>OY728167.1:242196608-242796608 GCA_963277665.1 Viscum album | reverse complement strand
AAAATCCAAAACTATAAAACATAAAAATCCAGAAGTAAAAAGATGGAAACATGTTTATAAAATTTGTAAAAATGATTTTTGGAGGTTTTTATGAACATATAAAATTTAATTTCTAATTATTTATCACTTTTGGAACCTTTGACCCTTGAAAAGTGTCATTCCATTATTTAAAAACAATCGATGTTCACAAAAGTGATCTTTTATTCACTTATAACGGTGGAATTTTCCACAACTTCATAACAAACCAATTAATTCTAATTTCATCCTAAATATATTCCATTTCCATTTTACTATAAGTATCTATCATTTTTATTTACCTCTAGTCTCAATTAGTTATCCTAATACCTTCATTTCCAAGGATTCTTTCAAGATAATGTTCAAGGTCACAATGCGAGTTTTACTCAATCCTCATCCTTTTTTTATTAATCATTATCTTATATAACTACCATAAAAATTGTAATATAACTACATAATTATAATTAGTATAATAAATTTTAATTATAATACTTCAATATCTATTATTTGTTGCTTCTCAACTACATAGAAAACCAAAAGAACATGGATCAATTGATGTGAAGACTACCACCTCCATTAAATAAAGTTTTTCATTTTCCATATTTATTTTCATTATTTATCCAAGAAAAATAAAATATGATAAAAAAATAATTACAACTGAATAATATCATTATTCATTTGTTATATTGATACAATATAGTTCCTTTACCATAATCACCCTATGAGTTATAAAGTGCTCCTATTTAGGTTGGCTTGACCACATACATGAAATATGCTATAAAACTATATCATGGTTGAATATGGGATAATAAATACTCATATTATTATAATTTCATAAGGAAATAATAATTAATTTTATTTTTTAAAATTTTATATTAATTATTTAACATATTCTTACAATATCATCCTCGATCGTGAGAATTACCAAAAAATCCGACAACAATTCAATTTTCACACAAAATAAAAATCTTAAGAAAAACTACATAATAAGAAAATATAATATGATAATATATGGTACTTAGGAAATTATTTATAGATTAGTAATTTTCCTAATAATTTATCTAATCAACACAATTTCATTAATCAGGAATTTAGGTACATGCACAGAGAGAATCAGTACCACAATAATGGTTTCTTTTCTCAAATTTTCACCCCTTGAGAAATAATACTTATCATAAACCATGATTTCTTTACAGTGGAGTATCAACATACCCTTTAATATTTTTTATCATGATCCAATCATATTTTAACAATATTTAATGATTCATTTGAAATCAAATCATCCAATAGTTTTTTGTTCGAATGTTTCAAATGTTGTAAGGGGTTTATTGTCTCACATTTAATTCCTTGAGACTTATTTCATATTGTGCACCATGATATCATTGAAAAACAATGATTAAATTCTAATCTATTTATTTTAGAATATAAAATTAATTCATTGTGTTTTAATATCCAAATCATTTTCTTTCTTTAAATGTCTTTTGATTTAAAAGATACCAAAGTTATAATGGTTTTTGTTAACTCAAATCACTCTGTTGAGTTATAATGATTCAGGTTGAACTTATTTATTCCAAGTTTTTTTCCCACTATAATATTATATTTAATTTTAAATTATCTTCCTATTTGTGTAAAATGAATCTTTTTATTAAAATCCTACACCTTAATGAATTTCTTCCCCATAAAAAGTATATCATTGTTAAGTATAATTCCCGTCCTCTTTAATGTTGGTTTCCCATCATAGTCCACATGTTCCTTTCCTTTCAATGTTATAATTTATATTTGGAAACACAATTATGTGTCATCCTAGGATACCTTTATAATCCACTTATCATCCTTTCAAAAGGATATATTTTTACTATTTTTATGAAGTAGGTTTTCAAAAAAGGTATTTAAAAATATTAAAAAAATGTTTTTTCATCATTTCAAAATCAAATGTATAAACTTCCACTCCACATTTTTCATGATAAACATTATTTATTTTTAAGGGTAAATTATTAATACTTATTTTCAAAAGTAAATATTTTTCAAAAGTTTTCACTTCACCAAATTTATTCTTTTATACCCTTTTTAAGTCTCCTTTATAGAAGATTCATTTAAAAATGTAATGTTTTCAAAATCTATTCATACCACATTTTTGAAACTTTTATATATTATTAAGGATTCATTATTGAGAATTATTTTCAAATATTTATATAAAAATTACTTCTTTTTAATTTTTAAAAATCTAAATTTATAAAAATTACTTTTCAATGTGATTATGTATTCATATTTTATACAAAATATAAAATAATTTTCTAAGAAATCTTTTATGATTTCCCATATAATTTAATAATTATATAAAAATTATTTATTTCCTTGGTAGTTATTTTCCATTAATAACCATACAAATTTTCTTATAAAACTATAAATTGGGGTGTGTATGGTTCAGGATCCCAAAAGTCCTTTCCTTGGTATGTTTTATGTGTTGGGGGCACCTGAAGGAGGTTCCATGTGGTTTGGAAGTTGTTTGGGGAGAACAGGGGAAGCCATTGCAAAAAAAGGCATAACTGTGGAATGGAGGATGTGCTATGACACAAGGGATATAGCTATGTCATAGTGACTCCACAATGCGGTTTAGGGATGTTTAGGAGAAAAAACAAAGCTACAATCTTTTTGGATATGGTTATACCGTGGTTGTTGGCTATTGCACACGACCTTCTACGATGGTTAAGTGGATATGGTGTATAGTGAGGTTGATACATTATGGTTCCTAAAAACCCCCTAATTGGATATGATATTTAAATTTAGATGGGTTATTAATAGGGGTAGGATGCGTTGTGGTCCCTCATATTTTGCTACAGAGCCCCCCATGTCAGCTTGTGTTGTTGCATTGTTTTTTAATTTTTTAGCTACCTATAAATTTATGCATCCCATTAAGACCCCTTCATTCATAATTAGATCCCTAGAACACCAGGATACCAAGAGAGGTTATTTAAGTCCTTTTAATCCCATTTATACCAGGATAGATCCTGGATTCCAGGGATAGATCCAAGGTGATAAAGGTGAGTTACAACTCTTCTCTCTAGTAGTTTCTATCCATTTATTTTTTCCCCTTGTTTCATCTCAAAATTTTATGTATATTAATATCTAAATTATAATGAGGTTTTTTAATGTTTTTGGTTTGTTTGTGGCATGATGTATATGGGAGATCATAGTTTCCTCCAGGGAATGGTGATCAGATTTCTGAAGTGTTAGTCTATTATTATGAAAAGAACATTGAAACTTTTATGGAAGGGGATTCACTGCTTATCCTATTTATTTAAATTAAATCATATATTTTTCATGGGATAGACCATTTAATTTATATAGATTTGACCTAGAAAATATCAAACCAGGTTAATGAATAGTTATATTTGAAATCACATGTTATTGCCTTCCGCGGTGATAATGACATACCTCTTGATTTTCTAGAAAGAGTTCTTTCTATACTATGATTTTGTAGAATATTTTTATTCATGGTTTATCATGTTGTGATTAATGGTAAAAGGTAAATAATATAATGTTATAATTAATTCTAAGATCATGTTTAACTTTTCATAGCTTCTTATAGTTTATTCCTTAGGATTCCCTTAGTTAGAACCTATGAATAATGAATATATTAATTCATGATGGAATTATAACTAGTTTTCTATTAACTAAAAATATTTAGGTCCAAGGGTGATGGTTTTATTATAAAGGATTAATTCTTTGTGTTGGAAGCTATGAGAGACTATTTGTATGTGATGGATAAATAACTTAATTTAGGTCCTATATTACCGTGTTGATTGTAATTATTTTATTAATTCCATTTAATGTTATTTGGATGTGAACCTTTCATTTTGATATGATTATAGGATGGATATGACTGGGATGGATAATGATATGGGATGGGGAGGATCAGATGATGTGGTAGTAGTTCACATCTATGATGGTGAGATGCATCAGGATATATGTGATGGTGTCATGGATGACACCAGAGATTATGGAATGGTATGAAGCTAGGATTACCCATTATTGTGATAAATATGGGATTATTTCTTCTCTATGAATCTATTTAATGGCCAACAGCTGGGTTTATTTTTTTATGTATTCATTTCAACATTGCTTGAGGTAGTTGGAATTTCTTATTTTCATATTCCCTCTTGGTGGTAGACTATGATGGTTTTACTTGAGTACCTATACTATGGAATGATTTTAATAATGAATAAATAATATAAAAACCATGGTATTGTTTCTTTCTAGAATAAAAATGTTGAAAGTATGATACCCATAAGAAACTATGGACACAGTTTGGATTATGCCTGGGGGGAATGAATTTGGATTTGTTCGATAATAATGTTGATGGTGAAATACTGGATAATGAAATAATTAAGGTAAAGTGAATTGTTCAATGAAAATAAGTAATTTAATGCAACATTTTAGAATTATTATATTCTTATAGTATATCTAGTTCTTAATAGTGGAAACCGAGAGTCTAAGAGATATCAACTATAGTTGAGTTTAAGAATAGGTTATTCCCATATTGTGGTTGTGATCTATATTATGTATTATACATTATATGATTTCATATGTTGCCCCACCCATATCGGTCAGGGATACTAACACCCAATGTAATCTATAAGGGCGTTTTCACCAACATCCCGGAGGGATGATGGATTGATAACTACCACCTATTTCCCCACTCTCTTCTCTTGGATGTTATACATGTGTTGGTATGCACAGTGGTTAATAATAACATATATTTGTGTAGAAGTCTATGATAGATTATGGTTATTTCCCACACATGAATCTCTTGATATAATATCTAAGTGGTTATTATATGTATGACATGTATATTCTATGATGGATTGAGGTACCTTTCTCAGTGTATGGGCAGTGATAGCTTGAGGTATAGTACCAAATATTTGATACACATCATATAGGCTGCGGTGGATCTGGGAAACTACTCAGATACAACACAAGGATTTATGGATGGGATAATGTGATGATGTGATTCATGAGGTGTATGTTGTAATACACATCCCATGTATTTATGAGTTGGCTTATTTTCGAGAGAGATGGATCACGACATGTGATGATGAGGTATAGTAGAAAAACTATGTGGAAGCGGTAGTGGGGTACCCTTGTTATTAATTTATTATACTATATAATCTGTTTTGATATGATACATGGTTAGAGACATCTATGGAGAGGATATGAGCATAATATACATGTTTTGGTGACCAGTTAGCATCACTGTTGTTCTATTTGTTTTAGCATGTTTAATTTATATTTTTCATGATAGGTTTTAAGGTGGATATTACCAAGTATACTTTTATACTAACCCCAAATATATTTAAAATATTTTCAGATTAATAGTATTATGTTGGAGATCATACTGGATATTACTATCTTGTGGTTTGGAAGGAGTTTTTTGGGCTTCGTGGTCACTTTCATCATTACATGTTTTGTACTTATAGTTTACTTTATAGTTTTTTGTATTTTATGAAATTACATGGGTGCACTTGAGATTTATTTTACATATATGATCTAGAATTGATTGGTTTATCTCTATTATCTCTCTCTTTACTATGTTCTATTAGAGGTTATTTCTTTCAATATGTATTCTTATTGTACCCTCTGTGACAGTCACCAACTTGGGGCCTATTGAAGGTGGGACTAAGACAGTCATCATTATCCTAGTCTCATTGCCGACCCATGAGAAGTAATCTTTCAGGGATGAGGTCATGATAGAGTGGTATCAATTTTTAAGGTTGAGGGATAATATGGATATTGGATTAAGTAACATGTGATACTGCACGGGTTTATTGGAAAATAGTGTTAGTTTTGTTTATTAAGTTATGTAAACACAAGAGACTGACTGAGATGCAATTATTTGGGGAAATTGTTATGTTATGGTCATTCCTTTATGATTACTGAGTATTCTAAAATAAGTGAAATTGTTTCGGGGTATAGTCCATGTAATGGATCATGAATCATTTTTCCTTGCCCTAGTTTCTCAAATGTATAGAACATTGTATAGGTTAAAACCATAAAATACTAAAATTAAAATAATTAATTAAGTGATGTTAAATATTCCATATTATAGGATTAGAAGAACAACTGTCTATTATTTTTAATGACTTGGTTCCAATTCAATATCCTCATTAGGTTCACATCGAAGAGGTTCATAAATATGTTCTAGAAGATTACTACATACTAAAATACAATGTTATGTTATCCATGATTGGGGTAAAGAGTGACACAATTCTCATGGATTTAGTAAGAACATAATTAAGTAATATATTAGAAGGGAAAAAATAATTCTTAATCCAGGGATTTTACTATGGGTTTTTATTGTATAGTATTAAAGAGGATGAAAATGAAGATTTTCCCTATATAATAAAATAGAGTATGTGAGAAATGAGAAATTATTAAATATTAGTATTGGTGAAGATGATGTTTTAAGGTTGGCTTAGAGGTTATGTGTTCTAAAATTAATAGAGGTTATGTAGGATTTTTTTATGAAGCTTATAGCTCAAACTTTTATATACATTATATTAGTACTAAGATGTATAATTATATCCAAAATAATTTATAAAGGGGTAACATGAACCATGATATTGCGTATTATAATATAAAATGTTTTGAATTCCAACAATTAAAGCCTAAAAGGAAACCACATAGAATAATTGTGAAACCTTTACCTATACTAGAGTTTATGTGGGATAATATTATAATGGATTTATATACAGGACATCCTAATACATTCATATGGTATAATGAAATAATGTAAACTTTAGGTCATCTTAAAATTCATCCAATTTTATACGATTAAGAGAAGATTCACCTATGGACCATAATTCTAGATTGTATATAAATGATTTTTTTGGAGTCTATGTCACACCCATATGAATGGTATCTAATTTTGTTCCAACGATAACAATAAAATTTTAGATGACTCCCCTAATGTGTTAAAATACAAAGGTCAGTATGTGTAACACCCGAGATTTTTATGAGAAATGTTTTGTTTTAATGTTATATACATCATCAAAGAAATCTTTCACTACACACAACACTATCTTGGCTTGCTTTACACGCAATCATGACCTTCCTCGATAGCTTGCGTCGTATGCAATACCAAGTTTCACTAAACAACGACATGCTTTTAAAATATTATTAAAACTACCCGTTATGAATAGTAATACACACTTTTTGAAATTTTATAAATTTTATCTTTCAAAATGGACTTCATTTTTGGTTTCAAAATATCGAAATTAGCCTAGGGTGAAATTTTGGTATTTTTCTGAAAACTTTCAATTTTTGATGAATAGTGAAAACACTGGGTTACTATTTAAAAACCGAGTTTTTATTTAAATAATTATTTATTTTATTTAAATTTATTTTAGGTCAAAATTGATACATAATACCTATATAAGTTCAATGTAATTCATTGGAGTCATTTTATAATAATTTTAGATATATAAAAATTTTATTGAACTTTTCACCGTCTCTTACCCACCTCCTAGGAGAATTTGCAAATTCACATAAAACATAATTTTACCACTTCTGTGAGTGGAATGTCAAAAATCTGAGAGACACAGTTAATATCAAGGACTAAAATGTGGTTCAATGAGATAAAAATAATTTTTTTGGAATAGTAACATTTTACTTTTATTTACCACGGTTAAAAGTAAATAGGGTAATTAAGGGTAAAAATGATATTATTATTACCCTAACAGATTTCCTAATTCTATTGGATAAGTTTAGTTCGACCAAAAAAAACTTTAGGAATAAAATATGACCATTTAGGTCCACATGGATTAGATTATGACATTCATTATTAATTTATTTAAAGAATGGTTAAAATAGTTAAAAATCAAAGTTTAATAACTAAATCATTTTTAATATAGAGTTATACATAAGATAAATTAGACAATAAATATTCATTAGAAATATAAAAATATTTCCTACATAATTGTATTTTATTTATAATTTTTAGACATTAAATAATTTAATTTATTTATGACACAATGATGATGAAGTAATTATCTTATTAATGAAATATTAACATAATTGTAATTATAAATACCCAAATAAATGTAATTTTAGACTTTTTATGAATTAAACTAATTTTATAGGTTATTATGACATATTATTATTGATTTAATTAACCTTTTTTGAACTAATCACACTGTTATAATTTTCACAAAAAATCAAGTACCAAATAGTGTCAAAATTGACATAAAATAGTTTTTAAAAAAAATATTATATTATTAATTGTTATTTTATTCTTAAATATATAAGGTTCGGCCAAATGACTTATATAAGGTTATATATATTAATAGTAAACAACTTGGGTTCGTTTTCCTTGTTATAGTAAGTTTATTAACCTTATAGTGTAAGAAAACAAGAAGACATGGTAAAAGTAAAATTATTTAACTTAAATTTAAATCTAAATGATAAGGTTAAAATAGAAACCTAAACTTGTCTAAATTATATTGGATGAGAGGATTTCCACCCATCCCCACCTTAGCTTCGAAATAAATCAATTTGGAGCTATTAAAAACCGAATATGACTTTATAATAAAATAATATTTTTAGTTTTTCCAAAGGTGCCCCTCTCCTCCCTTATAAAAGGGCACCTCCTCCCTCTCTTCCTCACACCACTTTGAGCCTTCAAGCTCGGCCATCCCCTGAAAATTTCTCTTCTACACTTCCCTATAAACATCCTATAGGTCCTGGTATTCTTCAAAGACCATCTTTAGTGCCCTAAGAGGAGGTTAAGAAGATGCGCTTCAAAGAAGAGGTAATGTCCGTTACCGATTCTTTCAACTTTATTTCTTATTCTACTTATTCTTCTTTAGTTGTTTCATTATGAAGTAATAACATCAGTATCAATCATATACAGATATGTTATTATAAATATGAAACAACCCTATTTCACCATCTATCCATCCTACAGAAAACGAAATCACCGCGCGTGCGTACGTACAGAATACCGTCCCCACGCCGTGATGTAATCTATTTTCCACCACCACATTACTTGGATGGGTATAATAGTGTAAATAATAACTATATATGATATTGATTATGAAATAGTATACAAACACTTCAATTCAATTCCACGATCATGGGAACGATATCATCGCTCGTGCGTACGTATGGCCTACCGTCTCCACAATGTGATGCGACTCGTTCTACATGATATGCATTGCATAATGATTATATAAATGAATTTAATGAATAAATACAATATATATTACACTAATACCATTCTGGAAATGAGATATCTATAACCTAAAAAGAAGAATAAGAATTTATTCTACAAAACACGCATAAGAACAAAAAGCAAGAAACACCCGAATAACAAGTAGCAATGAAATATTACTAATAAAAACTAAGAATCTAGAAATATGACAATATATGATATCATAACAATGGTTATGATTCTGGAATAAGTCAATGAAATTATTTAAATAATTATACAGGAGGTTCAGACACGTACGAAGCAAATCGGACCTAAGGTAAGGGAAAATCTTAAAATCACATTTTCATCTGAGATTGTTTATACATCAGAATTTACTGGGGCATATTTATCATCCACATCCATGTTTCCTCAGTATGTAATATTATTTATATCCTCCTAAAATTTTTTAAATCCTATTTTACCCTTCTCTGAGTTTTTAGTAAAAGATATGAAAGGAATCTTTTGTCGTTTTTCGTACGAGGTACTTTTTGACTTTTCTGTCCGAAGTACGAGAAGAATGTTTTTTAACTTATATGGCATGAATGGATTTTTAGAAAATTATTTCCATTAATATTCCTTTACAAGTTTTCAAGTTTATTTTTAATCAACTTATTTTAGTTCAAAATTATATGACATGTTAAGAAAGGAAAATGTTTTTGAAGTAGAAAGGATATTTTCCTCAAGAATAGAGTTCAAGCGTTTTATCAAAATTATTTTCCATCTAAGATAATATAGGGTTATGTTTCAATCCCTATTTTTAAATTGTTTTGATTATGTTATGATGGAATTATTTTTATGATGTCCTTTTATATTATATGAATTATGTTATGATGGCATGATGATTAAGAATCCCATTTTTATTACATGGGTTATGCTATGATGTATGATTTATGATTTTGTGGCACAGATAAGAATGGTTTCATTATGAGATGGGTGGGACCTATATCTCCCTCCAATGCATTGGTTAAAGATTTATATCTCATGAGATATACATGGCTAGAACGGCAGGTTAATCCGGTTCAGTGAAACAGGACTGAAACGAGGAGTGAACTCAGTTCAGAAATGGACTTTGTCCGCTGAGATAGTCTTGGAAATGAGTCTTGACTACTAAGAAATGATTATCTGTGATTATGTGTGTATTACACAAAGTTTCATGTTTTAAGTTATGATTATTGGGATTACATTTCACTAATATGATTTATCCCATGTTATGAAATTATGATCTCTTTTGCAGGTTAAGATTTCCAAAATGTTATGTTCTTATGAATATGATGTGATTGATATTTCTTTTGTTTACCCTTACTGAGAATTTGATCTCACCCTTTTGTATTTTTTATTTCCCCAGGCTAGGAAGAAGGTTATTAAGTAGGATATTCCAAAAGGGACTCTAGATATGATGAAATAAATGGGAGACAATGTAGATGATTTATGAACCCGTTGTTTATGTTTCCCAGTTTCTAAAGACACTATACCTATACGGTACTTTCTTGGTTTTGTTAAATGTTGTAATAAGCGTGCTTCAATTTTTAAGTATTAAAAATGTATGTAAAGTTTGGGTCATTATAGTTGGTATCAGAGGAAAGGTATAGTCAACCTTTAGAAACTAGGATGTGAAAGCCTTAGTAAGAACCCTAAGGATATGTATAAGCATAGAACACAATCTTAGTGTTTTAGAAATGTCCATGGGTAACCTATGATAAGACCTTAAGTGTGAAATTTTATTCTTGATTATGAGGTTTTCCTATTATAATTAGTTTTGCTCACACTATTCTTCTTGGTTTTAGTCAATGTCTGGAACCCGAAAGAACCGTGTTAATGCAGAATGCGATGGGCAATGCAATGATTGTCCCCCTGTTAAACCAAATGTTATGGGAGATGGAATGAAAAATCTTGTAGCCATGCTCACATAACTTTCTCAAGCAATGAATCATGCAGGACTTCCAAACTAGAAAAGGAAGGAGAAACATTCTGTTGAATCCTTCATGAGGCAACGTCTACCCTCATTCAGCGGGTCTACTGGTCCATTAGTGGCTGAACAATGGATCAATACCACTGAAAATATATTTTTCAGTTCTTCAATGTTCTGAACATGATAAAGTCATAATAGAAGTATATCGTTTGGAAGGTGAAGTTGGTCAATGGTGGAATCTTATCAAGAATACAAGGCCAAGAGATGAAATTGAGTCCATGGAATGGGATGAGTTCAAGAACTTATTTTTCAATAAGTACTTCCCTCGTATTCATCGAACAAAGATGGAGAATGAGTTTATTAAACTAAAGCAAAAGGATGATGAATCTGTTGGTACCTACGAAGTAAATTTTACAAGACATGCAAGGTAGTCTTCTGGGATTATTATCCAACCTAAGAGTAAGATCGATCGATTCTTTAGTGGCTTAAAACCAAGTCTTCGATGGGAGTTATCCATAAGGGACATCAACAGCTACGAGGAAATCGTTCGATGTGCTCTCAAGGTTGAGATGGAGATTGGAGTAACCCATCAGTCATATGGGTTTGATAAGAAGAGGAAAATGGAATTCAAAGGAAAATCTAAACACCACACTGAAAAGAAGATGAGTTTTCCTTTATGCTCAAAGTGTGGAAAGAAACATGGAGGGAGTTATCTTAAAGGGACAAGTAAATGTTTCAAATGTGGAAAAGAAGGTCATCAAGCATTTGAATGCCACAATGATGGGAAGAAGATATCTAGTGATGCAAACAAAGAAAAGGCTACACAGAGTGCACCTCCTACACTTCAATGTTACAAGTTCAAGGAAATGGGGATTTATTCCAATCAATGCCCTAATCCAAGGGTTGTTGATGATGATCGACGTCAAAAAACTCTTAAGGATAAAGACAAAGGAAAGTCACATGCAATTTCTATCAGCGATGTGGAGTATGAGAATGAAGTGGTGAAAGGTACACTTACCTTCCACTCTAAAGTAGAAAATGCTTTATTTGATTCTGGATCCACCCACTCTTTTATTTCTGAATAATTTTCTAAGGGTATCGTCGTATTAACTCAACAATTAGATGTTGAGTTAGCTGTGACAACCCCTAATGGAACAACAGTCACATAAAAAGTTTATAATTCTTCTCTGATTGATGTTTGTGGGAAAGTGCTTCCTGAAAATCTTGTGATCCTTACAATAGTGGAATTTGATGTGATTCTTGGCATGGATTGTATTTCTTTATATGGATCTCATTTAAATTTCCAAATAAGGGAAGTCACATTTCATATTCCAGATCAATCTGTGATCGTCTATCGATGCAAGGATGAACATAACCTTCTAGTGGAAATTTCTTCCATCTTATGGGTCTTGATTCCACTAAATGAAAGTTATTTATCTCAAATGGTTGGAGAGAAACTCTTGATTAAGAATACACCCATTGTACGAGAGTTTTATGATGTCTTTCCGGAGGAATTACCAGGTCTTCGACCAAATCGTGAAGTTGAGTTTTCAAAATAACTCGTACCAGGTGCTTTACCTATTTCAAAGACACCTTATAGAATGGCCCTAATTGAGTTGTAGGAATTGAAGAAGAAACTCCAAGCGAATCATTATAAGGGATTTTTATGCCCTAGTGCGTCACCATGGGGAGCACCTGTTCTCTTTGTTAAGAAGAAAGATGGATCCATGAGACTCTGCATTGATTATTGATAACTTAACAAGATCACTATCAAGAACAAATATCCTCTCCCATGCATTGATTACTTATTTGACCAACTACGTGGAGCTCAATACTTTTCCAAGATTTATCTTCATTCAGGGTATCATCAATTAAGGGTAAAAAGGGAGGATATACCAAAGACGGCTTTCCGTACAAGGTATGGACACTATGAATTTTTAGTGATGCTATTTTGTCTTACTAATTCCCCTACTATCTTCATGAATCTAATGAATAGAGTCTTTAGAGACTATCTTGATTAGTTTGTGGTAGTCTTTATATACGATATTCTTATCTATTCAAAGAGAAAGGAAGAACATGGAGATCACTTGAGAATTGTATTGAAAACCCTGAGAAAGGAGAAGATTTATTCCAAATTTACCAAGTGTGAATTTTGGCTTCAAAAAGTTTCATTTTTGGGTCACATAATCTCAAAAGAGGGGATATCTGTGGATCCAGCAAAAATAGAGGTTATCGAAAGATGGTTGAGACCAACAACAGTAACCGAGATCCGAAGTTTTCTTGGTTTGTCTAGATATTACCGACGTTTTGTGAAAGATTTTTCATGATTATCTAATCCACTCACCAGGTTGACTCGAAAAAGAGTTAAGTTCATTTGGACGGAGGAATGTGAAGATAATTTCAAGGGGCTAAAAAGAAGGTTATCCAGTGCACTTGTGCTCACACTTCCTTGTAGTGGAGAAAGGTTTGTGATCTACAGTGATGCATCCAAGAAGGGGATGGGGTGTGTTCTTATGAAAAATGATATGGTGATAGCTTATGCCTCACGACAGTTGAAAATACATGAGCAAAATTACCCAACTTGTGATTTGGAGTTAGCTGCGGTAATCTTTGCATTAAAGATTTGGAGGCATTATCTTTATGGTGAAAGGTGTGATATTTATACTGATCATAAAAGTTTAAAGTATATTTTCACACAAAAGGAGCTAAATATGCGCCAAAGAAGATGGTTGAAGTTAATTAATGATTACGACTGTTCAATTCATTACCACCCAGGGAAATCAAACAAGGTGGCATATGCATTAAGTCGACAAGACCATACTAGCTTATCTATTATGAGGATCACAAAAGATCTAATATTTATGGATTTACAAAGGATGGATCTTGGAATTATAATGGAAGGGGAAAAATCTTATCTTTCTCAAATAAATGTTCAACCATCTATACATGTGAAGATTAAATAGGCAAATAAAGAAGATGTAAAGTTACAAAAGAAGGTGAGAAATGTTCCTGAATTCAACCTTGAGTGTGATGGGATAATAAAGTTCAGGAATGGGGTTTGTGTTCCTCCCATCCCAAAATTAAAGAAATAGCTGCTGGATGAGGCTCATAGTTCTTCATTCTCAAATTCATCTGGGAAGCACAAAGATGTATAGGGACCTGAAAGAGTACTTCTGGTGGGATGGCATGAAAAGAGATGTTGTTGAATATGTCTCTCGATGCCTGGTTTGTCAGCAATTTAAAGCTAAGAGACATAAGTCTAAGGGGATGTTACAACCATTACCCATACCTGAATGGAAATGGGAAAACATCACTATAGACCTTGTCACTGGACTTCCTAAAACATCCAAAGGCAATAATGCTATCTGGGTCATAGTTGATCGTCTTACAAAGTCTGCACACTTCATTTATATTAGAGAGGATTTCTCTCCAGATCAGCTTTCCAGGATATGTGTAAAAGAAGTGGTAAGATTGCATGGAGTACCACTTTCCATTATATTTGATCAGGATCTAAGGTTTAGCTCAAAGATCTGGCGAAGTCTTCAGCATACTCTGGATACATAGTTTAGTTTCAGCATTGCTTATCATCCTCAGACAGACGGTCAGTCTGAGAGAAAAATTCAAACTCTAGATGATATGTTAAGAGATTTCTATATGGATTTCAAAGGTGGTTGGGATCAACACCTACCTTTGGTGGAATTTTATTATAATAATAGCTTTCACTCCAGTATTCAGATGGATCCTTATAAAGCTCTCTATGGAAAGAAATGCCGAAATCCAACTTGCTAGGATGATGTTGGGGAAAGAAATCTATTAGGACCTGATCTTATTGATGAGATGGAAAAAAGGTCAGATGTATTCAACAACACATTAGAGCAGCTCAGAGTCGACAAAAAAGTTATGCTAAAGAAAATACCTATAGTTTGAAGTATGTGATAAAGTGTTCTTACAAATATCTCCTTGGAAGAGGGTAATGAGATTTGGAAAGGAGGGAAAGCTAAGCCCTAGGTATATCGGTCCTTTCAAAATAATGGATCATGTTGGGAAGGTAGCTTACCGATTGGCACTTCCCCCAAATCTCTCTCAAGTTCATGATGTGTTCCATGTATCGCTCTTGAGAAAGTACAAACCTGATCCTTCACATGTACTTAGCTCAAAAGTTGTACCACTAGAGCACGATCTTTCTTATGAAGAACAGCGAATAGAGATTCTGGATCGTAGCGAAAATGTCCTATAGAACAAGACCACTCGCTTGGTGAAAGTTTTATGGAGGAACCACCAATTAGAAGAAGCTACATGGGAGCTTGAGGATATGGTGAGGGAGAGGTATCCTCATCTGTTTATTACAAAGTGACGAATTTTGAGGGCAAAATTCATTTTAAGGGGGGTAGAATGGAACACCCAAGATTTTTATGAGAAATGTTTGTTTTTATGTTATATACATCATCAAAGTAATCTTTCACTACACACAACACTAGCTTGGATTGCTTTACACGCAATCACAACCTTCCTCGATAGCTTGCGTCGTACGAAATACCGAGTTTCACTAAACAACGATATGCTATTAAAATATTATTAAAACTAGCTGTTATGAATAGTAATTGTAATGGCCTAGACCTCTCCGGCCCATTCCTTTGTCAAAAAGAAGGTCACGAAGTGTCCTGGAGGGTAAAATGGACTTTTACCACACATTTCAGAATTTTGAAACTACACGCCGTCTAATGTGAGTACATGCCGTGTACTCCCTCACCGGATATACCCCGTGTTCAAGGGTATGTCCTTGCCATGTGAAATAAATGGGTACACGCTGTGTACCCAATACTACACACCGTGTAGTCCCTCTCCGCGTATGCGTTACCCTCAAGCCGTGTGTTGACCAGTCAATGGCCATGTGCTGTGTTGGAGCTCTGTCCTTGACGTGTGAAATAAATGAGTACATGCTGTGTACCCAATACTACACGCCGTGTAGTCCCTCCCTGCGTATGCGTTACCCTCAAGCCATGTTTTGACCAGTCAACGGCCGCGTTCTGCGTTGAAGGCCGTGTTGGAAGCCGCTTGGTGACCATGTAAAATGGCTGAGTACACGCCGTGTACCATTAAGTACATGCCGTTTACTTTTTCTTTTCTCGCCTATAAAAGTAAGGGCACCCTCATCCTTTTCAGCTCACCCCTCTCCTCCCCATTCCTCTGAGCAGAGCTCTTTCAAAAGACTCGAAGGCTCCTTTTCTTCCATAACTTCTTCATCTGAGCTCCGATTTACGATCCGTCAGCAGCCATGGGATCGTAACGATGAGGTGGAACTTCTGAGCTGGGATCCATTGTCTTTCCTTCATCCTTTCCTTTCCAACTTCCACCCGAGGAGGTTTTTTCGGGACTCGACAGAAGTGACGGACGCCGACGAACATCTTCTAAAGTTGATCCGGGGGAGCGTTGTGATTAGAACCTGTTGAGGTAGGGATCTTACCTTCGTCTCTCTAAATTGTGCATCATGTGGGGTGGGTGTCCTCTTGTTTACATGAAACACATTTGAACCGGTTTAATAAAGATAATAATTGGATTATATAACGGGGATGGGAAGTTTGTGAATGCAGTTACTTATTTATATCCTATGATATTTTGTTGTGAATTGAATAGGATTATGCTTACTGAAAATCATGGACATTGGGGGCCTTTTCTTGCGCAATTAAATGTTTCCCTATCTTTCTAGACCGTTTTTTGTGGATGGAAACTTCTTTGAATGTGGAAATTTGGTTAATCACATAAAGTTGGATGATTTAAAATCTGGAACCCTTGTGTGATCACCCTGGTTGAACAAAATGGAATAATGAACATGCGGGTGTTGGCTTGGATACTTGGCATGTGATGGGGGTGTTTTGTGGGTTTTTGTGGATCGGGTGAGCAGTGGGGCTACGGTTGACTTGGTTGTGGTTTGGTGTGAATGTTATGATTGGGGAAAAACAGCGGGGCTGCGATAAATGGTATTAAAGGGATAATGATGTACAGGTTTCGGTGTGATTGTGGTTATGGTTGCTGGCCGCGGGGCTGCAGGGATGGCTTGAATGCAAACTATGGGTTGTGAATAATAAATAAAAGTGGAAGAGTTAATGAATGGTGGGGCGTGGTAATGAAATGAGATTAATAATCAATGGGGTTGGTTGGTTAATAAGAAGTACTTGGTTGTGTTTCTTGGGTTTTCCTAACTTGATTTGTGGATGGAAGGGATATGTTTTACGAATGATCGATGTGGTTGGTTGTGGATAGTTGCCTAGTAGTTAAGGAACTAATAAACTAATTATGTTGAAACATGAAAACCTAAATTGCGTTGGGGTTGTTTGTTGTATGCTTGCTTCATAGTATCAGTGCCGAGGCACGTGATCAGTTTCTCTGTTTAGAAGACATAGGTTGGGTTGTGTGTTTGGTATACGTATATATATCTGTATCTTTTGTGTTTTATTGCACCCCACCCATGTTGAGCACTTAGTACCGAACACTCCCATTTCATGGGAGATGGTGTTTTCCCCTTAGTTACTAGATCCTTCCTGCTCCTTCTTCCCTAGGCTGTGATGGCTTGAGGTGACCTTACACCTAAGACCCTTCAGGTAGGTTTCGATTGGGGTTGTTTTATCCCAAGACTCTTCGGGAAGGTTTTACTGTTTCCCAAGAATCTTCAGGATGAGGCCTAGGTGTGTGCGAGCGGGATACGTGGTTGTGAGGCCCAGGTGTGTGCGGGCGGGATGTGTGGTTTGTGAGGCCCAGGTGTGTGTGGGAGGGAAACGTGGTTGTGAGGCCCAGGTGTGTGCGGGCGGGATGTGTGGTTTGTGAGGCCCAGGTGTGTGCGGGCAGGGAGAATGTGGAAACGTCAGGACGTTCTCCATTAGGAAGAGCATCAAACTAATGGGAAGTAGTGCGGGGTACCCAATACTCTTGTTCTTATACTACTACTACCTGTTGTGATTGTGTTTTTGGTGAGTGTGGCTGGTGAGGTTGGGTGGATAGATTTCCCTGCTAGGTTTCTTCTGTTGTTCTCACGGGACATTAGGATGTCTCCCCACTTGTGCATGAGAGCTGTAGGTTTACCTACTGATTATACTAGTATGCTCACCCTACGTTTACTTTCAGGTTTCCAGGAGGACTACCAGGGCCGTGCGAGACCCTACTAGTCAGACAGTTGGAGTTGTTGCAGTTTCCGTACCCCTGTTTTCTTTTGGTATTATACTTTTGAGCATTCTTTACTTGTACCTTGTTTCAGAACTATTTAAACATGCATGTGGGATTGGTTTGGGTTTATCTCTATACACTTGTTCTTTTCCTTTTTGGTGGTTGACTTGTCCTATTTCCCGATCTTAAAAATATAAAAGGGTAATGCCTCCCATATTTGTGAAAACTCATACCCCTGGTGCTAGTCACCACCCTGGGGCCTACTGGAGGCGGGACTCGGGGGTCATTATCTCCCTTTCTCCATTTCCAGCTCAGGAGGGGCATCTTTGGTGGGAGGGGGTCATGATAGAATGGTATCAGAGGTGATGGTTGAGAGATAGGATAGAGTCTGGAGTTAGGCATTGTGAGGATTGCATGGGATGGTAGGGCAACAATGTTAGTTAATCTTGGTGCGTGACATAGGCCAGGGAAGACCGACTAGCCCCACGTGATCCGATGCAAGAACTCTAAGCCTACCGAACGACCAAGTGAGACTACATTGATTGCAGGGTAGAGACCCTAGGGAAGGTATATGCATCATCATGATTGTGTTTTACTTGATTTGGGTATTTTGGGAAAGAAATTGAAATAAAATGATAAAATGAAACCCTGAGAAATTTCCTTACTACTTGGGCTTAGGAGATCTATGTTTACCGTACAGCTATGGCACCTGGATGTCGTTCCTGGGTGGCTCAGATAGCCTAGGCCCATCAGATTCAGGCAGTCGATCAGTTGAGGATTGACCGAGAGGAGGAAGATAGCCAGTGGCAGAAGACTCTCCGTTATTTCCAGCAGAAGACCCTCAAGAAGTACGAGGGTAGTACTTCAGATACGAAGACGGAGGGGTGGCTTGAGGAGCTAGGGATAACTTTTACCTTGATTCGTGCTCCGAGGGAGTACTGGGTTCCCCTAGCAGTCAGTCAGCTGAGAGGTGCGGCCCGACATTGGTGAACGCTCTACCTCGGAGAGAGGATAGAGGTAGAGGTTTCATGGGCTGACATTGAGAAGGAATTCCGAGAGGAATTCCTTTCTTCCATGTTCAAGGCGGAAAAATGGCAGGAGTTACTCTCCCTTCATCAGGGGAGTATGTCGGTACGAGAGTTGGGGATCAAGTTCAAGGATCTCCTGTGATTTTCTCCGGATCTCTTTCTGGATGAGGAGTCTCGGGCGAGACGTTTGGAGGAGGCACTTCTTCCTTCGCTCCAGTATGATGTCACCCCCTTCACCCATCCGACATACTAAGCAGTACAGAAGAAGGCATAGGTTGTAGAGAGGATGCACTCGTAGGGAGGTGCACCACGTGAGGGGATCCATCCAGGTTCGTCGAAAGGGGAAGGCAATCAGTAGCAGGTCTCCTGTGACGGGACCTTCCAGGTTCAGGCCAGTGGGGAGCATTCCCCAGCAGTTCCAGTTCAGATCTTCAAGTCCTCGTCCATTTTTCATGATCCCAGGACCGAAGTGTTTTTCTTGTGGAGGTTTCAGGCACATTCAGAGTCAGTGCCTGACCCGAGCTTAGTACGGTGGAGTTGTGCTAGTTCAGCGCCCACCTCAGCAGCACTAGTTACCGGCGAGGCCCTTCCAGCAGCAGCAGGATCATGCTCCTCCGAGGGTAGACTTTGCGGGAGGAGGCCGACCTCAGGGTGCTCCTCAGGGACCTCGACCAGGGCGTGGTCGGGGAGGTGGATGATATCAGAGAGGAAAAGGAGCTGGGTGTGGACAGTTTCACACAGCAGAGTTGACAGCTCCGGCAGGACCAGAGGTGGTGCGAGGTACGATTTGTGTGTTCAGCACTGTCATTTCTGCTTTGTTCAATTCAATAGTTTCGCACTCCTTTGTTGCACCTGGTCTAGCCCATTCTTTGGGACTAGACGTAGAGAGACTTTCCGTACCACTGGTGTTGAGTACACCAGTTGGAGGGCAGACCAGCGTATCTTGTGTTTGTCGGGGATGTGGGCTGACGTTGGGACCACATCGAACTAGTGGGGACCTTCTTCTGTTACAGATGAAGCCATATGATGTCATCCTAGGCATCAACTGGTTGTTTTCTGTTAGTTCTGTTATCGACTTCTTCTGGAGAAGATTCGTTTTCTCTGACATGGACGGGCAGCATGTAGCTTTTGTTTGCAAGAGGATCTATCAGGTGGGAAGCCGGCATGTGGAGCCTCTCCTTTCCTTGTTAGGCAGGCTATCAGTAGTTCCAGCAGATACAGAGATGATGGATGTACCAGAGGTTGTTGGGGAGTTCTTAGATGTTTTTACCGAGGAGGTTGTGACTCTACCCCCCCCCCCCGACGTGACGTTGAGTTCGGGATATACTTACAGCCTGGTGCCCATCCGATTTCGATGGAACCTTATCGGATGAAACCTTTGGAGTTGTGGGAGTTGAAAATTCAGATTGATGATCTGATGGAGAGTGGTTTTGTTCGACCCGGCGTATCGCCATGGGGTTCTCCAGTTTTGTTCGTGAAGAAGGCAGATGGTGGTCTCAGGCTATGTATAGACTACCGAAGGTTGAACTAGGTAACGGTCAAGAACCGTTACCCCCTTCCAAGGATAGATGATCTCTTCGACCAACTGAGGGGAGCAGGTTGGTTTTCTATGATTGATCTATGATCTGGATATCATCAGATGAGGGTAAAGGATAGTGATATCTCGAAGACGGCTTTCAGGTGTAGGTATGGGCACTTCGAGTTTGTAGTGATGCCGTTTGGAGTTACGAATGCACTGACTGTGTTCATGGGACTTATGAACTTTGTATTCTGAGAGTTTCTGGACCAGTTCATCGTTGTGTTTATCGATGACATCCTAATCTACTCAAGATCAGAGGAGGAGCACGTTGAGCATCTCAGGGCAGTCTTAGAAGTCCTTCGACACCACCATATTTACAGGAAATTGTCGAAGTGTAAGTTCTTGCCACAAGAAGTACACTTACTTGGGCACGTAGTGTCTCAGCATAGAGTGTTGGTAGACCCGTCGAAGGTGGAGACAGTTGTTTCTTGGGAAACACCCAATAGCGTGGCAGAAGTTTGTAGTTTCCTGGGGTTGGCAGGTTACTATTGGAGGTTCGTTTCGGACTTCTCTCGAGTTTCTGCTCCATTAACAGCTTTGACTAGGAAGAACCAGGTCTTCCTATAGAGCGAGCAGTGCTAGAAAGCTTTTGACTACCTGAAGGAGAAGTTGGTCAGTTCTCCCGTACTCATGTTTCCAAAGGAAGGGTTGTTATATGAGGTGTTTTGTGATGCTTCTGGCCTTGGTCTGGGGTGCGTGCTGATGCATAAGAAGGGAGTGATCTGTTATGGGTCTAGGTAGTTACGCCCTCACGAGCGTAACTATGCCACCCAGGACCTAGAGCTTGCAGCAGTAGTGTTTGCACTGAAGTTTTGATGACATTACCTCTTTGGGGAGTAATTTTTGGTCTTCTCAGATCACAAGAGCTTGCGTTATATCTTCTCCCAGCGTGACCTGAACTTACGGCAGTGGAGATGGGTCGAGTTTCTCCAGGACTATGACTTTGAGATCTCTTACACTGAAGGTAATGGAAATGTTGTGGCTGATGACCTGAGAAGGAAGTCGCATAAGGAAGTGGTTTGGGAATCCACTGATGCTTGGAAAGCGATGGGAGAGTTGGCTGCCTTGCACTTGGATGCAAGGGTAGAAGGTGTTAGAGGCTGTTTGTTTCAAATGATGGTGCAGTCCTCCTTGTTGCATAAGGTGGAAGAGTCTCAGTGGGGGGACTTCGAGGAGGAAATAATGCGGTATCATGTCGATCAGGGAAACGCTCCAGAAGGATAGTCAGAGGACAGCCGACATCGGATGCTTTTCCATGGAAGGTTGTTTGTTCCGGAGGCGATGCGTGAGGGAGTTCTTAGTGAGTTCCATAGCTCAGCCTTGGTGGTACATCCAGGAGTTTCAAAAATGTATCGAGGCCTGAGGGAATAGTTTTGGTGGCCCAGGGTGAAACGGGCAGTGGCAGAGTTTGTGGCTGAATGCCTAGTGTGTTAGCAAGTGAAGGATAAACACCATGTTCCCAATGGTTTGTTACATCCTTTAGATGTCTCCGAGTGGTAGTGGGATGACATATCAATGGACTTCGTCACAGGACTACCCAGAGCTCAGGGTGGTTATGATGCTATCTGGGTAGTGGTGGATCGAGTGACGAAATCAGCTCACTTCTTAGCAATTAAGGAGTCGGGTCTGGTGAGTACCTTAGTACAGAGGTACGTAGATGAGGTGGTGCCTTTGCATGGAGTTCCGAAGACTATCATCTCAGATTGGGATACTCGGTTTACCTCACGAGTTTGGAGGGGGTTACAACATGCTTTTGGCACCCAGATACGCCTTAGCAATGCTTTCCACCCCCAAACCGATGGACAGACAAAGCGGACTATCCAGACGTTGGAGGACATGCTGCGAGCATGAGTTCTGGATATCAGAGGATCATGGGTATGACACTTGACTTTAGTAGAGTTTTCCCACAACAACAGCTTCTACTCTACTATTGGCATGGCACTGTTTGAGGCTTTGTATGGAAGACCAAGTTGTTCACCCATTTTCTGGGCAGAGGTTGGTGAGACAGGTGCTCTTGGGATAGAGGTAGTGCAAAACACCACAGAGAAAGTCCATCTTGTATGTGAGAGGATGAAACCGACTCAGAACCGACAGAAGTCTTATGCTGATCGTCAGAGGAGGCCCTTGGAGTTCGAGGTGTGAGATCATGTATTCTTGAAGGTTTCTCCTTGATAGGGGTAGCAGAGGTTTGGTAAAGGGAGAAAGCTCTCACATAGGTTCATCAGACCTTTTGAGGTGCTGAGGCAAGTCAGCGAGGTGGCACATCAGCTAGCCCTGCCACCAAAGTTGGAGAAGGTTCATGACGTCTTCCACATCTCCCAACTTCGTCAGTACTTACACGATGACTCTCACGTTATCGACTGGGGATAGTTAGATATGGGAGACAATGCGACCTTCGAGTAACGACCAGTCAGAATCAAGGATCGTAAGGATAAGGTGCTCTGTGGATGAACCATTCCCATGGTTCGTGTATTATGGAGGCATGGCGGCCTCGAGGAGAGCACTTGGGAGTAGGAGGCCCAGATTCACGTTCAGTACCCAGAGTTGTTTTGACTTTTGTTTTCCCTTGTTCTTCTGAGTTTTGTTTTGATGTTTTACTATGAACCTTTGATATATGGAATGCTTGGCTTGTCGGTTATGAGACCTTTTGTTTCCTTGTTCTCTGGAAGTGTGTAGCATGTCCGGAAGTTTGGGGGAAGGGAAAAACCTGACTCTTAATCGAGAAACATTAATGAGGATGCGATTTAACCCGTGCGGGTGAGTCAGTGCCGCCTAAAGTGGATAATATCTCGACATAGGAGAAGGAATTTTCCCCAAACCACATGTTCGGGCAGTGTGTTTGTTGTGTGGTGTTGGGGGTAGTGCAAGTTGGAAAATCCTAATATATGGAAGTGTGAATGCCCAATCCTTAATCAAGATGCATTAATGCGGATGCGATTAAATCCGTGTAGGTGAGTCAGTGCCGCCTAAAGCGGATAATATCTTGACATAGGAGAGGGAATTCCTAACACCTGTGATTAGGGTTGTTGGTTGTGTTCCTGTTATAACGAGAACCCTAAGAGGTATCTTGTTGGGTTCCTCTGGGTTGGGTTTTGAATTCTTAGGGACGAGAATGTTTTAAGAGGTATCTGATGTAATGTCCCGAACCTCTCCGGCCCATTCCTTTGTCAAAAAGAAGGTCACGAAGTGTCCTGGAGGGTAAAATAGACTTTTCCCACAGTTTTCAGAATTTTGAAACTACACACCGTGTAGTGTGAGTACACGCCGAGTACCCCCTCATCGGGTATACACCGTGTTCAAGGTTGTGTCCTTGCCATGTGAAATAAATGGTTACACGCCGTGTACCCAATACTACACGCCGTGTAGTCCCTCCTCGCGTATGCGTTACCCTCAAGCCATGTGTCGACCAGTCAACGGCTGTGTGCCGTGTTGGAGCTGTGTCCTTGCCATGTGAAATAAATGATTACACACCATGTACCCAATACTACATGCCGTGTAGTCCCTCCCCGCGTATGCGTTAGCCTCAAGCTGTGTGTTGACCAGTCAACAATCGCGTTCTGCGTTGAAGGCCGTGTTGGAAGCCGCGTGGTGACCGTGTAAAATAGCTGAGTACACGCCGTGTACCATAAAGTACACACCGTGTACTTTTTCTTTTCTCGCCTATAAAATTAGGGGTCCCCTCCTCCTTTTCAACTCACCCCTCTCCTCCCCATTCCTCTTAGCAGAGCTCTCCCAAGAGACTCGAAGGCTCCTTTTCTTCGATAACTTCTTCATCTGAGCTCCGATTTATGATCCGTCAGTGGCCACGAGATCATAACGATGAGGCGGAACTTCTAAGCTTGGTTATGTTGTCCTTCCTTCGGCCTTTAATTTCCAACTTCCACCTGAGGAGGTTTTTCCGGGACTTGACAGAAGTGACGGACGCTGACGGACGTCTTCTAAAGTTTATCTGGGGGAGTGTTGGGATCAGAACCTGTTGAGGTAGGGATCTTACCTTCATCTCTCTAAATTGTGCATCATGTGGGGTGGGTGTCCTCTTGTTTACGTGAAACACATTTGAACCGGTTTAATAAAGATAATAATTGGCTTATATAACGGGGATGGGAAGTTTGTGAATGCAGTTACTTATTTATATCCTGTGATATTATGTTGTGAATTGAATAGGATTATGCCTACTGAAAATAACGGTCGTTGGGGGCCTTTGCTTGCGCAATTAAATGTTTCCCTATCTTTCTAGACCGTTTTTTGTGGATGGAAACTTCGTTGAATGTGGAAATTTGGTTAATCACGTAAAGTTGGCTGATTTAAAATCTAGGACCCTTGTGTGATCTCCCCATTTGAACAAAATGGAATAATGAACATGTGGGTGTTGGCTTGGATACGTGGAATGTGATGGGGTTGTTTTGTGGGTTGTTGTGGATCGGGTGAGCAACGGGGCTGTGGTTGACTTGGTTGTGGGTTGGTGTAAATGTTATGAGTGGTGACGAGTAGCGAGGCTGCGATAAATGGTATTAAAGGGATAATGATGTATGGGTTTCGGTGTGATTGTGGTTATGGTGGCTGGCAGCGGGGATGGAGGGATGGCTTGAATGCGAACTATGGGTTGTGAATAATAAATAAAAGTGGAAGAGTTAATGAATGGTGGGGCGTGGTAATGAAACGAGATTAATAATCAATGGGGTTGGTTAGTTAATAAGAAGGACTTGGTTGTGTTGCTTGTGTTTTCCTAACTTGATATGTGGATAGTAGGGATATGTTTTACAAACGATTGATGTGGTTGGTTGTGGATAGTTTCCCAGTAGTTAAGGAACTAATAAACTAATTATGTGGAAACATGAAAACCTAAATGGGGTTGGGCTTGTTTGTTGTATGCATGGTTCATAGTAGCAGTGATGAGGCACGTGCTCAGTTTCTCTATTTAGAAGCCATAGGTTGGGCTGTGTGTTTGGTATACATATATATATCTGTATCTTTTGTGTTTTATCGCACCCCACCCATGTTGAGCACTTAGTGCCGAACACTCCCATTTCATGGGAGAGGGTGTTTTCCACTTAGTTACTAGCTCCTTTATTCTCCTTCTTCCCTAGGCTGTGATGGATTGAGGCGACCTTACACCTAAGACCCTTCAGGTAGGTTTCGATTGGGGTGGTTTTAGCCCAAGACTCTTCGGGTAGGTTTTACTGTTTCCCAAGAATCTTCGGGATGAGGCCCAGTTGTGTGTGGACGGGATACATGGTTGTGAGGCCCATGTGTGTGCGGGCGGGATGTGTGGTTTGTGAGGCCCAGGTGTGTGCGGGCAGGATACGTGGTTGTGAGGCCCAGGTGTGTGCGGGCGGGATGTGTGGTTTGTGAGGCCCAGGTGTGTGCGGGTGGGATACGTGGTTTTGAGGCCCAGGTGTGTGCGGGCGGGATGTGTGGGTTGTGAGGCCTAGGTGTGTGCGGGTGGGGGGAGCGTGGCAGCGTTAGGACGTTCGACATTAGGAAGAGCAGCTAACTAATGGGAAATGGTGCGGGGTACCCAATACTCTTGTTCTTATACTACTACTACCTGTTGTGATTGTGTTTTTGGTGAGTGTGTCTGGTGAGGTTGGGTGGATAGATTTCCCTGCTAGGTTTCTTTTGTTGTTCTCACGGGACATTAGGATGTCTCCCCACTTGTGCACGAGAGCTTTAGGTTTCCCTATTGAGTATACTTGTTTTCTCACCCTACGTTTACTTTCAGGTTTCCAGGAGGACTACCAGGGCCGTGCGGGACCCTACTAGTCGGACAGTTGGAGTTGTTGTAGTTATTGTACCCTTGTTTTCTTTTGGTATTGTACTTTTGAGCTTTCTTTACTTGTACCCTGTTTCAGAACTATTTAAACATGCATGTGGGATTGGTTTGGATTTATTTCTATACACTTGTTCTTTTCCTTTTTGGTGGTTGACTTGTCCTATTTCCCGATATTAAAAATATAAAAGGGTAATGCCTCCCATATTTTTGAAAACTCATACCCTTAGTGCTAGTCGCCACCCCAGAGCCTACTAGAGGCGGGACTCAGGGTTCATTATCTCCCTTTCACCATTACCAGCTCATGAGGGGCATCTTTGGTGGGAGGGGGTCGTGATAGTAATAACCACTTTTTAAAATTTTATAATTTTATCTTTCAAAATGGACTTTATTTTTGGATTCGGAATATCTAAATTAACCTAGGGTGAAATTTTGGTATTTTTCTGAAAACATTCAAATTTTGATGAATAGTGAAAACACTGGGTTACTATTTAAAAACCAACTTTTTATTTAAATAATTATTTATTTTATTTAAATTTATTTTAGGTAAAAATTGATACATAATACCTATATAAGTTAAATGTAATTAATTGGAGTCATTTTATAATAATTTTAGATATATAAAAATTTTATTGAACTTTTCACCGTCTTTTACCCACCTCCTAGGAGAATTTGCAAATTCACATAAAACTTAATTTTATCGCTTCAGTGAGTGGAATTTCAAAATTCCGAGAGACACGGTTAATATCAAGGACTAAAATGTGGTTCAGTGAGATGAAAATAATTTTTGGGGAATAGTAACTTTTTACTTTTATTTACCACTGTTAAAAGTAAATAGGGTAATTAAGGGTAAAAATGATATTATTATAACCCTAAAACATGTCCTAATTCTATTGGATAAGTGTAATTCGACCAAAAACAACCTTAGGAATAAAATATGACCATTTAGGTCCACTTGGATTAGATTATGACATTTATTATTAATTTATTTAAAGAAGGGTTAAAATAGTTAAAAATCAAAGTTTAATAACTAAATAATTTTTAATATAGGGTTATACATTAGATAAATTAGACTATAAATATTCATTATAAAGTTAAAAATATTTCCTACATAATGGTATTTTATTTATAATTTTTAGACATTAAATAATTTAATTTATTTATGACACAATAATGATGCAGTAATTATCATATTAATGAAATATTAACATAATTGATGTTATAAATACCCAAATAAATGTAATTTGAGACTTATTATGAATTAAACTAATTTTATAGGTTAATATGACATATTAGTATTGATTTAATTAACTTTTTTCGAACTAATCATGCTGTTATGATTTTCACAAAAAATCAAGTACCAAATAGTGTCAAAATTGACATAAAATAGTTTTTAAAAAAAATATTATATTATTAATTTTTATTTTATTCCTAAAAATATAAGGTTTTGTAAAATGAATTATATAAGGTTATATATATTAATAATAAACAACTTAGGGTTCGTTTGTCTTGTTATAGTAAGTTTATTAACCTTATAATGTAAGAAAATAAGAAGACACGGTAAAAGTAAAATTATTTAACTTAAAGTTAAATCTAAATTATAAGGTTAAAATAGAAACCTATACTTGTCTAAATTCTATTGGATGAGATCATTTCGACCCATCCCCACATTAGCTTCGAAATAAATCAATTTGGAGCTATTAAAAACCAAATATGACTTTATAATAAAATAATATTTTTAGTTTTTCCAAAGGTGCCCCTCTCCTCCCTTATAAAATGGAACCTCCTCCCTCTCTTCCTCACACCACTTGGAGCCTTCAATATCGGCCAACCTCTGAAAATTTCTCTTCTCCACTTCCCTAGAAACATACTAGAGGTCCTGGTTTTCTTCAAAGACCATCTTTAGTGCCCTAAGAGGAGGTTATGAAGAGGCGCTTCAAAGAAGAGGTAATGTCCGTTACCTATTCTTTCAACTTTATTTCTTCTTATTCTTATTTAGTTGTTTCATTATGAAGTAATAACTTCAGTATCACTCATATACTGATATTTTATTATAAGTATGAAGCAACCCTATTTCACCATCTATCCATCCTACGGAAAACGAAATCACTGCACGTGCGTAAGTACGGAATACCGTCTCCACCCCGTGGTGTAATCTATTTTCCACCACCACCTTACTTGGATGGGTATAATTGTGTAAATAATAACTATATATGATTTTTATAAAGTGATATTGATTCTGAAATAGTATAAATATAGTTCAATTCAATTCCACGATCATGGGAACGATATCATCGCTCATGCGTACCTACGGCCTACCGTCTCCACGATGTGATGCGACTTGTTCTACATGATCTTCATTGCATAATGATTATATAAATGAATTTAATGAATAAATATGATATATATTACACTAATAAAATTATGGAAATGAGGTATCTATAACCAAAAAATAATAATAAGAATTTATTCTACAAAACACGCATAAGAAAAAAAAGCAATAAACACCCGAATAACAAGTAGTAGTGAAATATTGCTAATAAAAGCTAAGAATATAAGAGTATGACCATATATGATATCATAAAAATGGGTATGATTCTGGAATAAGTCAATGAAATTATTTAAATCATTATATAGGAGGTTTAGACACATACGAAGCAAATAGGACCTAAGGTAAGGGAAAATCTCACAATCTCATTTTTATCTGAGATTGTTTATACATCAGAATTTACTGGGGCATATTTATCATCAACATAAATGTTTCCTCAATATGTAATATTATTTATATCATCCTACAATTGTTTAAATCCAATTTTACCCTTCGGTGAGTTTTTAGTAAAAGATATGAAAGACATATTTTGTCATTTTTCGTACGAGGTACATTTTGACTTTTCCAGCCAAAGTACGAGAAGAATGTTTTTTTAACTTATACAACATGAATGTATTTTTAGAATATTCTTTCCATGAAGCTTCTTTTACAAGTTTTCAAGTTTATTTTTAATCAACTTCTTTTAGTTCAAAATTATATGACATGTTAAGAAAGGAAAATGTTTTTGATGTTGAAAGGATATTTTCCTCAGGAATCGAGTTCAAGTGTTTTATCAAAATTATTTTCCATCTAAGATAATACAGGGTTCTGTTTCTATCCCTATTTTTACATTGTTTTGATTATGTTATGATGGAATTATTTTTATGATGTCCTTTTATCTTATATGGATTATGTTATGATGGCATAATGATTAAGAATCCCATTTTTATTACATGGGTTATAATATGATGTATGATTTATGATTTTGTGGCACACATAAGAATGGTTTCATTATGAGATGGGTGGGACCTATATCTCCCTCCAATGCATTGGGTAAAGATTTATATCTCATGAGATAGACATGGCTGGAACTGTAGGTTAATCCGGTTCAGTGAAACAGGACTGAAATGAGGAGTGAACTCAGTTCAGAAATGGACTTTGTTTGCTAAGATAGTCTTGGAAATGAGTCTTGACTACTAAGAAATGATTATCTATGATTATGTGTGTATGCCAAAAAGTTTCATGTTTTAAGTTATGATTATTGGGATTACATTTCAATACTATGATTTGTAGGTTAAGATTTCCAAAATGTTATGTTCTTATGAATATGATGTGATTGATATTTCTTTTGTCTACCCTTACTGAGCATTTGAGCTCACCCTTTTGTATGTTTTCTTTCCCTAGGTCAGGAAGAAGGTTATTAAGTAGGATATGCCAAAAGGGACTCTAGATATGATGAAATAAATGGGAGAAAATGTATATGATTTATGAACCAGTTGTTTATGTTTCCCAGTTTCTAAAGACACTATACCTATATGGTCCTTTCATGGTTTTTTTATATGTTTTAATAAGTGTGCTTCAATTTTGAAGTATTAAAAATGTATGTAATGTTTGGGTCGTTATAGTTGGTATCAGAGGAAGGGTGTAGTCAACCTTTAGAAACTAGGATGTGAAAGCCTTAGTAAGAACCCTAAGGATAAGTATAAGCATAGAAAAAAATCTTAGTGTTTTAGAAATGGCCATGAGTAACCTATGATAAGACCTTAAGTGTGAAATTTTATTCTTGATTATGTGGTTTTCCTATTATAATTAGTGTTTCTCACACTATTCTTCTTGGTTTTAGTCAATGGCTGGAACCCGAATGAACCGTGTTAATGCGGAATGTGACAGGAAATGCAATGATTGTCCCCCTGAGCAACCAAACGTTATGGGAGCTGGAATGAAAAATATTTTAGCCAGGATCAGACAACTTTCTCAAGCTATGAATCATGCAAGACTTCAAAACGAGCAAAGGAAGGAGAAACATTCTATTGAATCCTTCATGAGGCAACGTCCAACCTCATTCAGCGGGTCTACTGATCCATTAGTGACTGAACAATGGATCAGTACCACTAAAAAGATATTTTCAGTTCTTCAATGTTCTGAACATGAGAAAGTCATCTTAGCAGTATATCTTTTGGAAGGTGAAGCTGATCAATGGTGTAATCTTATCAAGAATATGAGGCCAAGAGATGAAATAGAGTCCATGGAATGGGAAGAGTTCAAGAACTTATTTTTCAATAATTACTTCCCTCGTATTCTTTGAACAAAGATGGAGAATGAGTTTCTTGAACTAAAGCAAAAGGATGATGAATCTGTTGGTACCTACAGAGAAAATTTTACAAGACTTGCAAGGTATTCTTCTGGGATTATTATGCAACCTGAGAGTAAGATCGATCGATTCTTTAGTGGCTTAAAACCAAGTCTTTGAAGGGAACTATCCATAAGGGACTTCAACAGCTATGAGGAAATCGTTCGATGTTCTCTCATGGTTGAGATGGAGATTGGAGTAACCCATCAGTCATATGGGTTTGATAAGAAGAGGAAAATGGAATTCAAAGGAAAATCTAAAGACCAAACTGAAAAGAAGATGAGTTTTCCCTTATTCTCAAAGTGTGGAAAGAAACATGGAGGGAGTTGTCTTAAAGGGACAAGTAAATGTTTTAAATGTGGAAAAGAAGGTCATCAGGCATTTGAATGCCACAATGATGGGAAGAAGATGTCTAGTGATGCGAACGAAGAAAAGGCTACACAGAGTGCACCTCCTACACTTCAATGTTACAAGTGCAAGGAAATGGGGAATTATTCCAATAAATTCCTTAATCTAAGGTTTTCTGATGATGATCGACATCGACAAACTCTTAAGGCTAAAGACAGTGGAAAGTCACATGCAATTTCTATCAGCGATGTGGAGTATGAGAACGAAGTGGTGAAAGGTACACTTACCATCCACTCTAAAGTATAAAATGTTTTATTTGATTCTGGATCCACCCAATATTTTATTTCAAAAGAATTTTCTAAGGGTATTGTCGTATTACCTCAACAATTAGATGTTGAGTTAGCTGTGACAACCCCTAATGGCACAAAAGTCGCATCAAAAGTTTATAAATCTTCTCCAATTGATGTTTGTGGGAAAGTGCTTCCTGAAAATCTTGTGATCCTTCTTATAGTGGAATTTGATGTGATTCTTGGCATGGATTGGATTTATTTATATGGATCTCATATCAATTTCCATAGAAGGGAAGTCACATTTCATATTCCAGATCAATCTATGATCGTCTATCGATGTAAGGATGAACATAACCTTCCAGTGGATATTTCTTCCATCTTATGGGTCTTGATTCAACTAAATGAAGGTTATTTATCTAAAATGGTTGGAGATAAACTCATGATTAATAATACACCCATTGTACGGGAGTTTGATGATGTCTTTCTGGAGGAATTACCGGGTCTTTCACCAAATCGTGAAGTTGAGTTTTCAGTAGAACTCGTACCGGGTGATTTACCTATTTCAAAGACACCTTATAGAATATACCCAATTGAGTTGCAGGAATTGAAGAAGTAACTCCAAGAGAATCTTGATAAGGGATTCATACACCCTAGTGCGTCACCTTGGGGAGCACCTGTTCTGTCTGTTAAGAATAAATATGGATCAATGAGACTCTGCATTGATTATCGAGAACATAACAAGATCACTATCAAGAAAAAATATCCTCTCCCATGTATTGACGACTTATTTGACCAACTATGCAGAGCTCAATACTTTTCCAAGATTGATCTTCGTTCAGGGTATCATCAATTAAGGGTCAAAAGGGAGGATATACTAAAGACACCTTTCCATACAAGGTATGGACACTATGAATTTATGTTATGCCATTTGGTCTTACTAATGCCCCTGCTATCTTCATGGATCTAATGAATAGAGTCTTTAGAGACTATCTTAATCAGTTTGTGGTAGTCTTTATAGACGATATTCTTGTATATTAAAAGATCAAGGAAGAACATGAAGATCACTTGAGAATTGTGTTGAAGACCCTGAGAAAGGAGAAGCTTTATGCCAAATTTACCAAGTGTGAATTTTGGCTTCAAAAAGTTGCATTTTTGGGTCACATAATCTCAAAAGAGGGGATATATGTGGATCCAACAAAAACAGAGGTTATCGAGAGATGTTCAAGACCAACAACAGTAACTGAGATCCGAAGTTTTCTTGGTTTGGCTGGATATTACCGACGTTTTGTGAAATATTTTTCATGATTATCTAATCCACTCACTAGGTTGACTCGAAAAGGATTTAAGTTCGTTTGGATGGAGGAATGTGAAGAGAATTTCAAGGAGTTAAAAAGAAGGTTATCCAGTGCACCTGTGATCACACTTCCTTGTAGTGGAGAAAGGTTTGTGATCTACAGTGATGCATCCAAGAAGGGGATGGGGTGTGTTCTTATGAAAAATGATATGGTGATAGCTTATGCCTCACGACAGTTGAAAATCCTTGAGCAAAATTACCCAACTCATGATTTGGAGTTAGCTGCGGTAATCTTTGCCTTAAAGATTTAGAGGTATTATATTTATGGTGAAAGGTGTGATATTTATAATTATCATAAAATTTTAAAGTATATTTTCACAAAAAAGGAGCTGAATATGCACCAAATAAGATGGATGAAGTTGATTAAGGATTATGACTGCTCAATTCATTACCACCCAGGGAAATAAAACAAGGTGGCAGATGCATTAAGTCGACAAGACCATGCTAGCTTATCCATTATGAGGATAAAAAAAGATCCAATATTTATGGATTTACAAAGGATGGATCTTGGAATTATAATGGAAGGGGAAAAATCTTTTCTTTCTCAAATGAATGTTCAACCATCTATACATGTGAAGATTAAAGAGCCATAGAATGAAGATTTATAGTTACAAAAGAAGGTGAGAAATGTTCCTGAATTCAACCTTTATTGTGATGGGATAATAAGGTTCAGGAATCGGGTTTTTGTTCCTCCCATCCCAGAATTAAAGAAGGAGCTGCTGGATGAGGCTCATAGTTATTCATTCTTTATTCATCCTAGAAGCACGAAGTTGTATAGGGAATTGAAAGAGTACTTCTGGTGGGATGACATGAAAAGAGATGTGGCTGAATATGTCTCTTTATGCTTGGTTTGTCATCAAGTTAAAGATGAGAGGCAAATGTCTAAGGGGATGTTACAAACATTACCCATACCGGAATGGAAATGGGAAAAAATCAATATGGACTTTGTCACTGGACTTCCTAAAACATCCAAAGGAAATAATGCTATCTGGGTCATAGTTGACTGTCTTAAAAAGTATGCACACTTCATTACTATTAGAGATGATTTCTCTCTGGATCATCTTGCCAGGATATATGTAAAGGATGTGGTAATATTGCATGGAGTACCACTTTTCGTTATATCTGATCGGGATCTGAGGTTAACCTCAATGTTCTGGCGAAGTCTTCAGCATACTCTGGATACAGAGTCGAGTTTCAGCCCCGCTTATCATCTTCAGATAGACGGTCAATCTGAGAGAACAATTCAAACTCTAAAAGATATGTTAAGAGCTTGCTCTATAGATTTCAAAGGTGGTTGGGATCAACACCTACCTTTGGTGGAATTTTCTTATAATAATATCTTTCACTCCAGTATTCAGATGGCTCCTTATAAATCTCTCTATGGAAAGAAATTCCAAACTCCAACTTATTGGGATGAAGTTGGGAAACGAAAGCTATTAGGACCTGATCTTGTTGATGAGATTGCAGAAAAGGTCAGATCTATTCAACAACACATTAGAGCAGCTCAGAGTCGACAAAAAAGTTATGCTGAAGAAAAGACCTAGAGTTTGAAGTGAGTGATAAAGTGTTCTTATGAATATCTCCTTGGAAGAGAGTAATGATATTTGGAAAGAAGGGAAAGCTGAGCCCTAGGTATATCGGTCCTTTCGAAATACTGGATCATGCTGGGAAGGTATCTTACCAATTGGCACTTCCACCAAATCTCTATCAAGTTCATGATGTGTTCCATGTATCGCTCTTGAGAAAGTACATACCCGATCCTTCACATGTACTCAGCTCAGAAGTTGTACCACTGGAGCAGGATCTTTCTTATGAAGAACAACCGATAGAGATTCTGGATCATAGCGAAAAAGTCCTATGGAACAAGACCACTCGCTTGGTGAAAGTTTTATGGGAGAACCACCAATTAGAAGAAGCTACATGGGAGCTTGAGGATATTATGAGGGATAGGTATCCTCATTTGTTTGTTACAAAGTGACGAATTTCGAGGGTGGAATTCATTTTAAGGGGGGTAGAATGTAACACCCGAGATTTTTATGAGAAATATTTTGTTTTTATGTTATATACATCATCAAAGGAATCTTTCACTATACACAACACTAGCTTGGCTTGATTTACACGCAATCGTGACCTTCCTCGATAGCTTGCGTCGTACGCAATATCGAGTTTCACTAAACAACGATATGCTTTTAAAATATTATTAAAACTAGTCATTCTGAATAGTAATACCCACTTTTTTAAATTTAATAAATTTTATCTTTCAAAATGGACTTCATTTTTGGATTCATAATATCGAAATTAGACTAGGGTGAAATTTTGGTATTTTTCTGAAAACTTTCAATTTTTGATGAATAGTGAAAACACTCGGTTACTATTTAAAAACTGAATTTTTATTTAAATAATTATTTATTTTATATAAATTTATTTTAGGTCAAAATTGATACATAATAACTATATAAGTTCAATGTAATCCATTGGAGTCATTTTATAATAATTTTAGATATATAAAAATTTTATAGAACTTTTCACCGTCTTTTACCCACCTCCTAGGAGAATTTGCAAATTCACATAAAACATAATTTTACCGCTTCTGTGAGTGGAATTTCGAAAATCTGAGAGACACGGATAATTTCAAGGACAAAAATGTGGTTCAATGAGATGAAAATAATTTTTAGTGAATAGTAACTTTTTACTTTTATTTACCACAGTTAAAAGTAAATTAGGTAATTAAGGGTAAAAATGATATTATTATTACCCTAACACATGTTATAATTCTATTGGATAAGTGAAATTTGACCAAAAACAATCTTAGGAATAAAATATGACCATTTAGGTCCACTTGGATTAGATTAGGACATTTATTATTAATTTATTTAAAGAATGGTTAAAATAGTTAAAAATCAAAGTTTAATAATTAAATCATTTTTAATATAGGGTTATACATAAGATAATTTCGACTATAAATATTCATTAGAAAGATAAAATTATTTCGTACATAATGGTATTTTATTTATAATTTTTAGACATTAAATAGTTTAATTTATTTATGACACAATGATGATGCGGTAATTATCTTATTAATGAAATATTAACATAATTGATGTTATAAATACCCAAATAAATGTAATTTGAGACTTTTTATAAATTAAACTAATTTTATAGGTTAATATGACATATTAGTATTTATTTAATTAACCTTTTTCGAACTAATCATGCTGCTATGATTTTCACAAAAAATCAAGTACCAAATAGTGTCAAAATTGACATAAAATAGTTTTTAAAAGAAATATTATATTATTAATTGTTATTTTATTATTAAAAATATATGGTTTGGGAAAATGACTTAGATAAGGTTATATATATTAATGATAAACAAGTTGGGGTTCGTTTGGCTTGTTATAGTAAGTTTATTAACCTTATAGTGTAAGAAAACAAGAAGACATGGTAAAAGTAAAATTATTTAACTTAAAGTTAAATCGAAATGATAAGGTTAAAATAGAAACCTAAACTTGTATAAATTTTATTGGATGAGAGGATTTAGACCCATACCCATCTTAGATTCTAAATTAATCAATTTTGAGCTATTAAAAACCGAATATGACTTTATAATAAAATAATATTTTTTGTTTTTCCAAAAGTGCCCCTCTCCTCCCTTATAAAAGGGTACCTACTCCCTCTCTTCCTCACACCACTTTGAGCCTTAAATATCAGTAAACACCTGAAAATTTCTCTTCTCCACTTCCATAGAAATATCCTAGAGGTCCTGGTCTTTTTCAAAGACCATCTTTAGTGCCCTAAGAGGAGGTTAAGAAGAGGCGCTTCAAAGAAGAGGTAATGTCCCTTACCGATTATTTCAACTTTATTTCTTCTTCTACTTCTTCTTCTTTAGTAGTTTCATTATTAAGTAATAACATCAGTAGCACTCATATACAGATATTTTATTATATGTATGAAAAAACCCTATTTCACCATCTATCCATCCTACTGAAAACGGAATCACCGCGCGTGCGTACGTACGGAATACCGTCTCCACGCCGTGGTGTAATCTATTTTCCACCACCACCTTACTTGGATGAGTATAATGGCATAAATAATAACTATATATGATTATTTTAAAGTGATATTGATTCTGAAATAGTATACAAACACTTCAATTCAATTCCACGATCATGGGAACGATATCATCGCTCGTGTGTACGTACGGCCTACCATCTCCACGATGTGATGCGGCTCATTCTACATGATATTCATTGCATAATGATTATATAAATGAATTGAATTAATAAATATGATATATATTACACTAATACCATTCTGGAAATGAGGTATCTATAACCTAAAAAGAAGAATAAGAATTTATTCTACAAAACACGCATAAGAACAAAAAGCAATAAACATCCGAATAACAAGTCACAATGAAATATTACTAATAAAAGCTAAGAATCTAAGAATATGACCATATATGATATCATAACAATGGGTACGATTCTGGAATAAGTCAATGACATTATTTAAATTATTATACAGGAGGTTCAGACACGTACGAATCAAATCGGACCTAAGGTAAGGGAAAATATCACAATCTCATTTTTATCCGAGATTGTTTATAAATCATAATTTACTGGGGAATATTTATCATCCAAATCTATGTTTCCTCAATATGTAATATTATTTCTATCCTCCTATAATTGTTTAAATCCAATTTTACCCTTCGGTGAGTTTTTAGTAAAAGACATGAAAGGAATCTTTTTTCGTTTTTCATACGAGGTACTTTTTGAGTTTTTCGGCTAAAGTATGAGAAGAATGTTTTTTAACTTATAAACAAAGAATGGATTTTTAAAACATTATTTCCATGAAGCTTCCTTTACAAGTTTTTAAGTTTATTTTTAGTCAAATTCTTTTAGTTCAAAATTATATGACATGTTAAGAAAGGAAAATGTTTTTGAAGTAGAAAGGATATTTTCCTCAAGAATGGAGTTCAAGTGTTTTATCAAAATTATTTTCCATCTAAGATAATATTGGATTCTGTTTCTATCCCTGTTTTTACATTGTTTTGATTATGTTATGATGGAATTATTTTTATGATGTAATTTTATCTTATATGGATTATGTTATGATGGCATGATGATTAAGAATCCCATTTTTATTACATGGGTTATGCTATGATGTATGATTTATGATTTTGTGGCACACATAAGAATGATTTCATTAAGAGATGGGTGGGACCTATATCTAACTCCAATTCATTGGGTAAAGATTTATATCTCATGATATAGACATGGCTGGAATGGAAGGTTAACCCAGTTCAGTGAAACATGACTTAAACGAGGAGTGAACTCGGTTCAGAAATGGACTTTGTCTGCTAAGATAGTCTTGGAAATGAGTCTTGACTACTAAGAAATGATTATCTATGTATGCCAGAAAGTTTCATGTTTTAAGTTATGATTATTGGGATTACATTTCACTACTATGATTTATCCCATGTTATGAAATTATGATCTCTTTTGTAGGTTAAGATTTCCAAAATGTTATGTTCTTATGAATATGATGTGATTGATATTTCTTTTGTTTACCCTTACTGGGCATTTGAGATCACCCTTTTGTATGTTTTCTTTCCCCAGGTCAGGAAGAAGGTTATTAAGTAGGATATGCCAAAAGGGACTCTAGATATGATGAAATAAATGGGAGACAACGTAGATGATTTATGAACCAGTTGTTTATATTTCCCAGTTTCTAGAGACACTATACCTATACAGTCCTTTCATGGTTTTGTTATATGTTGTAATAAGCATGCTTCAATTTTGAAGTATTAAAAATGTATGTAAAGTTTGGGTTGTTATAGTATTAACACAATGTACTAAAGTAAATATTTTCTTAGCAAGTGAAAGAGATGAAGGAATTGAGGAGAATCAATCTAGAACTACTTTGAGGAAGCCTTATTTCTAGGTATGTTCTGCAAGAATATCCTCAACCCGCACTTCTATTCGACAAATATTATTAATGAGAGTCTGTCACTACAAATGGTGCATACATGGAACATTTGGTCAATGTAGGATATCAACCACCAATATATTTGGATCCCGCATTAGTAGATCATGAATTCCCTCTATTGCGTGTACAACTCGAGTAGGGTTCGGAACATCCTTGGAGGACTATTCCTATGGGTTACTGATGATAGATACCATTAGTTACACCATCAGTGGTCCTACTAGCTACTTCTGTAGTTCATACACCAGTTTCCACACCTGTCCAGGCTCCAGCTCAGCCATAATTTCCTCAAATTCTTATAAACACCATTGAGTCACTAACAGCTCAATTATAATCCATGGTGGAATGAAACATGAAAATACTACCATAAAATAAGCATTACCATGAATGGTTAGATCCAACTCTTTCCCCACCAAAATTTGGGAATCTAAAAATTCAAATCATCAACGAATTATGAGATCTAAAGCATCACTTGATTCATTTTTTATCTCACTATGATACCATGATGGGTACCACTAACAAATAAGAGGTAGTGGAACTTTTCTGAATTTTATAATCACTACAAGGACCAGGCTTCGTTTTGTACATAAGTTTCTAGTCTCGATTGAGTAATGGGTCAGAAGACCTCTATCTGGAATTTCTTTTCCAGTTTTTCTCAACACTGCACAATACAATTTTCTTTGTTCTCATGAACTGTAAAATATGGTAGGATGAATGTGTCTCAAATTTCATTGTTTGGTGAAAAGTATTGTTATACTTCTTAAACCTATCTCCACATCAAAAAAAGTTTTTACCTATTTCTGTATATAATCATCATGAAGAATTTCACACGTTATTTATCCCTATGAAATACACATGAGGGTTTTGGGTCCTTGTGTCAATTACGGAATAGGTGGAAATCTCCATCGTAGAGACCAAATCTAAGTCGTAAGTAATTATTCAACTCAGGGAGGGAGAAATAAAAAATTAAAATCCACTATACATACACTTAATCATACCCCTATAACTTTTCCTATCTCAGCGCTTGCACAATATTATAGGGCTCAACCTCCTAAGCGTCAGAAGAAACACCCACCCCGAAAAAATGATAAATGTGACTAGAGGCGGAAAATGTTTGAAAAGATTAAAAAAAGGGTCTATTTATTTTGAAATGAAAAAGTACTTGGATACTTCATCTCTAAATTAGAAAATAATTTATTCAGGTTACCAAAGCCCAAGAATCCCATAATATAAGGTGAAAAATATCTCCCAAACAATCTCCCCTTCCATCAAATGTTGGGGAAACACATCTAGGATATATATATATTTTTCAAAGACCTCCTTCAAAAGTTAGTGGACTCAGGGAAGGTGAAATTGAAAAGTTCACCCACCCAAGTAGCATGCGTTTATACTACAAATACAGAGGATTAAAATGAATGTAAATGAGTTAAAATAAATAGAACACAAATTTTCAGTGATTGGATGGTCAAATAATGACCAACTCAACTCATGTTATCATTAGAATTAAGTTGAAACAACAAAATTTTCTCTCGACTACTTTCTCCACACTGTAGAAAGCTTCCTTAGTAGCTCAATATTCTAAAGGCCAATCCTACAAAAATCAACATGCCCAAAAGGATAAGAATAATATGTGAGAATATAAACTTGTGTCAACAAAACATTTATCACTTACATTAGAGGACTTATTACTAGAAGTCCCAAAAGAATGGGTACCACCCTGCTAAACGATACAACAAGATTCAACCTATCAAACTGAATCTTCATCAGATGAGGAGTTGATCTTTGTTTCAATTAATTTTGTTACATTAATGGATCCCTTCGCACATAATGATTCTAATTATGAACCAAATTTACCTAAACATGTTTGGGGAACTATGGGTATAGGTCATCGAGGTCGAGGATATAGGGAAATACATAGTTATGCTAGGATGAAATACTTCCATAAAACCCCTGATCAAACCTTCCACATGATAGAAACTCATGGAAAAGATCACTGGAGATCTCAACAAGAAAAAGTGAGTTATTCCTCCATGCATGACTGGGTATTCCCAAACATGATCATCTTAGAAGATTGGTTAGAAGACACACACTACCTCTAGGCTGGGTAGGCCGACCCAATCGACCTAATTCACCAAGAACAGAAACACTTCAAGCTCCTACCCCAAGGGACAATCCCTCCACATTAGGATAATTAGACCATAAAGTGATTGAAAAAGAGAATATTCATGATGGGAAACACATGCCTTTGGACAAAAAATATGATTCCTTGAAGAAATTATCCTAATTTTCAGCTAGGTTATCAATCCTAGATGATTTGAGTTTATCAAATGATATTCGTGAAGCACTTATTAAGGCCTTGTCAATCCATTAATAGTTTGATGTTGATGTTGTTTCTACTAACGTATATCATATAGAGTATGATCGTATTGAATTCTGTGTAGTCATCTCCATCACTGACTAGGATAAGGATTCTAACATAAAAGGACATATTATCCCCTATATATATCAATAAAAATTAATGAAATTGATATTTGATGAGCCTTTATTGAAAATGGCTCAGGATTCAATCTCATTCCATTCCAGACACTTCGCCATCTATGTATTAATTAATCTCACTTGTCCCCCTCCACTCTACTGTTACTTGGTTAGGATATGAATGATAAAGAACATATCAGTGAGATATTACCTAGAACTCATTTTAGGGATCTTGTGCCTAACCCAAAGTTCATGGTTGTTCATCCAGATACATCTTTCAATGTTCTTCTGGGAAGATCCTGGATACATCGACATGAATATGTTCTTGAATCATACCACCAATGTCTCAAATGTTATGTCAATGGTCAAATTAGGAAATTAAATTTTGAAAAGGTCCCATTAAAATCATGTGGGTCAGAATACATTGATGTAGGATTCTATCACAAGGGAGGGGAACAATCCTTGGCTAATGATGTTGATAGAATGCATGACCCTAAATGACTTGTATATGATCCTAGATAACCCTTTCCAGATGATCAAAACATATTTTGTTTTTCCTATTAATCAAATTGAAGGGGTGGGACTAAATTCAATCACTCACTCTGTAAATTCTATTATGTAAATCACAACATCTAAACCTGATGGAGCTGAAGAAGTTATCAAATTTCCGAGTGATAATGAAATATTAAATGAAAATGTATTTATTACATCCCTTGAGATCTGAAAAAGATCTATTTCATCATCATGGCTAGAAGAAGTTTTCACATTAATGGAATATGATAGAGAGATTCATTCTATGTACCCATTCCCCTTTAGTACTCTAATAAGACTTCATTCTAGAAAGTGAGACCAAAATGATTACCTCATCCTCTGGATGTCCTAATTGTGACTCCACTTTTCCCTCTAAGAAACTTGCTTCATCATATCCTCCCCATGTATAGGCACAAGAAATGAAGCATGAGGAAGATAAAGAAAAGAAATATCTCATAAATTCCCCTCCATAATTTTTGGAAGGTGTATCCACTACTGTGGATGAACTCTAAGAGATAAATATGGGAAGAAAAGAATATCCATGAATAACTTTAATTAGTTCATCCATGACTCTCAAATTAAATGAGGTATATTCCTCATTCCTAAAGATGCACTGGGGCGTGTTTTCTTTGAATTACATAGAGATACTAGGTCTCAACCCCAAGGTTCCCAACCATCACTTGGGTCTTCTAGAAGATCATCAAGGATACATGCAAGAATACATATAGACACACTCGACTCATGACCCCAAATTTTAGTTGAAGTGGAAAAGCTAATAAAGGATGATTTTATCGGATCGGTACAATATCCAAAATGGCTAGCCAAAATTTCCTCATTAAATACGAAGAAAATAAAAATTTTAGATTTCATCAAATTCTAAGATTTCAACCAGAATTGTCCCAAAGATGATTTACCAGTTAAAATAACATAACTCTTGATTGATGAAACAACTAGTTATCAAGCCCAATCCTTGTTGTATGGATATTCAAGGTACTACCAAATTTGGATGGCCCTAAAAGATGAAGAAGCCACAACATTATGACCCCCTCATGGATTATTATCCTTGTAGGTAATAACCTTTTTATTGAATAACACTAGTGGAACATACCAATGTGCCATGAATCACATTTTTAAACCCTTTTTGGGGATGTTTGTTGAATACTACATTTGATGACCTAGTGGTCATGTCCCAATAATGTTTAGACCACTTGACCAATCTAGAGACCATATTCATAATGCTTAAACTGCAAAACCTAAAGGTGAACCCCTTGAAATGTTATTTAGGGATAAACTCATGAAAATTTATCAGCTTTTTTGTATGACATGGAGAATTCAAAGTTGATCATGAGAAGATTTGAGATATCCTATGCATTTCACCGCCTCAAAACCTGATATAGTTGAGAGGACTTTGAGGAAACTTGGCCTACATCCATTTCTTTATATTCATGCTCATAGAAAACCATTAAACAAATTGATGAAGATTTTGGTCACATGTAAATGGACTAATGACTGTTAAGAATGATTTGACACCCTCAAGAAGTATCTCTTGAGACCACCAGTATTAATTCCACCTATTGGTGGAACGACACCCATTCTATATGTGAAAAGAAAAGAGTGATCACCGAGTGCTTTCCTTTAGTAGAATAATTATATTGGGAATGAAATCATCCTTTATTATCTTAGTAAAACCATGATTGATGCTAAGACTCATTATTCAGATATCAAGAAGAGCTACATTGCATTAATCTTAACAAGTTTGAAATTGAGGCACTACATATAGCATAACAACATACAATTAGTTTCTATCTATAACTCGCTAAAATTTATTCTCAATCATCCTATACTAATAGGATGTCTTCCACGATGGGAAATTATTATGTTATAGTTTGACATACAATTCATGCCTCATAAATTAGTGAAAGGCCGGAACTTGGTGGGCTTCCTTGCCGAACACCCCTCTGTAGAAGAGACATCTTTGAATACTAAACTACCCTATAAATAAATAATATATATTTAAAGCATCCCCAAACATGGAAAATTTAATTTAATGGTTTATCCAAGATCCCAATAGGAATGAGAATGTAATACCCTACACTCAATAAATCAGGGTTAGGAATATAACCTATCTCCCCCGAGAAGGAAGTGTTTCCATACTCCTTCCAATTATTAGATGCTTATACCAAAAATGAGATAGAATATGATGCTCTCATTGTAAGAATATATTTCACACTTCAAATAATGTTAAACCACATGGACTTGAATGAAGTCTCATATTTTTTTAATCAAGAAAATCTATGAGTATTACACCATCAGAAATGTGGTGCTAATTACCCTTTTTGACTATGTTAGTGGGTTAATGGAAGAATTATCCTCATATCCATAATTGAATCACATCCTATGATCATAGAACTCTGAGACCAATGCATTATAAAATGAAGTCACAACCATGGAAGATCTAAATTGGGACAAAATAGTTATTAGCATCTCCCATCGTCAGATGGTCTCACCGTTATTCAAGTAAGAAGAGTTGACATTAATGAAATCAACATAATACCTGAGTCATATGGTCCTACCATGGGATGGATGATGCCCATAAAGTACTACCTTCAGGATGTGGTGCTCCCACTAGAAATAATTGGAAGACAGAAGATCCGATGATGAGCATCTAATTTCACTCTTTATGATGGACCAAATCACCCGAAATTACTTTACAATTGAGCTTTTAATGGAGTCCTTCTTAGATGTGTCGATGGAGAAGGGGATGTAGTTTTTATGGAAGAAGTACATGTAGGATTACATGGTGCCCACTAGTCAGGGTAGAGGATTTATGATCAAATCTGAAGGCTTGGATACTTTTAGACTTCTACGAAATAGGAATTCATAGAATTCACCATGAAATTACATTCATGTCTGGTGTATTCCAACTTCATCCATTATCCCCCTGATTTGCTAAATACAGTGAACTACTTGTGGAAATTTTCCACATGGGGAATAGATGTAGTGGGGGAATACCTTCCAGATATGTCCAATAATTTCAAATACAAATTCACTAGTATCGATTTATGCTTAAAATGGGATGAGGAAATACATCTATAAGAAGTTGAGGCGAAAATAATTGTTATATTCATAAAATATAACATCATTAATATATTTAGTGTCCCTCATACCATATTGATAGAACATATAATCAATTTGTACTCTAATTAGGTAGATAAGATATATCATGAATACAATATCAAATCCAACCATTCATCATGCTATCATATAATGGATAATGGATAGATAGAGGATTTTAACAAGACCCTATCAATCATAGTCTTTAATATGGTGGATAATAATATGAAGTCCTGACTTGAAAATATCTTGTGTTCCATATGTTATTACCTAACTACGATCAGTACTACCACACAAGAAACCACGTATTCACTGGTAGATGGGACATAAGAAGTCCAACCCATTGAGGTTCATTTTACATCACTCTGTGTTACCATTTGTGACCATCCAACTGTGGATGAAAAATCCCAAAAATGTCTGGATTAATTGGAGAGAATGGATGATAAGATATTTCATCCCTTAGATCAATTGGAAGAATATCAGAACCATATAGCATGGGCCTTTAACTAGAATTTTCTCCTCTATTCATTCCTCCAAGGAGAGTTGGTTTTGGTCCTATGTACTCCAATGAGTACAAGAATGAAGCCTTCAAATCATGATACAAAGTGGGAGGAACCTTACTCCATTCATATGGTAAACTATAATGAAGCTTATTACTTAATATCAATGGATGGAAAACTCAATATGACCCTAACCAATACAAGTTCCTTGGAGAAATATTTTGTGAAATTACACAATCATTTTCCAAGCTACAAGATGTTAAACTGTATATTGAGTATTTGTTTCATGACCTTAAAATGCATGATATAATATCCATGGTTGATGACATTACAATGCCCGACATAGTGTCCTTGATGCATGTAAATAAACTGAAAGACACACATTTTTCTTTCTACATGACATTAAAATACATGGTTAATGTCCTTTTCATTTGATGGTAAACTGCATGATCTATCCCTGATTTATGTGTGTATTTATTATCATTCTAGTGAGATATGTATTGACACCCATATCTCCTCTATCAGGTCCATCTGTGACCATAATGAAAATTTTCCATTCCATGTTTTTGAACTAGATTTTCACATTGATTTTTTTTGGAACATATGGATCAATTATCATTACGATGAAATGCGTAATGACATCTAAGCCACATGTTTTTGGAACACCCATTAATATAGAAAATATTTAAAGCCCCCTAACCCATGTCAAAACCCAGGTCATGTAGGGAACCATCTTCAAGAATTACATATGTCTTAATTCTCATTCTAATAAGATACATAGTGATGCTCGGATTTCCTGTCCTAGGACTATCCATGAGTTTGGAAAAGAAAATTCTCGTTCCTTTTACCTATGCATGAATCATATTTTCCTATGGAAGGTTTTTTAAGAACTACATATTGCTTGATTCTCTTCCAATTAAGATATGTAGTGATTCCCGGATCTCCTATCTCAGGTCCAATTGTAATTAAACACAAAAGAGCCCCTTCACTAATTTTTTATGAATTAGACCTTCACAAGTCACATTTCACGAACTATGTGTGGCTTGATTATAGTTCTGATGAGAAACACAGTGATGCCCAGATTTCTTCTGATAGGTCCAGTCACATTTAAAACTCAAAATACCCATTACTCTAAGTGTACGAATTCAATATTGTATAGATAATCTATTATCAAGAATTAAGTACATATTGATTCTCATCCCAATGATATATGTTGAGATTAATAGATACTATATCTTATATCAGCCACCACATAATAAAAATTCCCCTATCCTTCACTTGTTTTTCCCTTTTGCAACAAAAGAAACTTTACCACACATTGTTTATCACACAAAGCACCGCTCACATGGGCTTAGAAGTTTGGTAAAGTATTTCCCTGCATGAGTAAGGTGTATTAATTCACATTGGAGATATCATAGTTCTGGATGAAATACCATAAATGGGACTCCAGTTTTCCTCATCGCATGATAATAAATAGCACAATTTATCTAAGATCTACGTGTAACATGATTCTTGTCCTAGAAAGATATGTAGGGATTCCTGGGTCTGACACCTTGGTCAAGATGTGATATTATTTTTCAGAACGGATCACTCAATTCCTTGCCACATAAAGATAAACTACATGATTATTCAATAACTACATGTGTCTTGATTTTAATCGTTATGAGATATCTAGTGACATCCATATTGTAAATCCTTGGCACAACATCATCACATCACGGGGAATTCCTCTACTCCCCCTTGAATGAGTTAGATCTATACAAGGTACTTCAAAATCATGTCCAATATCAGTATAACCACTTCCTTTGTGATAAAATGTATCCCTTATGTACATCATACTATTAATCTTAAACACGTTCAGATCTTCATTATATTTCCTGGGATTTTGGTGGTAGAATATCTCATACATGAGAGCTCTTTTTTCCTGACAATATGGTACATGCTCTAGCTATCCTTTCATAAAATAGAACACATAACAAGGTTTTTAGCCAAAGGATTACACTATTTTAATATTTAATATGTTCCCTAGTTTTCCTTTCATAAAATAGCTCTAATAATGAGTTTTTCAAGTATTGATAATTTTTGAATTGGGATAATCCTCTTCTGTCCCTTTAAGATTTGACGATGGTAGGCTGGAACCCACGATTCAAAGTCAGCTGTTATACCTTTCATATTTTTTGTGTTTCCTCACTTCTAATATGAAAACCTCGAAGGCGGTGTTTTAAAATTTTCCCCTTCATGAGTCTAAAGCATACTAGAATTACCTTGGACTATTTGAGCTCATATAATCCATCATTTCAATAATATTATATTCCTAGTCTTATGACTTAAAAATATAGGCACCATACTTCTTGTGATTGGTTCTGACCTATATAGAGAGCCAATTCCACCGAATATTTGCAAATAATGGCTTGAAATACCCCTTTTGTGTTCAAGTACTTTTTTTCCACAAACCAAACACTATGATTGGGGAGATCTGAATCTCCAAAAAAAATTCATCGGCCTTTAGTGATAGAATTTAAGAATTCAGGAGATCTCTTTTTCTTGACTATATAGTATATGCCTTAGCTATCCTTGCATAAAACAACCCCCTTAATGTGATTTTCATCTATAGGATTCCACTATTTGAATATGTAGTATGCACTATAGTATTCCATGCATAAAACATCACCCATAACTGGGTTTTGAATCAGTGAAAACTTTATCCTTGGGAGAGACCTTCTCTACCTCTACAATCCATTTTCCCTATACTAAAAATCTAATTAGGGAATCCCTAAATAATATATTACAAATTTCCCCTATCATACTTGAATGTAGTAACACATTTCCAGAAAAGTTACCAAAAATGGGAGAATCACCAACCTTTTTGTAAAAGCTATAGGCTATAAATTATAGCACCCAATGTCCTTGTGATACGAATTTAAAGTAAAAATCATAATGTCCTATTCATAACATGTTAAACTACATGGTCAATATCACAGTCACATGAAATTAAACTGCCTGATTCTTTAACCTTTTTCAGAGAGAGGCCTTCCCCTGACATTGGTTATTTAACAAAATTTACTCTCCTCCATTGAATCAAAATTCATGTAGGTGTAGTTTCCCATTCATTTCCAATGAAAATGCATATACTCCCTTCATTACCAGACACATACCTTTGTAAAGACCACCCACCGTGATATTGAGACATCTAAATCTTAAAGTTTGATAATCAAAAATAGAATGTTGAAATTCTCAAGAGCTCTTTTTCCTAACTATGTTAGATTTTCCCTAGGTATCCTTGCATAAAATAGACCTCATAATTGGCATGTCAGCTAAAAGATTCCACTATGGACTATCCAATATGCACCCTAGATTGAATTGAATAAAATAGAACACAAAATGAGTTTGTTAATTGGTGGTAACTTAAACCTTAGTAGATACCTCATATATTCCCAAACATCATGTTTTATATCCAAGAACCACAAATTTATGGCTCAAGATTCCCCATTGGATATCTAAATAATTTCAAAACATTATCATCCTACAATCCCTATTTGAGTGATTATTTTAGAATATATGGTCAGTGATTTTAGACCTTAAATAAAGACATTATTAGTTTGAATTGAATGATTTTAAACTTCCCATATAAATAGGCACAATACTCAAAATATTGAAATCCCATAAAGTTTACTCTGGAAAAAAATTGAGTCTCAGATCGCTGGACCTTTTCTTTGCATGGTTTAGGAAAAATACCGAGTGATAAAAAGACAAAAGGCACAAAAATTTTTAGGTTCAAAACCCAAAAAGGAGGCCTAATAAAAATACAAGTATCTTCCACTAAGTCTCCCTCTTATTAATCTTAGGAAAAAATTTAGGCGATGAAATAAAAGACAGAAAGTTTGTAGGGTTGTCCATGTGACCCTGAAAACAGTTGAACTATGCTCGCTAGGCCCCTTGGCTTAAGAAAAAAATAGCAAATCCTCGCACACTTGACGTAGATTAAAAACCCAAAAAATGATGTTGGAATTCATCAATGTGACAAATAGTTACCTTAGAACTAGATTAGTTTTGTTCTGAATGAATTTCATTCTAAGGGAGGGGGGGGGGTTTGAAACTGTAAAATGTATTTCATGCACTTTTCCGTAGGATTCAAGATGTTATCCTTACATAGGAATCAAATGTAGATTTTGAGTAGATATTTTTCTCCATACTATAAGAATATTAATGATGGATTTACATGCTCCATATTACTACTCCATAATGCAAGATTAGTGTACAGACCCCACTCGACGAGTAAGCTGTGGATTTAAAATATTACTAGAAAAAAGGTGTCGATGAATTGAAATGAAATTGACACAATTCTTTAGAGAAAATTTAGTATATTCATCACATCAAGAAGATCATATATCTTCATGATATTCAATTTTACTGGTCGTAGAGAGAAAACGAATTCATGGATCAAAAGTTATGGATCTTGGAAGTCAGAAAAATTTTGTAAAGAAAAGTGAATAACCGTGCAGCCAATTGGCTCAGGCCCCTCTGCGCAGGCCCATCCGCACATGCCCATATGCCCAGACGCTTCCACACAAACCTATTCTTGTAGGTCCATCCATGTAGGCCCATTCACACTGTTCAACTAGTTGGTCTCTATATAAACCCCTCAGCCTCAAATTTTCGAAGGACGTCCGAACTCATGAATGATGAATCATAGAGAGGGACATTGTCACATATCCCCCTATCCCAAGTAGTACATCACTACTTGGGTGTCCTAACATGGCCCAACCTCACTATCATGAGGCCCCCATCCTAATACCAGGGAAACCCACACCTGGGAGACCCACCTGCGCGACCCACTCAGGTGACCCACCAAGGTGACCCACCAGGGCGACTAACCTGAACGACCCACCTACACGACCCACATAGGAAACCCACCTGAACGACCCACTAGGGTGACCCATTAATGGGTGACCCACCTATGAAATCTCATTGATCTATACCATGGGGCATGTGACCCCATAACCCTGCTTGGGGTCTCTGTTGGGATACAGTCCTAAACCTCTAGGATGGTCCCTTCACTACCATCACTGAACCCCATGAAAACTGGAGAGTCTAACCCAAATCTTCTCAGACCAGGTCAATGAAATTTTGTCTTGTGCCTTATTCTTCCTTAACATCCACCCCATTAATATTATTATTTGAGATAGTCTTCCACACTAACTGAAAATTCCTTGAGTTGAAATACGCCTCTTGGTCCATTTCCCATGTTACGATTTGAGATTCTCCTCTTGGATTCCTCAAGTACCTTGAGTCGATACACTCCTCAAGAGACTCCTAAAACCTCGTCACCTGACTCTTATTCTAGGTTGAACTAGTACAATAGGAATTATCCTTAGGTGTAAGCCCCAACCAAACCTCATATGGGAATCCTCATAAGGAATAATCCCTAATCAAACCGCAAAGGGAATCCTCATTAGGAATAATCCCCAACCAGTACAAGGGAATCCTACAAATAAGGCCTTAGAATTTCAAGCCATCATCCACCTTCACACAAAATAAGATCATGTGGTTTGACAAATAATAAACTTCCTCTTGCTTCTCACACCGAGCATGACTCATATAGGATTATAGGTTAGTGGTGATTATGAAACCCATGTGATCTATGAAAAATAATGAACTACGATGACTCTAATTCTCACCATAACAGGGCTACAAGGATGCATTCATAAGGCCCAATATCTATACCATATCATCCAAGAGATGGAAAACTATAACCCTCAATGGGAATCCTCCTCAGGAGTAATCCCCAATCATAATTCCATTAATCTGGTTTTCCTCATCATGAATAAGCCCTATAATAATCCTCAAATCTTCATCTTAAAGGGACTTACTCCCCTATGAGATAAACTTATAGATCCTCAATTGGTTGGGTCCCCAACACTGAACTATGTGGGTTATGTTTCCTCCCACATGGATATGTAGGAATCCCATCAATGGGTTCAATCCCAATATAAAAAAACTCCCACCTCCTTAGATGAACATACACTCTAGAGTTCCCCACTGAGTGGCTAGGAAACCTTCATCCTCATAGTAACAACCAATGAATCTATAAGTAGTATATAAGAGGATACCATCGATGGAAAACCATGGATACATACATATGTCTACATTGATGAAGAACGTCAGATGCATAGAGATGATTCTAATATGTATACATGCTAATAATTTATTGTTAACTATTGGATGACCCACATCATACATGGGAATTAATGTAGGATTAATGAACATATCTTAAATCTATAAGAGAGCCCCGAAGTAGGAAATAATTCCCCCCAAAAGGGTGTGATGAGCCTGACCTACCATCCTTTTAACCAATGTGAGTTCTTTATGATCGTTGGTCAAAATACCTGACAAGTGCCTACCTTTGGAAAGAATGTCCCTTTGGATATAGAACCATTGGGTGTTTTGGGTTCTTGTAAAAAACCCATAGGAAATCATTAAGAAAAAGAAATTTATAATGATGCATGAATTCTGAGGGTCACAATGGGTTTTTTGGGTTTTTAATTGTTTTTAGGGGTATTTGGGGTTTTTAGTGTTTTATTTATATTCTTATGGATTTATAGGGTGTTTCGTGTTTTTATGATTTACATAGGGGTTTTAGGTGTTTAATAGTTTTTTTGGGTTTTAGAGTTTTTAGAGTTTTTATGGTTTTTAGGAATTTCATTGGGGTTTTAAGAGAGTTTAAGGTTTTTTGTGATTTTAGTGGTTTTAAGAGGGTTTATTGTTTTAAAGTTTATTTTGGTTTTTTGTGGTTTTGGGATTTTAAGGGAATTTACAAGATTTATGGGTTTTAGTGTTTTAGGGTCGTTTTAGGGTTCTTAAGGTTTTTGGGGGTTTAGGGGGGATTTTTTTGTATGTTTGGGTATTTTGGGGTTTTAGGGTTTTTATGGTGCTTTGGGGGTTTTTGGGGTTTTTTTCGGAGTTTTTAGGGTTTTAAAGTGTTTTAGTATTTTTTACTTTTTTTGGGTTCTTAAGGGTCTTTTACTGATTTTATAGTGTTTCATGAGGTCTCTTAAAGGTTTTTAGGGGTTTTAAGGGTGATTATGGTTTATTTTGGGTCTTTTAGGATGTTTTTAGTCTTGTTTAGCTTTTTACATTTATTACGGTCTTTAGAGGATTTTTAGGCATTTTAGGGGTGTTTTAGGGTTTGTTTAGGGTTTTTATTATTTTTAGGGCTTTAATGATTTCTAATAATTTTTGGATTTTTTGGGGGTTTAGGGTTTTAGGGGTTTTAGGTAATTTTTAGGCATTTATGGGTTTTATGTTTTTTTTTTATTTTTGGGGTTTTTACAGAATTTTAGGTGTTTTATGGTCTTTTATTGTTTTAGGGTCATTTTGGTTTTTATGATTTTTATGTGTTTTCTTAGGGGGGGTTTTATGGTTTTATAGGATTTTTACAATGTTTTAGGTTTTTAGAGGGTTTTAGGTATTTTAGGGGTTTTAATGTGTTTTATGCTTTTTAGGTGTCTTTTGGGTTTATTATGGGTTTAATGTGTTTATGGGATTTAGGGTTTTTAGGGTTTTAATGAGTTTTTGGGTTTTTAACATTTTAACGTTTTTTAAGTTTTTTTTATTTTTTTGGGTTTTTTTGGTCTTTTGGGTTTTAGGGTTTTTAGGGTTCTTAGGGGTTTTTTGTATTTTTTTGAGTTTTCAATGGTTTAGGGTTTTATGGATTTTAGGTTTTCCTAAGGTTTTTTAAGAAAGGTTAGAGTTTTTTGGTGTTTTTAATGGTTTTTAGGGCATTTCAGTTTCTAAGGGGATTTTGGGGTTTTAGAGTTTTTTGGTTTTATAATGTTTTTTTGGTTGTAGGGTCTTTTAGGGTTTTGAAGGGGGTTTTGCGTTTTTTTGGGGATTCGTGGCTTTATAAAAGGTCTTTTAGCATTTTAGAAGGTTTTAGGGGTGTTTAGGTTTTTAGGTATTTTGGATATTTGGGGTCTTTTAGGGTTTTAAGGATTTTAGGGTGTTTTATGAAAACTTTTGGGTTCTGGGTTTTTTATGGTGTTTAGTGTTTTTTGGATTTTTATGGTTTTTTGGGTTTTTAGGGTTTTTAGTTTTTTGAGGTTTTTTTAGTTTTTTTTAGGGTTTTTAATGTTTTTTGGGTTTTTATTATTTTAGGGTTTTTTTAATTTTTAGTGGGTTTTTGGGTTTTAAGGGTTTTAAATTTTTTATATTATTTTTATATTATTAGGACTTTAAGGGGTTTTAGGGTCTTTTAATGTTTTTGTGAACTTTTGGTTTTTTGGGGTATTTAAAATTTTTAGGGTCTTATATGTTTTTGAAGAGTTTTTAAGATTTTTAGGTTCATTAGGGTTTTATGATTTATAGGGTGTTTTATAGTTTTTATCATTTTTTCTTTGTTTTTAGGGGATTTGGGGGGTTTTCAGTCTTTTAGGCTTCTATAGTTGTTTATGGTCTTTTGGGGTTTTATGGTTTTTAGTGTATTTTATTTTTTTATGTCCTATATGGTATTTTAGTGTTTTTAAATTTTATTTTGGGTTTTAGGGGTTTAGGGACATTTATAGGGTTTTTTGGGGTTTTATAGTCTTTTAGAGTTTTTAAGGGTCTTTTAGGGATTTTAATGTTTTTAGTTTTCTTTTATCGTATTTATTGTTTTTAGGGTCTTTAGGGGATTGTAGGATTTGAAGGGTCCTTTATTGTTTTAAATATTTTGAGGATTTTATTTGTGGTTTTATGGGTTTTGGGGTCTTTAGGGTTTTTAGGGTATTTATTTCCTTTTAGAGGTTTTAGGTTACTTAGGGTTTTGAGGTTTTTAGTATTTTTGGAGTTTTTTGGATTTTTTAGGGTTTTTAATCTTTCAGGGTTTTTTAAATTCTTATGGTTTTAGGTTCCTTAAATATTTTTATGATTTTAGGGTTTTTGGGAAATTTTGTTTTTTATTGTTTTTAGGGGTTTTAGGCTTTAGAAAGGTGGTTTTGAGTTTTTTTAGTGTTTTGGTTTTTATGGGGTTTTAAGTTTTTTAGTTTTTAGTTGATTTTTTTATATTTTTTGGGTCTTTAGGGGTTATAATGGTTTTATGTTTTTTATAGTTTCTAGGGGTTTTCTATCTTTTTAATGGTTATTTGGGTTTTTAGGGGTTTTTAGTATTTGTGTGTGTCTTATAACAGTTGAGGTATTTTTAGTGTTTTATGTGTTTTTATGTTTTTAGTGGTTTTTCGTGTTTTTAGGGTTTTAGGGTTTTCTTAGAGCTTTTTGGGTTTCATAGGATTTTCAATTATTTTATAGGTTTTTAGGGATTTTAGTGTTATTTAATGGTTTTTTTAGTTTATAGTACTTTTTATTGTTTTAGGTTTTTCACAATTTTTCGGGGTTTTAGGATTTTTAGAGTTTTTTTTCTATGGATTTTGTTTTTTTGTGGGTTTTAGAAGTTTAAATGTTTTTAATTTATTTTAGGAACTTTTAGAGGTTTTTATAGTTTTATGTGTTTTTTGGTGTTTCATGGTTTTTTGTATTTTTGGTTTTATTTGGTTTATTTTTGATATTTTAGGGTTTTAAGGGGTTTTCGTGTTTTTTTTTGGGTTATAGGGTTTTTAATGGTTTAGGTATTTTTTAGGGTTTTTAGTGTTTTGGGGTTTTCAAGGTTTCCCCAGGGTTTTCGGGGTTTTAGGGTTTTTCTGTGGTTTATGGTTTTTAGGATTTTTAGGTTTTTATAGATTTTTAGGGATTTTTCATGTTTTTCGAGTTTTTTTGGATATTTAAGGTGTGGGTCATTTATTGTCTGAAAAATAATCTCAAAATCTTATTGATTTTTATGCTCCCAAATACCTTTTTTTGCTTTGCTAATGATATTACTTTAAGTATATTTCAGGAAATTAATATTCTTTATTACTTATCATCGAAATATACTCATGCTTATTATTCACGTGGAAATATTCGTCAAAGTGTTTGGAACGCTCCTAACTGTGTTATGGAAACATTGTTCATATCGTACATTGAAGAACATAATGTAAAGAAAAAACCCTACATTTTTTATTATAACTTATGCTGAATGATCAACACGTATGGTTAATCAACCCTATGTTGATAGAAAAGTATGGATAAAGAACCTTACGTTTGGATGAAACTTTATGTTTGAAAAAGAGAAAAAGTATGGTTAAAGAACCCTACGTAAGTATGGAAACTTATGTTTGAGAAGTAAATGTATGGATCGTCAACCTTACTTTTGTGATCAACCATAAGTTTTTAACCTTACATTCGAAGAATGAACGCTATGTAGGTGAACCCTATGTTTGGTATTTATTCATTTTGTGAAGGAACCTTACATTTGACTTTTCATCACCGGATATTTGAATTTACAATTTTATCAGAGTTTCATGCAATGGTCTTTACAGAATATCTCGCTAATTTAAAGCTCATTTTTTGAATGATTCAATGCTCATTATGACTAGTTAAAATAATTTTATTAAGTTGAGAAGTTATTTCCTATTATTAAGGGAATTTATAACTACTCAGAGCTGTATTAGGAATTTTAATTCTTACAATTTATCTAGAGATTTTCTTAGATCTAGAATTTAAAAAGATAGGTTCTCTATTTTACTTCTATCAGTGTATTTGTTCTATATATATGTGTGTATTATTAAAAGAAAGATATGATTTTTGAGATATATATTGAACCATATATTGCAACATGGATTCATGGTTGATACAACATTCTTGTGAAGATATTTTTTAAATCTACTGCAACAATCGATTAGACTCTTTTTTTCAATAGAAGAGGATATAGTGGAAATATTCATAAACAAAATCTATTATTTGTTGTATTTATTCTACTGCTATTCATTTATGTTTTTATTTCAAAGATCATTTGCAACCGAATCACTTTGTAACTTCTCTTTCCCGAAGAAACTATTTTCTGAAGAAGAAGATTCATCTACCATTAGTTGCTATTCAACTATAAAGATCAACGAAAGTCCTTTTATAATAAATATATTTTTATTGAGAGTTTCAACTAATCGTACTCAGTTGTGGTGGAGTCTCAACTTCTTTCTCTAAATTGTGGTTTATAGGTTCTCTGTTATATAACCAAAAGACTTTGTTTTTAGTCTTGTTTGTAAAGGTGTCAAATGCCTACACTCAGTTGTGGATTGGTCTTAAGATATGAGGACCTAACTAGTGAAATTCACCAAACTCATTGGGAGAGTAATTGGTAGAGTGTACTAGGGGCTCTTTATGACCCTGACCACTATAATTTGTGGTGTTCTATATTTCTATTCTTATCCTCTACTCATAATTTCATACAAATGATAAAGGCTAATCATTTATCAGTCTACATCAAGAGGAAGAATTGTAAAAGAATTTTTTAAACCCATGATTCACCCCCTCTTGTGTATATTTTTATATTCCGACCTAACAATTGGTTTCATAGGAGAACATTTGGAAAAGGCTATAACAAGATAAAATTATAAAGTCTATATAAAGATGGAAATAACTAATCAGAGAGAAAGAATTTCAATGGTTCATGCTAATTATTTAAATGGTGAAAAATATGGATGCTTGAAATCACATATGATTATATATTTCAAGAATCTGGGATTCAAAGTCTACTGTAAGATCACTACTCCTTATAAAATTCTTGAAAATACCGCAACCTGGACTACTACTACAAAGGCTGACTATGAAACGAATTCAAGAGCTCTAAATGATATTATATGTTGTCTAGGACCTGATGAATTCAAATATTTCTCACAATTTCCTAAAACTTATGAAATGTGGCATACAATTATAGTTGCTTATGAAGGAGAAGACAATGTCAGACAAATGAGGTACGCAACTACAAAACTGAAATTTGATAAATTTAGAATGCATGATGGAGAAAGTATTTCTTAGATGAATGAAAGGATTACAGAGATCATAAATAATATTGCAGCCTTAGGTGATTCTATCAAGCAATCATATCAAGATTTGAAAGCACAGAGAGTACTACCTATGAAATGGAATGGTATATCAGCTGTAATTCGACAATCATCACCTGTCTAAAATTTGAAAATGAGAGAACTGATTAGGAAACTGATGATGTATGAATCCGAAATAGAAGTTGAAGCTGAATATCCAAAATTCCTATTGAGGAAGGATAATACTGCTCTAAAATTAACATATTAGAACTAATGAAAAATAATAAATAATGAATTTAGAGAAGAAAGTAATTCAGATACATCTTATTCTGAAATGGAATTGGCTCAATTAGATAAAAAGTTTATCATTTTCTATAATAATAAACAAGGATTCATAAATACTTTCAAAGTGATGAGAAAGACTCTAGGGAAGTTAGATTATATGAATTCGTGAAATTAGGTCATAAAAGACCCGATTTCCCCTAGCTAAAAGGTCAAAATAGAAAGACAAAAAAGGAATATTAGAAAATTATTGATTATGAAAAGAAATGAAAAAGAGAAATGAAGGAAACATGGAGTGTCTCTGAAGAATCTAGAATCTCAACAAAATATGATTCAAAAAAGGATGAATAAATCTGAAAGCAAATATATGATTTATAGAAGAAGAAGATAAGGTAAAAACCTACCATTCAAATAATTATGATTCTGATTCAAACTATTCAGATAATAAATCAGTTTCCTACTACAAAATTCTATAAGGAAAGTATGACTCCTTATTAAAGAAAGACTAATATTTAAAAAATATTCACAATAAAATTTTGGGAGAAATAGATTCCTTAATTAAATAGCATCAAGAGTTAGTTGCAAAATTAAACTCATCTACCACAAACTGTAATAATCATGAAAATAAGATTAAAGAATTACAAGATGAAGTAGAAAATTATAAAAGTGTTTCCCTCATCTTTACAAAAGGAGAAAATATTCTGAATGATATTCTTGGTAAAAATTTAATTAGAAGGAAAATATTCAGTATAGGAAGTAAAGGAGAAAAATAGAAATTATATAAGAACTATTTTGTTCCCAATTAAAAAATTTCTACCTTTAATATTTGTGGAAAAAAGGGAATATAACAAAAATATTTTATTTAATAAATCCTCAAATAAGTGGAATTAAAAAGGATTTTAGTTCAAATAGATTATCTGAAGTAAATATGAGTTATGGAAAAACAAAGCAGATCTGGATACCTATATCTTTTCTAGATAACACTACTGGACCCAAAATAATATGGGTACAAAAACAAATTATTGATTAAATTGCTTTTATAGGAAATAGGTTAGATAAAAAGAAAGGATATATGGTATATGGATAGTGGCTACTCCCGGAATATGAGTGGAAACTCTTCAAACATCAATACACTAACTCAAATAGATAGAGGTCTAGTATCCTTTGGTGATAATGCCGAAGGAAACATAATTGGACTTAGAACTATTGGAGATCCAAAAACAGGCCCAATCAAAAAATTATTATATGTACAAGGGAAGAAGCATAACCTAATAAGTATCTCTCAACTCTGTGATGATGGATATTATGTTGATTTTTCTAAAAATTTCTATTCTGTGTTTAAAGATAATCTTCTTATGTTCAAAGTACCTAGAACTGAAAATTATTATACTTTGGATTTAAATTCCTTATGTAAACAAAAAGTGAATTGTTTAACTGATAATAAATGAGTCTTCGATATTACATATAAGGATTGGTCATTGTAATATTTATGCTTTATATAAATTACCTATGAAAAAGTTAGTTTTTGATTTACCCAGTCTTAAGTTTGATAGTGACCGATTTTGTGATACATGCCAAATTGGAAAGCAACACAAATCTTCCCTCATATATACTAATGGAATTTCTACAAGAAAACCTCTAGAACATATCCAAATGGATCTATTTAGACCATCAATAGTATCATGTTTGGATGGAAAATTATATGTATACATTTTGGTTGATGATTACTCTATATTTACATGGATTTATTTTCTAAAACTAAAAAGTGAAGATTTTAATATTTTTGAATGTTTTTGTAAATTTGTTCAAAATGAAAAAGGTTTTAAGATAATTTCATTAAGAAGTGATCATGGTGGAGAATTTGAAAATTAGGAATTTAATTCCTTTTGTTCAAATCTAGGTATTAAACACACCTTCTCTGCACCAATAACACCTCAAAAAAATGGAATTTTTGAAAGAATAAACAAAACTATTAAAGAAATGGTTTGGACTATGCTAAATGAATACAATCAACCTACCTACTTCTGGGAAGAAGCTACAAGAATAGCCTTCTATATCATGAATAGAGTTCTAATTAAGACTAATTTAAAAAGAGACCTTATGAAATTTAGAATAATAGAAAACCTAAGGTAAATTACTTTAATGTATTAGGATATAAGGTGTATATCCTGAAAACCAAGGATAATATTGGTATGTTCGATCCAAAAGCTAGTGAAGGAATATTTTTATGATATTATGCTACCTCTAAATGCTATAGAGTTTTTAATAAAAAGTCGTGGATTGTTGAAGAATCAGTTCATGTGAAGTTTGATCAAACTGGACCTTTTACTAAAGAGAAAGATCAAATTGAGGAAACTACTAACTCCTCTAACAATATGAGACTTGAAAACCTGAAAAATTATTTTGAAAATAATATAAATAAAATTTATTGTTGTTCATAAGAACATGATACTGATGAACCTAAAAGTGTTATAACTAGAGAGTCTAGAAGCCTAAATAACCATCCTTTAGAAACCTTAATAGGATACCTAGACATAGGAACAAGAACAAGAAGAGATACCGAAAACCTTGTTTAATTCTCTTCCTTTTTATCTAAACTAGAACATAAATCTTTTGAATAATCCTTAGAAGATGAGAGTTGGATGTTAGCAATGAAATATGAGCTAAACCAATTCAAAAGGAATCATGTTTGGGAATTAGTTAAAAGTCCATCAAATTATATTCTGATAATATATAAGTGGGTCTTTAGAAATAAACATGATGATCAAGGGGTTATAACTAGAAACAAAGCTACATTAGTAGCTAAAGGATATAATCAGGAAGAAGGTATAGATTGTGATGAAAATTTTCCCTTGTATCTAGATTAGAAGAAATTAGAATTATTTTTAGCTTATGGATCTCATATGAACTTTAAATTATGTTTTATGGATTTTAAATCTGATTTTTTAAATGGATATTTAATGGAGTAAGTGTATGTTGAACAACCTCCTAGTTTTGAAAACTCTAAAAACCAGATTATGTTTTTAGACTTACTAAAGATCTCTATAGCCTTAAACAAGAACCTAGAGATTTGTATGAAATATTAAGTTCATTTATTTTAAAAAATGGATTTACTATTAGAATGGAAGATACAACCCTTTTTAAGAAAATCATTTGTTCTAATATATTATTAGTTCAAATCTATGTTTATGATGTTATTTTTGGTTTAACCAATAAAAAAAAGTGTAATGATTTTTCAAAACTCATGCAAAGAGAATTTGAAATGATTATGATAGGATTATTGAACTTCTTTTTAGGATATAAAATTTATCAAAAAGATTATGGAAATTTTTTAAATCAAAGTAAATACATTACTGATTTGTTGAAAGAGTTTGGTCTTTAGAACAACAAGACATATACAACTCCCTTGTGTACCAATATAAAACTTGATTTAGATGAAGATGGAAAACCAGTGGATAAGTTTTTTTATAGAGGCATGATTGGTAGTTTATTATATCTTACTACTAGAAGACCTAATATTAGGTTTTTAGTATTTTTATGGGCTAGATTTCAAGAAAATCCTAAATAATATCATCTTATTGCTGTAAAAAGAATTTAAATATATTTAAAGGGAACTATTTTTCAATATGTTATTTATCCAACAACTTGTGATTTTAATTTAATATCATATTTAGATGCCGATTTTGGAGGTTGTAGATTAGATATAAAATATACCTCAGGAACCTGTAACTTTTTAGGAAAATCTTTAGTGTCATGGTCAAGTAAAAAACAAAACTCAGTTGCCCTATCAACAACCAAGATAGAATATGTATCTGCAGGCAGTTTTTGTGCACAAGTATTGTGGATGAAAAACACACTAATAGAATTTGGACTAAATTTTAATAGTACCACTATTTTATGTGATATTACAAGTGCTATAAATATTTTAAAAAATCCAATAAGTCATTCTACAACTAAGCATATTGACATTAGACATAATATTCTAAGAGATCATGTTCTTAAAAAGGATATAACTTTATAATTTTTAAATATTGAATATCAAATAGATGATATTTTTACAAAACCACTTCCAATTGTAAATTTTGATTTTATTAAGGGGGATTTAGGTTTATTTAATTTTTAAAATGTTAAATTTGTTAATATTTTTAATTTTAAATATTTATTTTATTTATTTATTCTAGTTTATTTATGTTAAAATTATTTACTGATTAGTTTAAAACTAATTTTTTTAATATTTTATTTTCATTATAAATTTATTTAATTTATTTGAAATTATAATTTATTTGCGCCGCATACTTATTAAAATGATAATGATTATCTTATGTAGTGACATGGGAAACATGGGATTGTTAGAAATGTTTCAAATACCAAAACCTTTCAACACTCAAACCCTTTTTGAATACCTAAACCCTCATTTACCCTCAACTACCTTCATTAACCTCTGTTTTCTATCGAAACCCTAAAAACCCAAAAACATTAGAGCTTTCTTTTCTCAAAAATGATGAAAACTAAGAGAACTGAATAAGGTGAAGACAATGAACTAAAGAGTCAAAAATTATCTGGAAGAATGATCTTATAGGGTAAAATAGTCTATATTGAATGGATCTATCAAACAAATTTACATATGAATAAAGTGCTCACCTTTCAAGGATTATAATCTGCATTCAATGATGTGAACTCAGAATTTATGTATGAGGTAGAACTGAAGTTTTTCTATAATAGTGTTCAGTTTAGTTTTTGTGATACTTAAGAGACAATTTTTTCCAAAATAGAAGATAAGGAAAATTTGATTTCTTCGGCTGAAATTTCACAAATCTTGAATTGTCCTCATAGGGAGTGTTTCATTTAAATCTAAGGATTATTGGTGATAAGGTCTATAAATTTGAATACATTTTTTCCTTTTTGTTTGGGTCAAAAAATGTTAGTTTTTTTCCCAAGATCTTGAGGCAGATCAAAAAAACATAGTGAAGTTTATTTAAACAAGAATTCCTCCTTGAATGGATGATATGGATAAGATTATATATCTAGACATGTGTATCATGTTTTTGTTTTTGAGTGAAATAAATATGATTTTTCTGAGGTACATGTTAAGGTATTTAAATTACTACTATCAGCCAGATGTTAGGATGGAAATTTTTCCTTATTGAAGGATAATTTCACAAATTTTGTTTAAGAAGGGAATGATTCCATTAATATATTATCGAATTAAATTTCATCACTGCAACGTGATCAATGTGGGAACCTTAAGGAAGTTAGGTTTTTATTGGATCATAGTAAAAGGAAACTTTTTCCAGTTTGTGCAGATGACCAAAAAAGTTCTAGATCTTTTGCTCAGGGGGAGAAAAGTGGGATTTGGAATGAAGGGATTGGTGAAATACATGGTGAAGGATTTTCCAAGAAAACCCAAAAAAAATAAGACTAGTTGGAGAAGAAAAATAAGGAGAATATAAGGAAGTGGAAGCTGAATTGGTTATAAAACCATGAAAAAGAGTAGATCCAGCTGCTGTATAACTAGTGATAGGTTCAGGTGAGGCTACCAGGTCAGTTCATTTAGAAGAGAATTTTCTTGAGGAAGATCAACAGGTTGAAAGTAAGATAATAAATATATAGAATATTGATTCACTAGTTGTTTAGGAGGAAGAACAGACTGTTCAGGATGAACAAAAGTTGATTCGAATTGAAAATGTGGCTACAAAGATTTTTTAGAATGTACTTTTATCTATTTTTTTATCATGTGGATGAGAGACATCAATCAGAAACTAAAGAAAAAACTGAATTTCTTGATAGTTTTTCATATTAAAATGATAAAGCATTTGAAAAATAGGTGGAGAATACTATGAAAAAATCTATTTCAAAATATCTAGAAATTATGGCAGTTGGTCAGTCACAATATCAAAATGAAGGTACATATGATTCCATGATAAATCAGGTTGAGGAGAATGTAATTAAATTTAATAAGTCTCAAGAAGAGAATGACAGTCTTCCAATAGAGCTAGAAGTTTCAATGAGGAAGTTATAGGATCTTCCTGAATATTCTATTTCCTAGAAAGAGTTTGATTCTTTTAAAATAGAGATACTAAATGAAGTTGGAAAGATAAGATCTAAAGTTGTTTCTATGATATATTTTTATGATCTAAAGTGTTATTTGGGGATATAGTTTGAATCTATCAAGAGTAATGTCAGTCAAAATAGTACATCTACCTCTGATCCTTCTACCAGTCCATACCTGATTTGATGGTTTCAAGACATCACCTCTATCATGGTTGATATCAATGGCCATCTTTAAAATCTTCAGGTTAATAGTGCCCCTCTCTCAGTTCTATTGGACATTCAGAAATTTCTAGTTGACCAACAGACACAAAGTGAACCAGGTATCATATTTCATCTGAAAAAACTCACAGGAAAGTTAGATCAGTTTATTCCATAAGAGGAGAGTTTTCATGACATTCTAAAAGTCAATATTTTTGAGAATTTTTATATAATTCTAGATTCCAAAATTTTAATTATAAAATTAGGGTATAGTTTGACGAAGAAGTTGTAGTCACAGATGGCTGAGTAGAAGGATATGTTTGAAGATGTTCAAAATCCTTTGAACCATAACCGAGCCAACTTCTACCCAATCTTTTTGTACCCAACCTATTTATATTGAACAACCTTGTTTCCAAGTTAAAATTCTTCTTGTAAATATTTAATTTTTATCAATAAAATATTATTATTCTTACTTTTATATTTGTTCATGTTATTTCATATTCTTTTGTGTCTTTGTCATGAAGCCAAAAATCTAGTCTTATTTATTTATATAGATTATTATAACATTCACTTACATATTCATGAAAAATTAAATAAGTTTTATTTATTTCTTCAATTTATTTTTGATATCATAAAAAGGGGAGAAATTTGGATAACACAACATTTCTGTTCTGTAAAATTGAATTTATTTGAAAAATATATAAATTCTATTATAAATTTTATGGGTTTTGGGATCATGAAAAATTTGGAGATTGTTGGGAATGTATTGTCTTAGCAATAATCTATAAATATTATTGATTTTGATGCTAAAAAATACCCTCATTTTTTTACTAATGATAATACTTTATGTGTATTTTAGTAAAATAATATTCTTTATTCCTTATCCTAGAAATATAATCAATATTATTTTTCACATGGGATATTCTCCAAAGTGTTCGAAACACTCCTAACTGTGTTTTGGAAACACTGGTCATACTGTAGGTTGAAGAACACAATGTAAGGAAGAAAACCTACATTTGAATTATAACTAATGCTAAAATATCATCACGTATAGTTAATCAACACTACATTGATAGAAAAGTATGGATAAAGGACCTTACATTTGGATGAAACCTTATGATGGATAAAGAGAAAAAGTATGGTTAAAGAACCCTATGTAAGTATAGAACCTTATGTTTGAGAAGAAAACATATGGATCCTCAACCTTACTTTTGTGATCAACCTTATATTTTCAACCTTATGTTCGGAGAATGAATTCTATGTATTTGAACTCTACATTTGGTATTTTTTCATTTTGTGGAGGAATCTTACGTTTTACTTTTCATCACTAGAGATTTGAATTTAAGAATTTATCAGTGTTTCGTGCAACGGTCTTTACAGAATATCAGGATGATTTAAAGATCATTTTTGAATGATTCAAATATTGTTAAGATTAATTCAAAGAATCATATTAAGTAGAGAAATTAATTCATTTTCTTAGGGGAAGTTATAAATACTCTGAGCTGGGTCCAAAATTTTAATTCTAAAGATTTATCGAGCGATTTTCTTGGATCTAGAATTTAGAAAGACAGGATCTCTGTTTTTCTTCTACCAGTGTATTTTTTCTATGTATATGTGTGTATGATTGAAAGAAAGATATGAATTTTGAGATATATATTGAACCATATATTGAGACACAGATTCACGATTTAAATATCATTCTTGTGAAGATCTTTTTCATATCTACAACAATAATCAATCAGACTCTATTTTTTTATAGAAGAGGCTACAATGGAAATATCCATATTCAAAATCTAGTATTTGATATTAGTCTGCTACTTCTATTTGTTTCTATTTTTATTTCAGAGATATTTTGCGACTGGATCACATTGGAACTTCTCTTTTCCCAAGAAACTATTTTATGAAGAAGAAGATTCATCTACTTTCAGTTAATACACAACTCTAAAGATCAACTAGATCCTTTATAATCAATATATTTTTACTGAGAGTTTCAACTGATCCTACTCAGTGGTGGTGAATAATTAGCATGTCAGTCTAAGCTATGGTTTATAGGTTCTTTGTTATAGAACCAGAAGACTCCGTTTTTAGTCTTGTTTGTAATGGTGTCAACTGCTAGCACTTAGTTTTGGATTGGTCTTATGATATGAGGACCTAACTAGTGAAATTACCCAAACCTTCAGAGAGAGTAATTTGTGCAGTGTACTATGGGATCTTAATTCCTCTAACCACTATAAATAGCTATGTTTAACATTTCTATTCTTATCCATTGCACATAATATCATACAGAAGATAAAAACTTCTATTTTATTAGTCGACATCAAGTGGCAGAATTATAAAAGAATTTTATAAACACAAAATTCACCCCCTCTTTTGTATATTTTTATATTCTAACCTAACATACGGATTTTGGGGGTTTTAATGGTTTATAGGGGGGTTTTGGGTTCTTTGTGGTTTGTGGATTTTTTTTCATTTTTTGGATGTTTTATGGGAGTTGGGGTCTTTATAGGGTTTTTAGGTTTATTGAGGGATTTTTAGGATTTTTAAAAGGAGTGTTTTTTTTGTTTTTTCATATTTTAGGGGGTTTAGGGTTTTTTAAGATTAAGGGGTTTTGGGGTATTTTAGGGGGAGAGGGGCTAGGGTTTTTTAGTGTTTTATATTATTTTTATGTTTTTTAGGGTTTCTATGGTTTTTGGATTTTCAGGGTTGTTAGGGGTTTTATTTATTTTTAGTTTATTTTTATGATTTTTAGTGTTTTTATTTTTTTATGGTTTATTATCAATTTTTAGGTTTATTTATAGTCTTATAAGAATATTAGGCTTTTAGTGTCTTTTATGATTTTAAGGGATTTTTGGGTATTTTAGGGGTGTTTTAGTTTTTTATGGGTTTTATGATTTTAAGGGGATTTAGGGGTTTTAGTTTTTGATGTGTTTTAATGTTTTCAGGGGGCCTTTTAGGGTTTTTAGGGGTTTTTAGAGTCTTTTATGGTATTACAATTGTTTTATATTTTAAGGGTTTTAGAGTTTTTTGGGGTTTTATGTTTTTTATGTGTTTTTTTGAGGTTTTAGTTTTTAAGGGGTCCTAGAGTTTTTAGGGTTTTAGGGGTCCTAGGATATTTAGGGGTTTTAATATTTTTTGGGGTTTTAGGGTTTTTAGGGTTATTATAATTTGTTAAGGAAATTAGTGGGGGGGGGGGGTTGGGAGTTTTAATGGTTTTAGGGTTTTTAGATTTTTTGAGTTTTTATGGTTTTATGAGTTCATTGGGGTTTTTTGGTTTTTTAGTTTTCAAGAATCTTTTTTTTTCTTTAAGGGTTATACCATGGTTTATGGGTTTTAAATGATCTTTTAGGGTTTTGGGATTTGAGGGTTTCTTATGGTTTTTAGCATTATTTGGGTTTTTTTTGGGTTTTAGGTGATTATCTATTTTTAGGGATTTTAAAATATTTTAGGCCTTTTAGTTTTTTAATAGTTTTTTTAAAAAATTTAGGGGTTTTATTCTTTTTAGGTTTCTTAAAGTTTTTCATGGTTTTAGGGTTTTAGGGTTTAATGGTTTTTATATTTTTTCATTTTTTGTTGGTGTTTTCTATTTTTTTAGATTTTCTTTATGTTTAATGGGTTTTGTGGAGTTTTTAGTATTTTTAGGTTTTTATGTCTATTTATATTTTTATGGGTTTTTACTCTTTTAGTTTATTAGTGTCTTTTCATGTTTTCAGGGTGTTTCGAGTCTTTTAGGATCTTATAGAGACTTTTTGGTTATTTTAGGTTGTTTCAAGGTATTTTAGGGGTTCTAAGAGTTTTTAGAGTTTTAATGGTCTTTTAGAGGGTTTATGGTTTTTAGGATCATTTAGGGAGTTTTCGGGTTTTTAGAGTTTATCATGTTTTTAGTGTTTTAAAGGAATTTATTATTTTTAGGGTCTGTTTGGAGTTTTTAGGGGTTTATAATGTTTTAAGGTTTTATATTCTAAGCATTTTTTAGGGTTTTAATGGTTTTTATGGACCTTTAAGGTTTTTCGGTGTTTTTAGGGCCTTTCAGGGTTTTAGTTGTTTGTAGGTTCGTTTTGGGATTTTTATTCTTTTTAGGATCCTTTAGAGTTTTTAGGTTTCATTACGGGTTTAGGGAATTAAGAACTATATGGATATTTTTATGGTTTTTGAAACCTTTTAAGGTTGTAAGGGCATTTTACTGTTTTTACTATTGTTTTAGGGTTTTAATGGTTTTTGGGTATTTTAAGAGTGGTTGGGTTTTTTATATTATTTCCATGATTTTAGGCTATGTTATGGTTTATAGTGTTTTATCAGTGTTTTAGGGTCTTTAAAAAAGTTTATGGGTCTTTTAGAGTCTTCTAGTTTTCCAAAACGTTTTTAGGGTATTTTACGGTTTTTATGGTTTTTTGGTTCTTTTAGAGTTTTTTATGGTTTTTGTGGTTTTAGGGTTTTAATGGTTATTTAGTTATTTTTAGAGGTTTTATGGTTTGGGGTATTTTAGAATTTTTATTATTTTTAGGGTCATTAAGGGTTTTTTTGGTTTTTTATGGTTTTGTAGGTTCATTAAGGGTTTTAGGGAATTTTTATGATTTTAGGGTTTTTATGTTTACATGTATATTTTAGGGTTTTAATGTTTTTTTTGGATTTTTATGGTTTTTAGGGACATTATGGTTTTAAGGGTTCCTTATTATTTTTAGGAGGTTTTTCATGTGTTAGGGTTTTTTATTATTTGTACTATTTTTAGGGTATTTTTGGGATTTTATGGAAATCTAGGATTTTAGGGGTTACATATGATCTTTAGGTATTTTTAGGGGGTTTAGGTATTGTTTATTATTTTTTAGTGGTTTTGGGTCTTTTTAGGTGTTTTAGGGTTTTTAGTGGTTTTAAGGTTTTACGATTTTTTATGGTTTTTCAGGTTTTTAAAGACTTTTATATTTTTTTAGGATTGATATCAGGGGTTTTAGGGGGTTTTGGTGTTTTTTGGTGTTTTTGGGTTTTCATGGTTTTCGTGTTATTTTGGGGGTTTAGATTTTTTATGGTTTTAGGCGTTTCAAGATTTCTTATGGGGTTTAAGGAATTTTACGAGATTTAGGGTGTTTTAGTGTTGTTTTGTTTTTTAAGGTTTTATGATGTTTAAGGGGTTTTATAGTATTTTATGGGTTTTCTAGCGTGTTTAATGGGTTTTAGGTAATTGATGATTTTTAAGTATTTTTAGGAGTTTTTGGTGTTTTTATGTTTTTGGGGTCCTTTCAAGAGTTTTTTGGGTGGTTAGGGTTTTCAGGGGTTTTAAGGTTTTAGGGTTTGTGGTTTTTTATGTATTTTTAAGGTCTTATAGAGTTTTTAGGGGTTTTAATTCCTTTTGGGGTTTAAGGTTTTCATGGGTTTTAATGTTTTTAGTGTTTTATGTGGTTGTTTTTTGGAATTTAAGGGTATTTTTGGGGATTTTAGGGTGATTTAGGGTTTTTATTATTTTTAGGAATTTTAGGAATTTTAGGGGTTTTCTAGGTTTTATCATTTTTGTATATTTTTATGGTTTTTAGAGTTTTGTATAATTTTTGGGATTTGTAGGAATTTTTGGGTTTTTAGAGTTTTATGGGTTTTTAGGGATTTTATGGGTTTTATGGGCTTCTATGGGGTTTTAGTTATTTTTGTGATTTAAGGATTTATTAGGCTGTTATAGTGTTTTTTAGGGTTTTTGAGTTGTTTTTGGGTTTTAAGGGGATCTGGGTTTTTATGTGGTTTTTTGTATTTTAGGGATTTTTTTCGAATTTTTAGGGTTTTTAGTGGTTTTAGGGGTTTTAAGGGTTTTAGTGATTTTAGGGTTTTTAGGTTGTTAAATGAGGATTAGTGTATTTTAGGGATTTTAGGGGGTTTTATGTTCTTTTAGGGTGTTTTAAGGGTTTTATTGTCTTTTAGTGCCTTTTCAGGGTTATTGGGGTCCTTTAGGGTTTTAGGGATTTAAAGATCTTTTATGTTTTTAATGATTTCTCGTTTTATTGTTTTATAATTCTTTTTTAATGCTTTTCAAGTATTTTAGGGGTTTTATGGTTTTCATGGGGTTTTAGGGTTTAAATGGGTTTGTAATTTTCATTTATGGGGTTTTAGGGGTTTTATGATTTTTGGTTTTTTAGGGTTTTGTTGTGTTTTGTGTGGGTTTACGAGTTTTTATGGGGTTTTATACTTTTTTAGGATTTTTGTGGTTTTTATGGGGTTTTAATGTTTTTATTGTTTTTTAGGTTTTTAAGGTTTTTTGGGTTTTTATTGTTTTAGGGGATTTTAGGGTTCTATGTGTTTTAGTTTTTTTGTAGTTTTTGCGGATTTTAGGGGTTCTAAGGGGTTTTAGGGTTTAGCGGGTTTTAGTGGGTTTTTAAGGTGACTAGGGTTTTTTGGGTTTTTATGGTTTTGTTAAGGTTATTTATGGTTACTATAGATTTTTTATGTTTTTTGTGTTCTTATGGTTTATTGACGTTTTTAGGGTTTTTGGTAGATTTTTTGGGTTTTAGGATTTTTAGTGCTTTAATATTTTAATGGGTTTTCAAGTTTTGTTTCTAGATTAGGGGTTTACAATCCTGTACAAGTTTTTAAGGATTTTATACTTTTTGTGGAGTTTTATGGGTTTTTGAGGGTTTTTATTGTTTTTAGGGGTTTTAGGGTTTAATGTGTTTTTGAGATATTTTAATGGTTTTAGTGGTTTTGTTGTGTTTTTAGGGTTTTTAGTTTTTTAGTTACTTTTTATGTTTTTAGGGTTTTTAGGGTTTTAGGGTGTTTGGGGGTTTTATTGTTATTATGGTCTTTTAGGGGTTTGTGTTTTTTAATGTTCTTAGTGTTTTTAGGGTCTTTCAAATTTTCTAGGGAATTTTAGGGTCTTTAGGGTCTTTTAGGGATTTTCAGGTTTTAGGGTCTTTTAAGGTTTTTAGGCTTTTAGGGTGTTTTATGGTTCATGGGGTCTATGGTTTTTTGGGGTTCTTGGGGTTTTTAGGGTCGTTTAGGGTTTTGATGGATTTTAGTGTATTTTAGTGTTTTTTGGGTCTTTAATATCCATTAGTATTTTGAAGAGTTTTTTAGGTGTTGGGGGGGGGGGGGGTTTAAGGTCCTTTAGGGTTTTAGGGTTTTTAGTATCTCTTAGGGTTTTAGTGTTCTTTACAAATTTTAGGTTGTTATGGTCTTTTTAGTGTTGTTAGGGTCATTTTGGGGTATTTATATTCTTTTTTGGTTCATTAGTGCATTTTATGATTTTTTAGTATTTTCATGTTTTTATTGTATTTTTATATTTTTGGGGTTTTAGGGTATTTTAGGTTTTTTAGGGTTTTTATACTTTTTTCGTGTTATTTTTTATTTTTGGGTTTTTTGGGGTTTTATGATTTTTAGAGTCTTTCTGGGGGTTTTTGGGGTTTTTGGGTTTTTAGGGTGTTTAGAGATATTAGGGTTTTATGGTTTTCTATGGTTTTTTGGGGGTTTATAGTGTTGTATTGTTTTTTGGGTTTTTTGGTTTTTATAGTGTTTTAATTATTTTAGGGTTTTTAGAGTTTTTTGAGTTTTTATGGTTTTTAGGGTTTTTAGTGTTTTTAGGGGTTTTAGTTTTTTTAGAATCTTTATGTCATAAAGGTGTTTAATAGTTTTAGTGTGTTTTTTTATTTAGGATTTTTGGGGTTTTTGCGGTTTAGGGGTGTGATATTAGGTTTTTGTGTTTTTAGGGGTTTTAGGGTTTTAAGGGGGTTTAGGGGTTTTTTTGGGATTTTTGGTAGTTTTAGGGTGTTTAAGGGTTTTTAGGGTCTTTTATGAATTTTAAGTGTTTTTAGGTATTTTATGTGGGGGGGGGGGGTTATGGTTTTATGGTTTTTAAGGGTTTTAGGGTTTTAGGGGTTTTAATGGTTTTTAGTGTTTCTAAGTTTTTTTTAGGGTTTTTAGACTTTTTTTTAATTTTTTTGGGTTTGTTGTGTTTTCTTAGGGTTTTTTGGGTTTTTGAGGTAATTGGGTATTTATAACTATTTTTTTGGATTTTGAAAGGTTTGGGGGGGGGGGTTGGATTATTTGGGTTTTGGGGGGTTTTGAGGATTTTTTGGGGTCTTAGAGGTTTTTTTCTTTTTTCGGTTTTAGGGTTTTCAAGGTATTTTGGTGTTTTTTGGGTTATTAATGTTTTTTATATTTTTAGTGGTTTTATGGGTTTTTATGGTTTTAAATGGGTTTTTATTTTTTTTGGATATTTTAGTGTTTTTTGGGTTTTTATTGGGTTTGATAGGGTTTTTAAGGTTTTAAGTGTTTTTATAGTTTTTAGGGTTATTGCATTTTTAGGGTTTTAGGGGTTTTAGTGTTTTAAAGTGTTTTAGAGATTTTTAGGGTCTTTTATGGGTTTAATGGGGCTTTAAGTGTTTTAGGGTCTTTTATGGGTTTTAGGTTTTTTTGGAGTTTTATGGTTTGTAAGGGGTATTGGGTTTTTCAGCATTTTTTGGTTCTTTATGGGATTTTATGATTTTAGGATATTTTTAAGTTTTTGAGGGGTTAAATGGTTTTTAGGGTTTTTATGGGGTTTTGATGGTTGTTAGGGTTTTTTCGAGGTGTTATGCATTTTTAGGTTTTTAGGGTTTTAGGGGATTTTGTGTTTTAGGTATTTTTAGGTGTTTTATGGACTTTTAGGGGTTTTGGGTTTTTTTGGGTATTTTAGGTAGTTTTCTAAGCATTTTAGGTTTTTAGGTTTTTCCAGGATTTTTATTGTTTTTAAGGGTTTTTGTGTTTTTAGGGGTTTTAGGGGCATTGAGGGGTTTAAAGGATTTTATGGGTTTTATGGATATTGGGGTTATTAGGGGTGTTTGGGTTTTTTATTGTTTTTAAGTGGTTTTAGTGGTTTTATTGTTTTTATTTTTTTATGGTTATTAGGTGTTTTACTGATGTTTATGTTTTTTAATGGTTTTTAGGGATTATAAGGTTTTTAGGGTTTTAAGGCTATTTAGGGGTTTTAGGGTTTTACTATTTTTAGTGATTTAGAGTTTTTAGGCATTTTAGAGATTGGGAGGGGGTTGTTAGGGTTTTAGTGATTTCATAGGGTTTTGGTGGCTTTTAGGGGTTATACGAGTTTTATTGTTTTTTCAGTGATGTAAGGGTGTTTTTGGGTTTTTAGTGTTTTTTCGGGTTCTTAGTAATTTTGGGTGTTTTGTGATTTTTGGGTTCTTATTATTTTCATATTTTTTAGGTTTTTTCTTGATTATTTAATGTGGATATAGGGATTTTGGGTTTTTAGGTGTTTTATAGTTTTTATTGTTTTAAGGGGTTTTATGGGTATTTAACTTCTTTATAGTGTTTAATGAATTTTTATGTTATTTTAGTTTTTTATAGGGAATTTTGGGTCTTTTTGATTTTTATGGTCTTCAGGTTTTTAGGGTTTTTTGGGTTTTTAGGGATTTGGGTGATTTTTATGGGGTTTTGGGGTTTGTGGGTCATCAAGGGTTTAATGATTCTCAGATTTATAAGGGTTTAGAGTTGGTTTGGGTTTTCTTATGGGATTTTGGGATTTTTATTGGTTGTTATGGTTTTAGGGTATTTAGGATTTTTATGGTTTTATAGGATTTTTATGGTTTTTGTGGTTTTTTTTGAATTTTGAGGTTTTCATGTTTTTTAGGATTTTAAGAGGGTTTTTAGGGATTTAGGGTTTATTTTTGTTTTTAGGTTTTTTAAAAATTGTATGGTTTTTAATGTTGTTTAGTGTTTTTAAGAGTTATAAAATTTTTATGGGGGTTTTGGTTTTTTTGTGCTTTTAGGGTCTTTAGTGTTTTATAGGTTTTTTTGGATTTTTTAGATTTTAAGGGTTTTTTATGTTTTATGGTTATTATGTTTTTTAACGGCTCTTTGTTGTATTTCCATGTTTTTATGTGATATTATGGTTTTGAGTGGTTGTTTGGGGTTTTAGTGGGTTTTACGGTTTTTAGGGTTTTGAGTGGACTTTAGGGTTTTTTGTGTTTCCTTATATTTTTAATTTTTTGGGGGTTTTTTAGGATTCTTGGGTTATTTTAAGGTATTATAGGGTTTGTAGTGTTTAGTGGATTCTCTGAAATTTTTTATTGTTTTTGATATTTTTTGAGGGGTTTTAGGGTTCGTACTTTATTTTAGGGGTTTTATAGTGTATGGGTTTCTTGGATTTTTAGGGGTTTTCAAGTATTTTTAGGGGTTTTGGGTTTTGTTTGGGGTTTTATTAGTTTCGTGGGTTTTTATGGGTTTTAGGGTTGTATAGGGGGTTTAGGGTGTTCTAGGGTACTAAAGGGTTTTTTTCAAGATTTTTTGGGAATATTAGTGTTTTTTAGTTTTTTAGGTTTTTTAATATTTTAAGGACTTTTTAGGGTTTCTAAACAATTTTATGGGTTTTTGGGATTTTAAAAGGTTATAAGGGTTCTTATAGATTTTAGGATTTTAGATTTTCTTATGGGTTTATGTATTTTATGATTTTATTTGTCTTTGGAATTTTTTATAGTTATTATAGCTATATGTGTTTTTTTGGGTGTTTTAGGGGATTTAGGGTTCCTTAGGGTTTCTTTGGGTTTTATTTGGGTTTTAGGGTTTTTTTGGTTATTTATATATTTTTACAAATTATTAGGGTTTTATGGTGTTTAATGGTTTTTATGGGTCTTTTAGAAGTTTATATGATCATTTAGTGATTTTATACGTTTTTAGGGACTTTTTGGGTTTTTTAGGGTTTTAATGGACTTCTAGGGGATTTATAGTTTTTCATGGTTTTTAGTGTTTTTAGGGGTTTTCAAGTATTTAGGGTTTTTAGATTCTTTATGTTGGTTTTGGGTTTTTTGGGGTTTAGATATTTTTTTGGGTTTTTAGGATTTTAAATGATTTTGGGGTTTTTTGGGTTTTAAAGATTTCTTAGGTTTTATGTGTTTTTATGATTTTTAGAAGTATTAGGGTTTTTTTGTTATCTTATGGGTTTTATGGTATTTTATATATTTTTAGAGTTTTTAGAGTTTAAGGTATTTTTAGTGGGTATTATGGTTTCTAGGGTTTTTGTTGGATTTAGGGTTGTAGGGTATTTGTAGGGTCTTAAGGCTTTTTCAGATTTTAAGGGGTTTTCAGGGATTTTATGGGTTTTAGGGGTTTTTGATCTATAAGTGGTTTTTACAGTTTTAGGGTTTTTATCTGTTTTTGGTTTTTTATGATTTATTATTTTTTTGTGATTTTTATGGTTTTATGTGGTTTTTAGGGTTTTTAGGTTTTTTAGTGTTTTAGGGATTTAGGGCTGTTTTGGTTATTCAGGGTTTAGAGTTTTAAAATCATTTTACTTTTTTCTGGGTTTTTAGGGGTTTTTAGGATTTTTAGGGGGTTTGGGTTTCTAAATATTTTTATAGATTCTAGGGGTTTTAAGGTCCTTTAGTATACTTATTGTTTTTATGGTATTTAATATTTTTTAGGGTCTTGTAATATTTTATGTATTTTATGTTCATTTTGTATTTTTTTGGGGTTTTGGTTTTTTGAGGTTTTTTGGGGTTTTTGGGTATTTTTGGGACTTTAGGTGTTTTTTCCGAATCTTTTATGGTTTTTGGTGTTTTAGGGGTATTAAAGAGTTTACGAGTTTCTAGTATCTTTGAGGGTTTTAGGGGGTTTTAAGTTCCTATGTGGTTTTATGGATTTTAGGATTCTTTAGTGTTTTTAATGTTTTTAGCGTCCTTCTGGGTTATTTAGGGTTTTTTTGTTTTAAAGGGTTTTAGGGGTTTTTAGGGGTTTTAATCTATTTATGATTTTTTTAGGTTTTAGGAGATTTTATGGATTTTACATATTTTATGATTTTTAAGGGGATTAAGTATTCTTAGGATTATTAATATCTTATCGGTATTTGGGTTCTTAGGATATTTAGGGTTTTTAGAGTTTTTTTGTGGTTTAAAAATATTTTAATGGGGTTTTATGAGTTTTAGGTATTTTATTGTCTTTGGTTTTAGTTTTTTTTGGGTTTTATGTTTTTTGTGTGTATTTTATCAATTTAAGGGTTTTTTCTGTGTTTTAGGAATTTTGTTGTCTTTTATGGGTTTTCAGGTATTTTAGTCATTTATATTTTTAATGTCATTTAGTGTTTTTATGGTGTTATGGGGTTTTTAAGGTTTTCTAGGGTTTTTCTGTTTTTATATATTTTTTAGTTTTTTATGGTATTTTTTTAAATATTTTTAGAGTTTTTAGTGTATCTAAGGGTCCTTTAGGGTTTATAGTATCATTTATGGTTTTATGTTATTTTAGGGTTTTTAGGGTCCTTTATTATTTTTTAGGGTTTTTAGTGTTTTTAGGGTACTTTGGAGATTTTTTGGGTTTTAGGGTCTTTTCGGTTTTTGTAAGATCATTTTGGGTTTTAAGATTCTTTTAGGGTTTTGCAGTACATATTGGTGTTTTATGGGGTTTTCTGGTTTTAACGTCCTTTATTGGATTTTATGGTTTTTGGGAATTTTTTGTTTTTAATGGTTTTTTTGGTCTTATAAGGGTTTTTATGGGATTGAATATCTTTTAATTGTTTTTTGCGGGTGTTTAAGTGTTTTTAGGATCATAGGGTTTTTTTGGGGATTTTAGATATTTATAGGTTTTTATGGATTTTCTCAGGGGTTTTATTATTTTATGGGTTTTAGAGTTTTGTAGGGGTTTTAATGATTTTAGGGTTTCTTAGGGACATTAGGTTTTTAGGGGTTTTAGGTGCTGTAACTGATTTTATGTTTTTATAGTGTCTTATGGTTTTAATAGTTTTTAGGGGGTCGTAGGGTTTTTTAGCTTTTAGGGTTTTTAGGGGTGTCATTTTTATTTGTGTTTTTATGCTTTTTGGATTCTTATGGTTTTTTGGATTTTTGAGTATTTTTTATTTTTGTTATTTTAGGGTATTCATTATTTTTAAGTATTTTAGGTGATTTTAGGGGTTTTAGTTGTTTTAGGGATGTTTACGGTTTTAGGGGGTTTTAGAGCTTTAGGGGTTCCATGGTCTATTTAGGGGTTTTGGGGGTTGTTTGGATTTTAATGGTTATTTGTGTATTTTATGTTATTTAGGATTACATTAATGTTTTTTAGATATTTGAAGGGGTTTTTTGGGTTGTAAAGGTGTTTAGGGTTTTTAGGGTTTTTAGGTTTTAAATGTGTTTAGGGTTTTTAGGGTTTTTAAGGGTTTTAGGGTTTTAGAATTTTTAAGGGTTTGGGGGGGGGGGTTTATATTGTATTTTTAGTATCCTTAAGGGTTTTTAGGGATTTAGGGGGTTTTATGGTTTTTAGATTTTTAGGGTATTTTATAGTTTTTTCATGTTTTAGGGGTTTAAAGGGGTTTTCAGGTTTATTTGGATTTTTAGGAGTTTTTGGGTTTTTAGGAATTTCATTGTTTTTAATTATATTTGTAGTATTTATGGGTTTTTAGGGTTTTATTGTTTTTAGGGTTTTAGGGTTTAGGGTGATTATATGGTTTTCAAAAAAATTTATGTTTTTAAAGTGTTTTGATGTTTTTTGGGGGTTTTAAGAATTTCTAGAAATTTATATTGGTTTTAGGGAAATTTATAGTATTTTAAGGTTTTTGTGTGTTCCATGGGTTTTCTGGGTTTTTAGGGTTTTTAGGTTTTTAGTGGTCATTAATAGATTTTATCGTTTATAATGTTTATAGAGTTTATGTGTGATTTTTAGGTTTTTAAGGTTTTTAATGGTGTTTAGTGTTGTACGTGTTTTTAGGGTTTTAGGTGTTTTACGTGTTTTATGGGGGTTTGATTTTTATGGTGTTGTTATGGGTTTTTAGGATAATAGGGGTTTAAAGGTCTTTTAGGTTTTTCGTGTGGTTTAGGGGTTTTAGGAATTTTTAGTTGTTTTTTGGGTGGGGGTAGGGGTTTTCGGGTTTTTATAGCCATTAATGGGGTTTAGGGGTTTTGGTGGGTTTTAGTAAATTTTTAGGGTATTAAGATTTTTAGTGTTTTTAGGGTATTAAGGGTTTTGTAAGTTTTAATTTATTTTTATGGATTTTGTATTTTTAATGTTTTTTAGTTTTTTTAGTGTTTTTGTGGTTCTTAGGGGTTAAATGTTTTGCATGTTTTTTTATTATGGTATGTTATATTTTTTCATGGTTTTTAGGGTTTTTAGGAGTTTTATGGGATTTTGAGGGCTTTTTACAGTTTTAAAGGTTTTTAGGGTTTTTGGGGTTTTAGTGTTTTAGAGTTTTCTTAGTGGATTTAGGGTTTCTTGGGGTTTTTGGATTTTTTTATTTTTGGGAGGGATTATTAGTTTTTTTTTTATTTTTAGGGTTTCTATGTTTATTTATGTTTTTATGGTTCTTTTTGAGATTTTTTCGTTTTAGGTTATTTTGAATGATTGTTGGATTTTTAGATTTTAAATAAAGTATTCTTTGGATTTTGGGACATTTATCAATTTTTTATTGGTTTTTAGGTTTTTTTATTTGTTTGGGGCTTCATAAGATTTTTTAGAATTTAAGGGATCTTTTAGGGTGTTTAATGCTTTTAGGGTTTTAGGGGTTTTAGGATTTTTTAGACTCTTTAGTGTGTTTTAAGGTTTGAGATTATTTTAAGGTTTTTATTGGGATTTTCTTGTCTTTTAGAATTTTTAATTTTTTTTTTATTTTTTTATGGTCTTTTATTTGTTTTTGGGTTTTAGGGTATTTTAGGGTTTCTTTCGGGGACAAGGGTATTTTTTATGTTGAAGTATTTTTATGTTATTTTTGGGGTATTTGAGGATTTTGGGGAAATTTAGGGTTGTTTGGTTTTTTATGGTTTTAGGTGTTTTTAGTTATTTTTAATGAATTTATGTTTTTAGGAATTTTGTGGCTTTTAGGGATTAGGGGTTTTTATGATCTTTTAGGATTTTTAGGGTTTTAGGGCCTGTATGTTTTTTTGGGTTTTAGGATTTTTAGGGTTTTAAAGCTTTTAGGGGGTTTAGGTTTTTTCATTGTTTTAGGTGGTTTTAGTGTTCTTTATGTTCTTAGGGTTTTTTAGAGTTTGTGCATTTTTTGGGGAGTTAAGGGTTTTGATGGTATTAGGGGGTTTTAAGGGTATTTGGTGTTTTTAGTGGTTTTATGGGGCGTATTGGTTTTTCTATAGGTTTTAGGGTTTTTATGTTTTAAGGGTTATTAGATTTTTTATGGGTTTTAGTGGGTTTTTGCATTTTTAGGGTTTTAATGTTATTTAGGTATTTTTGGGTTTTAAGAGATTTTAATGGGTTTTTCGGGTTTTTGGAATTTTTATATGTATTTAGTGTTTTAGGTTTTTGTGGTATTTAGGGTTTTTAGGTTATTGTAGGGGTTTTCAATTTCTTTTAGGATTTTTATGATTATTAATTTTGTTTATTAGTTTTACTGTTTTTGGTATTTTTTGGGTGTTTTTGGAAATGTAAGGTTTTTTACATTGATATAGTTTTTATGGCCTTAAAGGGTTTTAGGGTTTTAAGGATATTTTTGGGGTTTTAGTTTTTTTAGGGGTTTTACGGATTAAATTTTATTTAGGGTTTTTAGGGATTTTATGGTAGTTACATTTTTAAAGGTTTTCTAGTGTTTTAATGGGTTTAAGGTTTTTTTATGTTCTTATGAGTTTTTAGGGATTTTATTGGTTTTAATGGTTTTTAAGGTTTTTGAGGGGGGTTTTGGTTTTATTATTTTTTTGGGTTTTATGGGAGGAGTGTGGTTTTTTGGGGGCTTAGGGTTTACATGGGTTTTAGGGGGTCTTCAGTTTCTTTAAGGTTTCATGGGTTTTCAATGGTTTTTATGGGTTTTCCAATTTTTAGGGATTTTTGGAGGTTTTAGGGGTTTAAGGGATTTTTAGTGGTGTGGGGGGGTTTATTGGGTTTCCCAGGTTTGTTTTGGTTTTTAGTCATTTTTAGAGTTTTCATGTGTTTTTTATTTTTTAAGGTTTTTTTGATTTTTTATTATTTGTTAGGGGTTTTAATGTTTTTTCGGGTTTTTTTGGGTTTTTATAGTGTTTTAGTGTTTTTAGTGATATATGGGGTTTTATGATTTTGGATTATTTTTAGGGATTTTTAGGATTCTTAGGGTGTTGTTATGGTGTTTTAGGATCTTATAGGTTTTTTAGGGTAATATGTTTTTCCTAGGGGTTTTAATGATATTTTGGGGTTTTACAGTTTTTTTGGTTTTAAGTGTTTTAAAGGGGTTGTGGTATGTTTATATAATTGTTCATTGATTTAGGATATCTTATTGATTTTATGGGAATTTTAAGAGTTTTGGGGGTTTTATGGTTTTAATGTTTTTAGTGTCTTTTTAGGTTTTTTTGTTCTTAAGTTTTTCAGTTTTTTTTAAATTTTCAGTGTTTTTAGGGTCTATTATTGTTTTTATGTTTTAGGGGTTTTGGGAGATCTTAGGGTTATGTTATGGTTTTAATTGTTTTCCATGGACTTGTTGGATTTTTAGGGTTTTTATGGGGTTTAGGGTTTTTAGGATTGTCTTATGGGTTTTTATGAATTTTTAGTGTTTTGGTGATACATTGGAGATTTTAGTAGTTTTTAGGGGTTTTAAGGGGTTAAATAGTTTTAATGGTTTTTTTGGTTTTGTTATACATTTTATGGTTTTTTTAGTGTTTTAGGGTTTTTTTTGTTTTTTTATGTTTTTAGGTTTTATTAGAGTTTTTAGGGTTGTTTTAGGGTTCTTAAGCATTTTATGGTTTTTACGGTTTTATTGGGTTTTTTGGGGTTTTAGTGTAGTTTAGTGTATTTTTTTATTTTTAGGTATTTTTGGGTTTTTAAATATTTTAGGTTTTTTATGTTTCTTTAGATTTTTTTGGTGGTTTTAGTGTTTCTTTATTTTTTAGGGTCTTTTAGGTTTTTTAGGGTTTTTAGAGATTTTATTAGATTTTTATAGTTTTTAGGGGGTTATAGGGTCTTTTAGGGTTCTTTAGATTTTTAGTGTATTTTTTTTCTTTTTTTTTTGTGATTTTAGGGTCTTTTCCAGTTTTTTGGTGTGTTTTTCGGGATTTTTACGTTTTAAGGATTTTTTAGAGTTTTTAGGGGAAATTTAGTTTTTTAGGGTTTTAGGGTATTTAAGGTTTTATGGGTTCATTGTATTTTTAGGGTTTTGAAGATTTTAGGGTTTCATAAGGTTTTAAAAGATTTTAGGGGGCAATTTTGTGGGTTTTATGGTCCTTCGGGGTCATTAGTGGTATTATGGTCTCTTTTGGGGTTTTCGGGGATTTGTGGTCGTTTTTAAGGATTTTAGGGTTATTTTGGGTTTTTTTAAGTGGGTTTTGGGTTATTTTGGGGGTTTTAGGTTTTTAGGTATTTTTGGGGTTTTTTTTGAGTATTTTGTTTTTTATGTTTTAATGGGGTTTTAGTTGTTTTGGGAGTTTTATGGTTTTAGGGGTTTTATGGGTTTTTTAGTGTTTGAAAAATTTTATGGGGTTTAAGGGGTTTTATGTGTTTTTAAGAGTTTTTTTTGGAATTTTTAGGGAGGGGTTTGGGTTTTTTTTGGTTTTCAAATAGTTTTAGGGTTTTGGGGTTTTTTTGGTTTTTAGTATTTTTTACAGTTTTAGGGTTTTTAGGGTTAATCCAGGTTTTTAAATGCATTTTAGTGTTTTAGGGTGGTTTATGGAGTTGTAGTGTTTTAAGGGGGTTTAGTTTTTAAGGGTGTTTAAGGGTTTTTAGTACTTTTGGGATTTTTAGGGTTTTTAAGATCTTTTATAGTTTTAGGTATTTTTTGGTGTTTTTTGGATATTTTAGGAGTTTTATGTGTCTTTATTGGTTTTTATGGTTTTTAGCGGGGTTTAGTATTTTTGGTTCTTATGTTTTTTAGTGTTTGATGGTACTTTTAGGGATTTTCATGGTTTTTAGGGGGTTTCGGGTTTTTACGAGTTTTTTTATTTTTGGGTTTTTATAGTTTTTAGGGAATTGAAAATTTTGTTAGGGTTATTAGGGTTTTAGGGATATTTATGGTATTTTAGAGTTTTGAGGGTTTTTTGGGTCTGTTAATGATTTTAGGGTTTTAAGTTTCTTTTGGGGGTTTTAGAGGCTTTAGGATTTATAGGGTGTTTTGGGTAATTTAGGGGTTTTAGGGACTTTTATTTAATTTTCCAACTTTTATTGTTTTTAGGGTTTTTCCATATTTTAGGGGGTTTGGAGATTTAAGAGTTATTCCATGATTTTCAGGGTTTTAGGGGTTTTAGGGATTTTATGTCACTTTTGGGGTTTTGTAGCATTTTTTAGGCCTTTTCTGGTTATAAAGGTTTCAGGAATTTTTTAGGTTTTTTAGTCCTTTTGGGTTTTTGGGGTCCTTTAGAGTTTTTTGGGTTTTTGGGTCCTTTAGATATTTTTTGGGTTTTAAGGTCCTTTAGGGATTTTTAGGGTTTTAGGGGTGTATAGGGTTTTTAGGTTTGTTGGACTCACTTAGGGATTTTGAGGTTATTTTAGGGTCCTTTGCGGTTTTTAGTGTCATTTTTGGGGTTTTAATGTTTTTAGGGTATTTTAAGGGGTTTAGGGCCTTTTATGGCATTTTTAGTGTTTTTAAGATCTTTTAGGGATTTTAATATATTTTGGGGACTTTTACTATATTTTAGGATTTTAAAGGTATTTTAGGGCTAGGCTTTATGTGGCGTCTGCCTCTTCCCCCTCTCGTTCTTGGGTTTTCGTCGATGGTTATTTGGAGGGGGAATGGTCTCATACCTCTCTGGTGTGTTCCCCCTACCTCTGTAGTCTCCTAAGATATCATTTATGGTTCCACTAGCTTGGGTTTTCATACTCGGGATAATATTTTGTCGGGATGATGGTTTGGCGATTTTTTTTGTCCGCTCAGGAGATGGTGCTTCTGTTTTTTGACGACGATGACATCAATTTCGTTCAAGGGAGGTTTGAAGCTCCGAAGAAGGTTGTTAGCAGTTCTCTTTATCACACAGATCCCAGCTCTGACCTCTTTTTTCCTCTGCACCTCTCTAAGTCAGACCACATGCGGTGGTTTCTAAGGTTTTGGTTTTTTGTGTTCTACAGTCGATGGTCTTCAATGTGCTTTAAGAATCAACTTTTTCTTTTTCTGGTGGCCTTATTCTACCTCATCAACACTACAGTCGTTTGGAGCCTTTGGATTCTCATTACTTACTCCGACCCCTCGTTCCATTGTGCCTCTCTATGTAGGATCAAGAAATGTACTTACACATAGGTTTTGTGTGTGTGGTTCAGCGACTAGAGGTGTTCTAGGAGTGAGGCCTTCATTAGTGTATGCGTTCAGATTTGGATTTAGTGAATGTCTCAGATTTTCTAAGCTTATTTATGTGAAAGTTTTTCCTATTCGTTTTTTCAATGATATGTTGTTTGGTTTGGTTTTGGGTGTTCTTTGCCTCTGGTTCTAATTGTGGTCGTTGAAATTATCTATGACGGTTGTGGTGTTCCTTTACTGGTGATCTTGCGAAGTTTCATTATTTATTTATTGGGGTTTGGTGTGAGGTTGGATCTACCCAATGTCCCACGATGTAGTTGAGGATGATGTTTGATGCAATGACCATGTGATGATGGAGAAGACCTGTGGATTTTCCTGGATGTAGGGATCCTCTGGAAACTCAAGAGATTTGTATATTGATGAGATCTTCTTACAGTGCCCATTATGTTTTGAATTTTTGTTATTGATTTTTGAATTTCAATGTTTACCGTTGAAATTTATGTGATACTGAATTAGGTGTGATTTTTTGATGTGTGGGTTCCCACTTTAGCCCTAAAAGAGGTTTTATGAAAATTTTAAAAAATATTATGGATGGACTTTTAGGGTCCTCAAGGGGTTTAAGTTTCTTAAAATATTTTATATTCTTTTAAAGTATTTAAAGGTTTTTAGGGTTTTATCGTATTTAGGAATTTTAGTGTTTGTAGGGGTTATAGGGTTTTTTGTTTTTTGGTTTTCTTGTGTCCTTTAGGGTTTTTTATGCGTTATAGGGTGTTTAGGTTCTATAGGGGTTTTAAGGTATGTTTTGGGTTTTTAGGGATTTTTGGGTTTCTAGTGGTTTAGGGTTTTTAATGATTATAATGTTTTTTAAGGTTTTTATGGGAATCTAGGGGTTTTATGGTTTTTAGGTGTTTAAGTTATTTTATGGGTTCTGGAGTTTTTATGATTTTAGGGTTTTTATGTTTTTATTATTTTAGTGGTTTTAGAATTTTTTGGATTTTAAGGGACATTTTTTTTCTTTTTTATGGTTTTTAGGATTTTTAAAAAGTTTTTATGATTTTTATGGGGTTTTAGCTGTTTTCATGTTTTTATTGGTTTAAAAGTTTTTATGAGTTTTTTATTTCTTAAATTATTTAATGGGTTTTAGGATGCTTTTGGTGTTTAATGGGATCTGAACCTTTAGTGTTCCTATAGGGTTTTTAGTGTTTGGGGTCTTTTAGTGTGTTTTAGGATTTTCAGTTTCTTTTAGTGTATTTGGAGTTTTTAGGGTCCTTTGGGATTTTAGGGTTTTAGGGTATTTTAAGTATTTTGAGGTTTTTAGGGGTTCTAAGGTGTCATAGGTTATTTTTGGGGCGATTTAGGGATTTATGTAATTTTTAGGGTTTTTAGTGGTATTATGGGTTTGGGGGATTTTTCTGTTTTTTCTGGATTTTATGGTTTTAGGGGTTTAAGTCTATTTGTTTTTTGATTTTTTGGGTTTTAATGGGTTTTAGGGTTTTTATGTTTTTTAGGGATTGATGGTTTATCGGTGTCTTTAGGATTTTATGGTTTCTAAGGGTTTGGGGGTTTTAGGGTTTTATGGTTTCATAGGGATTTTATGGAATTTTCGGTTTTGGGTTTTGAGATTTTTCTGTTATTTGGGAGTTTTTGTGGTTGTAATGGTTTTTAGGGGTGTTAGTGTTATTATGGGTTTTAGGGGGTTTTTTGGGGGGGCGGGGGTTAGGGTAAAAGATGTTTTTTGGGTTTTAGGGGGTTTTGAATGTTTTTTTCTTTTTATGAGGTTTTTGGGGTCTTAATGTTTTTAATGGTTTTTAGGGATTCTAGTGTTTTTTGGGTATTTATGGTTTTTATCTGTTGTTATGGTTTTTAGGCTATTTAGGCTTTTTTGGTTTTAATATTTTTTGGTTTTTTTCATTTAATGTTTTTTTGTGTTAGTAGGTATTTTCTATGTTGTTAAAAGTACTTTTAGCATGTTCTAAGGTTTTTATGACTATTTAGGTTTTTATTCTGTTTTTATGGGTTTTTGGGTTTTTCAGGGGATTTCAGGGTTTTTATGTCTTTTATATATATATTTTTTGGTTTTTTAGTGTTTTTAGGGTTTATTGGATCTTTTAGGATTTTAAGGGTTTTATGGTTTTGGGTTTTTGGACTTTTTTGGGGTTTTGGACTTTTTATGGTTTTTACCACTTTATGGGTTCTTTTAAAGATTTTTAGTTTTTATGTGTTTTTGGGTTTTTAGGTTTTTATGGAATTAATGGTTTTTAGGTTTTTTAGGGTCTTAGTAGTTTTTAGGTATTTTAGGGGCCTTAGGGTTTATTTTGGGGTTTTGTGGTCTTTTCGATTTTTTTGGTTTTTAGGATTTTATGGGCTCTTAATGCTTTTATGCATTTAAAAGGACCTCTAAGGTTTTTCTGATTTTTTGTGGATTTTAAACGTTTTAGTGCCTTTTCAGGTTTATATAGTTTTAGAGTATTTTATGGTTTTGATTTTTTGGGTCTTTTAGAGTATTTTAGGGGTTTTAGGGGTTCTGTAGTCTTTATGGGGTTTTAGTTCCTTTTAGTGTATTTATAGGGTTTTAAGGTCTTTCGGGGTTTTTAGAGGTTTCTATGATTTAAGGGTATTAGAGGTTTTAGACCCCTTTAGGGATTTTACGGGTTTTTAGGAACTTTAGGATTTTTAGTATTTTTAGTGTCCTTTATGTTTGACGGGGGGGGGGGGGGGGTTAATGTTATTTAGGTATTTTTTGAGTTTGAGTACCATTTAGGGTTTCTTTGGGTTTTTTTAATCCTTTAGGGATTTTGAAGTTATTTTAGGATTTTATTACTTTTTTTAGTGTCTTCAAGTGTTTTTTAATGTTTTAGGGTTTTATAGGGGTTTTTATGTTCTTTTATATTTTTAGGTTTTTCAGAGCAGTTAGCGGTTTTATGGGTTTTTCGGTATTTTATGGTCTTTTAGGGGTTTTAAGATATTTTTGGGTGCATTTAATGTATTTTTGTTTTGGGTTCTTTTAGGCTATTTCATGGGTTTTAGGGTTTTGGGGGGGTTTTGGGATTTTTATGGTTTTTATGGTTTCTAGGGGTTTTATGGTTTTATGATCCTTTAAGGGGGTTTATTGGTTTTTAGGGTAATTTGGGATTTTCAATAATTTTTAGGGGGTTAAGGGCTTTTTAGGGTTTATAGTGTTTTTAATCTTTTTAGGGGTTTTATGATTTTTAATTTATTTTAGTTTTTAGGGTTTCCAGTGTTTTTTTTGGGTTTTTTGGGTTTTGTATTTTTAATATATTTAGGGATTTTTCAGTATATTTAGTGGGTTTATGGTTTTTAGGTATTTTAGTGGTTTTGAGGGACTTATGGAATTTTTATTATTTTTTTGGGAGTTTTAGTGTTAATGTTTTTAGTGGGTTTTAGGGTTTTTAGTTTAATTTTAGTTTTTAGAGTTTTTAGGATTGTTTATGGTTTTTGGGGTTTTAGGTGTTTTTAGGGATTTAAGTGTTCTTAGGGTATTTTAGAGGTGATTTAGGATTTTTATAGGTGTTTTAGGGTATTTGTGTATTTTAATATTTTTGATGGATTTTTATGGTTTGAGGTGGTTTAAATATTTTCATGATTTTAGCGTTATTATGTTTTATGGATTTTTAGGTATTATAGGGGTTTTAGGGTGGGGGGGGGGATTTTTTGGGTTTTTAAGATTTTTAGGTTTTATGTTTTTTGGGGTTTCTATGTTTTTTTTGGGTTTTTGGGGTTTTTGAGTATTTGAGAGACTTGGGATTTTAGGGGATATAGGGGTTTTAGGGATTTTGGGGTTTCATTGGTCTTATGGGGGTTTCAGTGGGTCTATATGGTTTTATGTAGTTTTATGTTCATTAGGGTTTTATGGGTTTTTATGGTTTTTTGGATTTTTAAAGATTTTTATGGGTTTTAATGGTTTTTTGGGGTTTTAGGTTTTTTGGGTTTTTACTGTTTTTAGGAATTTAGGTTCTTTGGGAGTTTTTAGTGTTTTTCATGTTTTTAGGGGTTTTAAATATTTTTAGGGTAATTAGGGGATTTTAGGGTGGTTTGAGGTTCTATTGTGTTCTTTTATGTTTTTGAAAATTTTCATGGTTTTTGGGTTTTTAGGTATTTTATGGTCTTTAGGTTGATTAAGGTTTTATAGTGTTTTAGGGGTTTTCAGGATCATTTAGGATTTAAAAAAAATTAAATGGTTTTTGGGTTTTTTAGGTTTTATGGTTTTTTTTGTTTTTTGGGTGATTTTAGCTGTTTTAGGGTTCTTTTAGTGGTTTTAGGGTTTGAATGATTTTAGGGTTTTATGGTCCTTTAGAAAATTTAGGGGTTTTTATGTTTGTTTAATGGTTTCAGAGGGTTTAAGGGACTTTTAGTTTTTTTAGCATTTTTTGGATGTTTTATGTCCATTTTGGGGTTTTAGGGGTTTAGGGATCTTTTTGGTTCTTTTAGTGTTTTAGGGGTTTTCGATACATATAACATATTTTAGGTGTTTTTTGTGGTTTTAGTGTTTTTTTAGTTTTTTATGGGTTTTCAATGTTTTTAGGGTCTTTAGGGTTACTATATGGTTTTTAATAGACTTTTTTGGGTTTAAGGGTTTATTAGGGTTTATTAGGCAGATCTTGGGTCTTTATAGTCCCTTAGTATTTTTTATGGTTTGAGGATACTTTAGAGTTTTTACGGTCTTTGGGGTTTTCATGGTTTTTAAGGCCAATGAGCTGTTTTTTTGGGGTTTTATGTTCTTTTAGGGGGTTTTTTGGTTTATCGAGTCTCTAAGGGATTTTGAGGGTCATTTATGGTCTTATAGCATTTTTGTTGTTTTTAGTGTCTTTTAGGGTTTAACATTTTTTGGAAACTTCTAGGTATTTTAGGGTTTTTTTAATACTTTTAGGTTATTTCAGGTATTTATGTTTTTTGGGTATATTATAGGGGTTTTATAGGGATTTAGGTGTTTGTGGGGGTGTTTTAGGGTTTTTATGTTACTATTTTTAGGGGGTTTAGAGTCTTTTATTTCCATTTAATATTTTTAGGGGGTTTCAGGGCTTTTTCCTATTGGGTTTTGGGTATTTTGAATCCTTTTAGGGGTGTTAAATATTTTTTTGGGGGTTTTAGAGGTTTTTGGGGTTTTCATGATTTTTTTTTGGGTTTTTAGGGGTTTTTGTGTTTTAAGGGGTTTTAAGAGTTTTAAGATGTTTTATGGGGTTTAAAGAAATTTTATTGGTTTAAATGGATTTCAAGGGTTTTATGATTTTTATGTTATGTTTTAAATTCTATGTATTTTTAGGGGATTTAGGTTTTGTTTTTGGATATTTCGTTTCTTAGGAATTTTAAGGTTTTTTCCAGTCTTTTAGGATTTTTTGGGTTTTTTAGGGGTTTTAATGGTTTGTAGGGGTTTTGGGGGTTTTAGGATTTTTAAGGGGTTGTTGGTAAATTTAGGGTTTCTATATGTGTTTTATATTTTCAAGGCCTTTTGGGGGTATTAGGGGTTTAATAGTTTTCATGGTTTTTGGTGTCTTGTAAGGGGTTTATGGTTTAATTTTTTTAGGGTTTTAGGGTTTTTTTGGGCTTTATAGGTTTTTTTAATATTTTTAAAATTTTCATAGTTTTTTTTGGATTTTATGGGTTTAAGTTGATTTTATGGTTTTTCGTGGTTTTATTGGTTTTTAGGAGTTTTTCGGGGGTTATTGGGATTTTTGTGTTTTTAGGATTCATAAGGTTTTTAAGGGGGGTTTAAGGGGTTTAATGGTTTTTATTTATTTTAAGCGTTTTTAGGGTTTGAGGGGGTTAAAGAATACTTAGGCCTTTTTGGGCTTGTAATGGCTTTTAAGGGATTGATAGGGGTTTTTAAATTGTTTAGGGGGTTTTAGGAAATTAATGGTATTATTGTGTTGTAGGGATTTTTAAGGCATTTAAGGTTATTTTAGGAATTTTAGGGTTTTGAGGATTATTTTAGGGTTATTTAGGATATTTCAATATTATTTTAGTTTTTAAGCATTTTTAGGGTTATCATGTGTTTGTAGGGGTTTTAGTGGGTTTTAGGGGTTTTCATGTCCTTTAGGGAAATTATAGTTCTTTTTATTTTTATCGTCCTTTAGGTATTTTTATAGAATTTTAGGGTGTTGTAGGGTTCTTACTGGGTTTTAGGGTGTTTTTGGCATTTTTTTATTTTAAGTTATTTTATAGGTTTGAGGGTTTTATAGAGTTTTGGGGTTTTTATATCATTTTATGGTTATTAGTTTTTTGGTGTTTTTTAGTGGTTTTAGGGATTTTTATTGTTTTTAGGGTTTTAAGGGGGGTTTTGGGGTTTTTTTTGTTTTTATGGTTTTTAGGGATTTTTGTGTTTTGGGATTTTGGGTATTTTGGGTTTTTCTATGGTTTTTCTAGGGTTTTAGTTTTTTGGGTTGGTAAGAATCTTTTACGGTTTTCTGTAATTTTAGGGTTTTAGGGGTTTTTTGTGTTTTAAGGAAGTTTTTGGATTTTTAAGTTTTTTCATGGTTTTTAGAATATTGTAGGGTTTTTAGGATTTTGTGGGTTTTTTGGGTTATGTAGGGGTTTTTAGTGTTTATTGGTTTTGTTATGGTTTTTATGGTTTTTAGCGGTTTGTTAGGATTTTTTTGTTGTTTAGGTTTTTTTGTTTTTAGTGTTTCAGGGTCTTTTAGATTCATTTATGGTATTTATTGGTGTTAGGGGTTTTATAGTTTTTTTGGGTTTTTATATTTCTTATGTCTTTAGGGTTTTAATGTGTTTTACAGTTTTTAGGGTCTTTTAGGGTTTTATGTACTTTTAGGGGTTATTGGGTATATTTAGGTTTTTTCGGTTTTAGGGTAATTTTAGGAGTTTTAGGGTCTTTTATGGTTTTACGTTTTAATGCGTTTTAGGATTTTAGGGTGTTTTAGGGTTTTTAGTGTTTTGGGGGAGTTTTGTGGGGGTCTAGAGATTTTAAAGTTTTTTTAAAATTTTTAGTGATTTTTTTAGTTTTTTGGGTTTAGGATTTCTAGGTTCTTAAAGGATCTTTTATGGGTTATTAGATTTTAAGGTCTTTTAGGGTTTTTATACTATTTAGGGTTTAATTTTTTTATAAGTTTTATGGAATTTTATGGGGTCTAAGGGATTTCAAGGTTTTTGTGTTTTCTGGGTTTTTTTTTGTGTTTTAGGGGTTTTAGGGTATTTAGTGTTTTTTACAGTATTTTTAGGGGTTTTAGGGGTTTTGAGATTTTGGGGGTTTTTATTGTTTTAGGGTTTTTTGGATTTTGTTATGGTTTTAAGGTTTTTAATGTTTTTTGGAAGGTTTGGGGATAAAACACCATTTTGTTGAATATTTCATTGATAATAAAGGACAAAATTTTCTCAAATTGTGTTAAATATGTTTATTTATAAAATATTTGGGATTATATCATTCATTTGAAAATTTGATGAAAATTACAGTTTTACCCTTTAAAAATTCACTTTAGTATTTCGAATATAAATAATTTTATTTTAATTATTTGAACCTAATATTTTCTAAATGTGTTCCTGACTTAACTTTCTACAACACTCATTTATGACATATGAGCTAAATTGTGAATTTTGTTGGACTTAATGGTTCATGAATTCAAAGTTGGGTTGGGCTCTCCAGATTTGACATCAATTCATTATTTGGGCCATACAATATTCATAATTGCTTTTATTAGGCCCAAATTTTGGGAGGGTTTCTAAGACTCCTTTTGGAACAAATAATCCCACTGGAAAAGCTTCTAGTTCACGCTTTTTTGTGGTCAAATAGGCGGTTAAAGTTAGATTCATTTATTTGGCCGAATTTACCCATTCACACTTGAAACCTCTTTAAACCTAGACTCCCCTCCACTCTATAAATTGGTATTTTTATCATTTTGAGGGTTGGGACGTGCATTAAGATATTGAAGGAAGATGAGAATTGGTTTTACTCAAATTCTCCAACCATTGTAATAGGGGTATCTCTTGAAGAAAGGATCCCCTCATCAAAGACTTCTTCTTCTTCTTTTCATGTTGTAATGATTAAATTTGCATAATAAAATTATTTGTTATTATTTTTTTAATTATATTTTATTATATTTGTAAAACTTTTATCCTCTTTTAATGTTCCTAATTGGTATGGAATCAAGAGTAGAAACAATATTGGGTTCTTCCCTTTCTAAACCTTTGCACATGCAAAACATTTCTACGATGACTACACCACCCATAGAAGAGTAGTCTTTCTTAGTAATCAATCTACCTCTAATATCCTTCATTCATTTATTTTGAATAATTTATATAATTTAATTCACTTAATATGATCTATGATTTGAGTTTTTAATTTAATTGAATCTAAGAAAGTTATTGAATGATTTAAGCAAAAACATGCGATGTTGAGAATTGTGTGAATTGTGAAAGTGTGAACATAATCGGTAATTAGAAACCACACAGGATAAATTTGTAGAGTTAAAAAATAATACATAAACTCAATTATTACTCATTTCAATAATGAATATGTTCATTAATTTACCAATTATCAAAATATATCCCTAGAACATCAATCAAAGCATGGTGCTACGATTTCATGTTCTGAAGATATCCTAAGGTTTAATTCTATTCATCTTTGTGGTAAAGTTAATTCTCGTAGGGTTCATGGGTTAAAAAATTAGGGGATCATAATTAAGTGGAGAATAATTTAAATTATATTAATTAATAATTAAGTGAATAGGTAGAGTTAGATCGATTACGCATTTTAAAATATTTTCTAAAAAATAGCTTCTTGTTGTGTCTTTTTAATTGAACTTCATTTCAAAAATAAAAAAATTAAATCTTCTTCTAGAAAAATACTTCTAATTTTATAAACTATCAAAAACCCGCATCATTTATAGTAGTTTTTTTTTTATTTTTTTAATTTTATTTTCAAAATACCATTAAATTTTTGTTTTAATTACTACCTCTGTGAGAGACGACATAGGTCAGCCACCCTACTGCACCTAAATAACCCCAAATTGAAAATCAATTGAGAGCGAACAGGACACCACCATTCAAATTGGCACCGTTTCCAGGGAGACAAGTAATAATTTCAACCATTTAGAGGTATTCCTTTTATTTTTCTTTTTACTCTCTTCTTCTCTTCTTTCTTCCTTCTTCACCCAATCTGAATTTTTCTTCTCCTTTTGTTTCCTTCTTCTTCTTCTTTTTGGAGCATCAAATCAAACATCTCAATTTTATTTTATTATGGCCCCATTTTCTTATTTTCATTTTTATTTTATTTATGACATTAACTAATCCCAAATATCTCTTAGACATTGACCCTGAGATTGAACACAACCTTAAGGCTTAAATCAGACATTCTCAGTCTACACGCAGTTTCAACATTCAACCAGTTGGAGAATTATTCAATTCTAGTAACATTGAAATTGGAAGAAACTAAAATTAAAACATAAAACAAGAACCAATGGTTGAAAATAATAACAATGAACATAATATAACCATTCGATAATTGGTTGCACCAAACATTAATTATCAACCATATCTCCTTGCATACCCAAATCTTGAATCAGACTTTGAACTGAAATCTGGGTTAATTCACCTGCTTCAAAAATTTCATGGCCTCTATGGAGAGGATCCCAATTAACACATTAAAGAATTTAATATTCTTTTCTTAACCCTGAAACCAATAAATGTATCTGAAGATCAAATAAAACTAAGAGAATTCCCATTATCACTTGATGGAGCTTCAAAATATTGGATATATTATTTACAAACTGAAGATGTAACTTCTTGGAACAATTTGAAACATCTTTTCTTATCGCGATTTTTCCAGCATCAAGGACTACATCAATTAAAAAATAGATATCTGGGATCATGCAAGTACAAGGGAGTCAATGTGTGAGTATTGGGAGCGATTCATGAAGTTGTGTGCAAGATTCTTGCATCACCAAATCAGTGAGAAACTCCTCATCCAGTATATATATGAAGGACTGAAACCTATGGAGAGAAGAATGGTGGTTTTGGTGGTTGGAGGAGCATTGGTTGAGAAAATTGCAGCAGTCGAACATGCATTAATTGACAATATGGCCCAAAAATCTCAACAATTTGGTGATCGAGGTATCCCACATCTTAGAGGAGGACATCTAGTAAGTCCATCTTCTCTTGAAATTCATTTGATTGATACCGAGTTGGAAGAATTGATAATCATGGTGAGAAAAATTTCTTTCGCACAAAAGATATCCCAAACCCCCTCCTTCAAGGCCTTATGGAATTTTCACTGAGACAATTCACCCTACTGACTGTTCCCCCAACTACAAGAAACCAACGGCTGTGTAGTAGTTTTTCTTAGGAGACCATATCAGCAACAACAACAACCATATCCCAAAAAGAAGATCGATTCCTCTACTCCAAAATACAACCAAGGGTATAAGTATCAATCAGACATGAGGCATGGCTCTTGACAACAACAATGGCCCCCCTTTTCAAAAAAACTTCCAGTAGCCTCCTCTTTACCAATAGGGTTTCCAACAACTCAAAAAGAGATTTGAAGCCAAATAATCAACAAGACAACAACAAGGGAATCCCCAACCCAAGTTAGATTCTAACACTAATGAAATTTTGAAGAAAATTGTTATTAATCAATAGAATGAGATGAAGAGTCAAGGTTTGGAGCTGAGGGAGTTGAAGTTACAAATGAGCTAGATTGCCACTGCCCTCCATGAACTGGCAATTAAGAACTCTGTAAATCTTCGATCCTAACCTACTCCAAGTCCCAAGGGGAATGTTCGTGCCATCAAATTATGAAGTGGGAAGAAAATGAATGATACATATTTACCTACCATTCCATAGGGATTCACCTACACTCTAGAAAATATCCATTCCACACCAACTATTGAGAAACCTAAGGATAAAGATAAAGGTAAGAAAAATATTGACGATATTCCTCCTAAACACATTCCTTTTCCAAATAGAGTTTTTCAAAACCAAAATATGGCTGAAGAGGTAATGAGAAAAGAATTTTTGGATACAATCAAGTGTGTGGATATAAAAAACCCTTTACATGAAGCCGATAAACAAATACCAAGGTATTCAAAATTCTTAAAAGAACTTTGTACCAATCGAAAAGGGATAAAGGAAAATGAGATGATCAATCATGGAAGGATCGTGTCAGCACTCATTACACCAATTCCAGTAATGCCAACAAAGTGCAAGGATATGAGGAAATTTACTATCCCATGCATCATCCCATGCACCATAGGAGAGTTACACTTTTCTAATGCTTTATGTGATTTAGGAGCTTCCATAAATGTAATTCCTCACTCTATTTTTTCTTCTTTATAGGTTGGTGAGTTGAATCCAACAAGAGTAGTGGTGCAGTTGGCGAATAGAGCTATAACATATCCAACAGGAGACCTTGAGGATGTACTTTTTTGGTTAAGAACATGATCTTTCTAGCAGATTTCCACATTCATAAAATGCAGGATGAAAAGGTAAGTTCACGTGATCCCATTATCTTAGGAAGGCCTTTCCTCAAAACTGAAACAACAATAAAACATGACCATGAGTATAACGACCCATACTTTACATAAATTGTTAATACTTCAAAATTGAATCATACTTATTACAACATATAACAAAACCATGAAAGGACCTTATAGGTATAGTGTCTTTAGAAACTGGGAAACATAAACAACTGGTTCATAAAGTGTCTACATTGTCTCCCATTTATTTCATCATATCTATAGTCTCTTTTGGCATATATTACTTAATAACCTTCTTCCTGACCTGGGGAAAGAAAACATAGAAAAGGGTGAGCTCAAATGCTCAGTAAGGGTAAACAAAAGAAATATCAATCACATCATATACATAAGCACATAACTTTTGGAAATCTTAACCTGCAAAAGAGATCATAATTTCATAACATGGGATAAATCATGGCAGTGAAATGTAATCACAATAATCATAACATAAAACATGAAACCTTGTGGCATACACACATAATAATAGAGAATCATTTCTTGTTAGTCAGGACTCATTTCCAAGACTATCTTAGTGGATAAAGTCCGTTTCTGAACCGAGTTCATTCCTCATTTCAGTCCTGTTTCACTGAACCGGTATAACCTACCGTTCTAGCCATGTCTATCTCATGAGATATAAAATCTTTACCCAATGCATTGGATGGGGATATAGGTCCCACCCATCTCATAATGATACCATTCTTATGTGTGCCACAAAATCATAAATCATACATCATTGCATAACCCATGTAATAAAAATGGGAATCTTAAACATCGTGATAGAATAAAACAATTCATATAAGATAAAGGAATTCATAAAAATATTTCCATCACAACATAATCAAATAAATGTAATAATAGGGATAGAAACAGAACCCTTTATTATCTTAGATGGAAAATAATTTTGATAAAACTCTTGAACTCCATTCTTGAGGAAAATATCCTTTCTACTTCAAATTTTTTTTCCTTTATTAAAATGTCATACAATTTTAAACTAAAAGAAGTTGATTAAAAGTAAACTTGAATACTTGTAAAGGAAGGTTCTAGGAAATAATGTTTTGAAAAATCCATTCATGTCGTATAAGTTAAAAGAAAACATTCTTCTCGTACTTTTGTCGGAAAAGTCAAAAAGTACCTCATACGAAAAACGACAAAAGATTCCTTTCATATCTTTTACTATAAACTCACTAAAGGGTAAAAATGGATTTAAACAATTGTAGGTTGATGGAAATAATATTACATATTGAGGAAACATGGATGTGGATGATAAAATACACCCCAGTAAATACTAAAGTATAAACAATCTCGGATAAAAATGAGATTGTGATATTTCCCTTACCTTAGGTCCGTTTTGCTTCGTAAGGTTCCGAACCTCCTGTATAATGATTTAAATAATGTTATTGACTTATTCCAGAATCATAATTATTTTCATGATATCATATATGGTCATATTATTAGCTTCTTAGTAGTAATATTTCATTGCTACTTGTTATTCGGGTGTTTATGACTTTTTTGTTCTTATGCGTGTCTTGTCGAATAAATTCTTATTCTTTTCTTTAGGTTATTGATACCTAATTTACAGAATGGTATTAGTGTAATATATATCATATTCATTCATTCAATTCATTTATATAATCATTATGAAATGAAGATCATGTAGAATGAGTCGCATCACATCGTGGAGACGGTATTCCGTACGTACGCACGAGTGATGATATCGTTCCTATGATCGTGGAATTGTATTGGAGTTTATGTATACTATTTCAGAATCAGTATTACTTTATAATAGTCATATATAGTCATTATTTACACCATTATACCCATCCAAGTAAGGTGGTGGTGGAAAATAGATTACACCATGGCGTGGAGACGGTATTCCGTACGTACGCACGCGCGGTGATTTCTTTATCCGTAGGATGGATAGATGGTGAAATAGGGTTGTTTCATACTTATAATAACATATCAGTATATGAGTGATACTGATGTTATTACTTCATAATGAAACAACTAAAGAAGAAGAAGTGGAATAAGAAATAAAGATGAAAGAATCAGTAACGGACATTACCTCTTCTTTGAAGTGCTTCTTTGAGAGCTTCTTTTAGGGCACTAAAATTTGTCTTTGAAGAAGACCAGGACCTCTAGGATGTCTGTAGGGAAGTGGAGAGGAGGAATTGTCAGGGGTTGGCCGAGCTTGAAGGCTCAAAGTGGTGTGAGGAAGAGGGGGAGGAGGTGCCCTTTTATAAGGGAGGAGAGGGGCACCTTTGAGAAAACTAAAAATATTATTTTATTATAAAGTCAAGTTCGGTTTTAAATAGCTCAAAATTGATATATTTAGAATCTAAGGTGGGGATGGGTAGAAATCATCTCATCCAATAGAATTTAGACAAGTTTAGGTTCCTATTTTAACCTTATCATTTAGATTTAACATTAAGTTAAATAAGTTTACTTTTACCGTGTCTTCTTGTGTTCTTATACTATAAGGTTAATAAACTTACTATAAGCAGCCAAACTAACCCCAAGTTATTTATTATTAATATATATAACCTTATCTAATTCATTTGGCCTAACCTTAGATTTTTCGGAATAAAATAACAATTACTAATATAATATTTGTTTCAAAAACTATTTTATGTCAATTTTGACACTATTTAGTAATTGATTTTTGTGAAAATTATAACAGAATTATTAGTTCGAACCAAGTTAATTAAATCAATAATAACATGCCATATTAACCTAGAAAATTAGTGGAATTCATAAAAAGTCTCAAATTACATTTATTTTTGTGTTTAAAACATTAATTATGTCAATATTTCATTAATAAGATAATTACTGCATCATCTTTGTGTCATAAATAAATTAAATTATTTAATGTCTAAAAATTACAAATAAAATACAATTATGTAGGAAATCTGTTTAGCTTTCTAATGAATATTTATAGTTGAATTTATCTTATGTATAACCCCATATTAAAATTTTTTACTTATTAAACTTTGATTTTAACTATTTTAACCGTTCTTTAAATAAATTAATAATAAATGTCCTAATCTAATCCAAGTGGGCCTAAATGGTCATATTTTATTCCTAAGTTTGTTTTTGGTCGAATTACACTTGTCCAATAGAATTAGGACATGTTTTAGGGTAATAATAATATCATCTTTACCCTTAATTACCCTATTTACTTTTAACAGTGGTAAAAAAAGTAAAAAGTTACTATTCACCAAAAAATTATTTTCATCTCATTGAACCACCTTTTACTTACTGACATCAACCGTGTCTCTCGGATTTTTGAAATTCCACTCACAGCAGCGGTAAAATTAAGATTTATGAAAAATTCAGTTTTTTAACTACCACTTAGTGGTTTCACTATTCATCAAAAATTGAAAGTTTTCAGAAAAATACCAAAATTTCACCCTAGGCTAATTTCGATATTCCAAATCCAAAAATGAAGTCCATTTTGAAAAATAAAATTTATAAAATTTCAAAAAGTGGTTATTACTATTCATAACAGCTAGTTTTAATAATATTTTAATAGCATATCGTTGTTTAGTGAAACTCGGTATTGCGTACGACGCAAGCTATTGAGGAAGGTCGCGATTTCGTGTAAAGCAAGCCAAGCAAGTGTTGTGTAGAAAAATATTACTTTGATGATTTATATAACATAAAAGTCTCGGGTGTTACATTCTACCCCCCTTAAAATGAATTTCGCCCTCGAAATTCATAAATTTGTAACAAACAGATGAGGATACCTCTCCCTCATCATATCCTCAAGCTCCCATGTAGCTTCTTCTAATTGGTGGTTCCTCCATAAAACTTTCACCAATCGAGTGGTCTTGTTTCGTAGGACTTTTTCTCTACGATCCAGAATCTCTATCGGTTATTCTTCATAAGAAAGATCTTGCTCCAGCGGTACAACTTCTGAGCTAAGTACATGTGAAGGATCATGTATGTACTTTCTCAGGAGAGATACATGGAACACATCATGAACTTGAGAGAGATTCGGTGGAAGCTTTAATCGGTAAGCTACCTTCCCAACACGATCCAGTATTTTGAAAGGACCGACATATCTAGGGATCAACTTCCCCTTCTTTCCAAATCTCATGACTCTCTTCCAGGGAGATATTCGTAAGAACACTTTATCACCCACTTCAAACTCTAGGTATTTTCTTCAGTTGTCGGTATAACTTTTCTGTCGACTCTGAGCTGCTCTTATGTGTTGTTTAATAGATCTGACCTTTTATGCCATTTCATCAACGAGATCAGGTCCTAATAGCTTTCTTTCCCCAACTTCATCCCATCAAGTTGGAGTCCTGCATTTCTTTCCATTGAGAGCTTCATAAGGAGCCATCTGAATACTGGAGTGAAAGCTATTATTATAAGAAAATTCCACCAAAGGTTGGTGTTGATCCCAACCACCATTGAAATACATAGAGCAAGCTCTCAACATATCTTCTAGAGTTTGAATTGTTCTCTCAGACTGACCGTCTGTCTGAGGATGATAAGCAGTGTTGAAACTCAACTATGTATCCAGAGTATACTGAAGACTTCGCCAGAACATCGAGGTAAATCTCGGATCCCAATCAGATATAATAGAAAGTGGTACTCCATGAAATCTTACCACTTCCTTTACATATATCCTGGCATGCTAATCCAGAGAGAAATCTTCTCTAATAGCAATGAAGTGTGCAGACTTTGTAAGACGATCAACTATGACCCTGATAACATTATTGCCTTTGGATGTTTTAGGAAGTCATGTGACAAAGTCCATAGTGATGTTTTCCCATTTCCATTCGGGTATAGGTAATGGTTGTAACATCCCCTTAGACTTCTGTCTCTCAGCTTTAACTTGTTGACAAACCAAGCATCAAGAGACATATTCAGAAACATCTCTTTTCATGCCATCCCACCAGAAGTACTCTTTCAGGTCCCTATACATCTTCGTGCTTCCAGGATGAATAGAGAATGAAGAACTATGAGCCTCATCCAGCAGCTCCTTCTTTAATTCGGGGATGGGAGGAACACAAACCCGATTCTTGAACTTTATTATCCCATCACAATCAAGGTTGAATTCAGGAACATTTCTCACCTTCTTTTGTAACTCAACATCTTCTTTCTGTGCCTCTTTAATATTCACATGTATAGATGGTTGAACATTCATTTTAGAAAGATAATATTTTTCCCCTTCCATTATAATTCCAAGATCCCTCCTTTGTAAATCCATAAATATTGGATCTTTTGTAATCCTCATCATGGATAAACTAGCATGGTCTTGTCGACCTAATGCATCTGCCACCTTGTTTTCTTTCCCAGGGTGGTAATGGATTGACCAGTCATAATCCTTAATCAGCTCCAACCATCTTCTTTGACGCATATTCAGCTCCTTTTGTGTGAAAATATACTTTAAACTTTTATGATCAGTATAAATATCACACCTTTTACCATAAAGATAATGCCTCTAATTCTTTAATGCAAAGATTACCACAGCTAACTCCAAATCATGAGTTGGGTAATTTTTCTCATGGATTTTCAACTGTCGTGTGGCATAAGCCATCACCATATCATTTTGCATAAGAACACACCACAATCCCTTCTTGGATGCATCACTATAGATCACAAACCTTTCTCCACTACAAGGCAGTGTGAGCACAGGTGCACTGGATAACCTTCTTTTCAACTCCTTGAAATTCTCTTCACATTCTTCCATCCAGACAAACTTAACTCCTTTCCGAGTCAACTTGGTGAGTGGATTAGATAATCGTGAAAAATCTTTCACAAAACGTCGATAATATCCAGCCAAACCAAGAAACCTTCAGATCTCAGTTACTATTGTTGGTCTCGACCATCTTTCGATAACCTCTGTTTTTTCTGGATCCACAGATATCCCCTCTTTTGAGATTATGTGACCCAAAAATGCAACTTTTTGAAGCCAAAATTCACACTTTGTAAATTTGGCATAAAGCTTCTCCTTTCTCAGGGTCTTAAATATAATTCTCAAGTGATCTTCATGTTCTTCCTTGCTCTTTGAATAGACAAGAATATCATCTATAAAGACTACCACAAATTGATCAAGATAGTCTCTAAAGACTCTATTCATCAGATCCATGAAGATAGAAGAGGCATTAGTAAGACCAAATGGAATCACTATAAATTCATAGTGTCCATACCTTGTACGGAAAGCTGTCTTTGGTATATCCTCCCTTTTGACACTTAATTGATGATACCCTGAATGAAGATCAATCTTGGAAAAGAATTGAGCTCCGCGTAGTTGGTCAAATAAGTCATCAATGCGTGGGAGAGGATATTTGTTCTTGATAGTGATCTTGTTAAGTTCTCGATAATCAATGCAGAGTCTCATTGATCCATATTTCTTCTTAATAAATAGAACAGGTTCTCCCCAAGGTGATGCACTAGGGCGTATGAATCCCTTATCAAGATTCTCTTGTAGTTGCTTCTTCAATTCCTGCAACTCAATTGGGGCCATTCTATAAGGTGTCTTTGAAATAGGCAAAGCACCCGGTACGAGTTCTATTGAAAACTCAACTTCACGATTTGGTGGAAGACATGATAATTCCTCCAGAAAGACATCATAAAACTCTCATACAATGGGAATATTCTTATTCGTGAGTTTCTCACCAACCATTTGAGATAAATAACCTTCATTTAGTGGAATCAAGTCCCATAAGGTAGAAGGAATTTCCACTGGAAGGTTATGTTCATCCTTGCATTGATAGACGATCATAGATTGATCTGGAATATGAAATGTGACTTCCCTTCTTTGGAAATTGATATGAGATCCAAATAAAGAAATCCAATCCATGCCAAGAATCACAGCAAATTCCACTATAGGAAGGATCACAAGATTTGCAGGAAGCACTTTCCCACAAACTTCGATCAGAGAAGAATTATAAAATTTTGATGCGACTGTTGTGCCATTAGGTGTTGTCACAGTTAACTCAACCTCTAAATGTTGAGGTAATATAGTGATACCCTTAGAAAATTATTCAGAAATAAAAGAGTGGGTGGATCCAGAATCAAATAAAACATTTGCTACTTTAGAGTGGATGGTAAGTGTACCTTTCAACACATCGTTATCGTACTCCACATCGCTGATAGAAATTGCATGTGACTTTCCTTTGTCTTTAGGCTTAAGATTTTGTTGACGTCGACCATCATCATTAACCCTTGGATTAGGGTATTTATTGGCATAATTCCCCATCTCCTTTCACTTGAAACATTGAAGTGTAGTAGGTTTATTCTGTGTATCCCTTCCTTTGTTTGCATCATTAGACATCTTCTTCCCATCATCGCGGCATTCAAATGTCCGATGACCTTCCATTCTACATTTTAAACATTTACTTGTCCCTTTAAGACAACTCCCTCCATGTTTCTTTCCACACTTTGAGCATAAGGGAAATCTCATCATCTTTTCAGTGTGCTCTTTAGATTTTCCGTTGAATTCCATTTTCCTCTTCTTATCAAACCCATATGACTGATGGGTTACTCCAATCTCCATCTCAACTTTGAGAGAACATCGAACGATTTCCTCGTAGCTATTGATGTCCCTTATGGCTAACGCCCTTCGAAGACTTGGTTTTAAGCCACTAAAGAATCGATCGATCTTACTCTCAGGTTGGATAATAATACCAGAAGCGTACCTTGCAAGTCTTGTAAAATTTGCTTCATAGGTACCAAAATATTCATCATCCTTTTGCTTCAGTTCAAGAAACTCTTTCTCCATCTTTGTTCAGATAATACGAGGGAAGTACTTATTGAAAAATAAGTTCTTGAACTCATCCCATTCCATGGACTCAATTTCATCCCTTTGCCTCATATTCTTAATAAGATTCCACCATTGATCAACATCACCTTCCAAACGATACACTGATAAGATGAATTTATCATGCTCAGAACATTGAAGAACTGAAAATATCTTTTCATTAGTACTAATCCATTGTTCAGCAAATAATGGATCAGTAGACCAGCTGAAAGAAGGTGGACGCTGTCTCATGAAGGATTCAACAGAATGTTGCTCCTTCCTTTGCTCGTTTGGAAGTCCTGCATGATTCATAGCTTGGGAAAGTTGTGTGAGCATGGCTACAAGATTTTTCATTCCAGCTCCCATAACGTTTGGTTGCTCAGGGGGACAATTATTGCATTGCCCGTCGCATTCCTCATTAACATGGTTCCTTCGTGTTCCAGCCATTGACTAAAACCAAGAAGAATAGTGTGAGAAACACTAATTATAATGAGAAAACCACATAATAAAGAATAAAATTTCAAACTTAAGGTCTTATCCTAGGTTATTCATGGACATTTCTAAAACACTAAGATTGTGTTCTATGCTTAGACTTATCCTTAGGGTTCTTACTAAGTCTTTCACATCCTAGTTTCCAAAGGTTGAATATACCTTTCCTCTAATACCAACTATAATGACCCATACTTTACATACATTGTTAATACTTCAAAATTGAAGCATACTAATTACAACATATAACAAAACCATGAAAGGACCGTATAGGTATAGTGTCTTTAGAAACTGGGAAACATAAACAACTGGTTCATAAAGTGTCTACACTGTCTCCCATTTATTTCATCATATCTATAGTCCCTTTTGGAATATCTTACTTAATAACCTTCTTCCTAACCTGGGGAAAGAAAACATAGAAAAGGGTGATCTCAAATGCTCAGTAAGGGTAAACAAAAGAAATATCAATCACATCATATAAATAAGCACATAACTTTTGGAAATCTTAACCTGCAAAAGAGATCATAATTTCATAACATGGGATAAATCATGGCAGTGAAATGTAATCACAATAATCATAACTTAAAACATGAAACTTTGTGTCATAGACACATAATCATATAGAATCATTTCTTGTTAGTCAAGACTCATTTCCAAGACTATCTTAGTGGACAAAGTCCGTTTCTGAACCGAGTTCATTCCTCGTTTCAGTCCTGTTTCACTGAACCGGTATAACCTACCGTTCCAGCCATGTCTATCTTATGAGATATAAAATCTTTACCCAATGAATTGGAGGGGGATATAGGTCCCACCCATCTCATAATGATACCATTCTTATGTGTGCCACAAAATCATAAATCATACATCATTGCATAACCCATGTAATAAAAATGGGAATCTTAAACATCGTGACATCATAAAACAATTCATATAAGATAAAGGAATTCATAAAAATATTTCCATCACAACATAATCAAATCCATGTCATAATAGGGATAGAAACATAACCCTTTATTATCTTATATGGAAAATAATTTTGATAAAACTCTTGAACTCCATTCTTGAGGAAAATATCCTTTCTACTTCAAAAACATTTTTCCTTTATTGAAATATCATACAATTTTAAACAAAAAGAAGCTGATTAAAATTAAACTTGAATACTTGTAAAGGAAGCTTCTTGGAAATAATGTTTTTAAAAATCCATTCATGCCGTATAAGTTATAAGAAAACATTCTTCTCGTACTTTTGTCGGAAAAGTCAAAAAGTACCTCGTACGAAAAACAACAAAAGATTCCTTTCATATCTTTTACTATAAACTCACCAAAGGGTAAAAATGGATTTAAACAATTTTAGGTGGATGGAAATAATATTACATATTGAGGAAACATGGATGTGGATGATAAAATACACCCCAGTAAATACTAAAGTATAAACAATCTCGGATAAAAATGAGATTGTGATATTTCTCTTACCTTAGGTCTGTTTTGCTTCGTAAGTGTCCTAAACTCCTGTATAATGATTTAAATAATGTTATTGACTTATTCCAGAATCATAATTATTTTTATGATATCATATATGGTCATATTCTTAGCTTCTTAGTAGTAATATTTCATTGCTACTTGTTATTCGGGTGTTTATAACATTTTGTTCTTATGCGTGTCTTGTCGAATAAATTCTTATTCTTCTCTTTAGGTTATAGATACCTCATTTCAAGAATGGTATTAGTGTAATATATATCATATTAATTCATTAAATTCATTTATATAATCATTATGAAATGAAGATCATGTAGAACGAGTCGCATCACATCGTGGAGACGGTATTCCGTACGTATGCACGAGTGATGATATCGTTCCTATGATCGTGGAATTTTATTGGAGTGTATGTATACTATTTCAGAATCAGTATTACTTTATAATAGTCATATATAGTCATTATTTACACCATTATACCCATCCAAGTAAGGTGGTGGTGGAAAATAGATTACACCACGGCGTGGAGACGGTATTCCGTACGTACGCACGTGCGGTGATTTATTTTTCCATAGGACGGATAGATGGTTAAATAGGGTTGTTTCATACTTATAATAACATATCAGTATATGTGTGATACTTATGTTATTACTTCATAATGAAACAACTAAAGAAGAATAAGTGGAAGATGAAATAAAGATGAAAGAATCGGTAACGGACATTACCTCTTCTTTGATGTGCTTCTTTGAGACCTTCTTTTAGGGCAATAAAATTGGTCTTTCAAGAAGACCAGGACCTCTAGGATGTATCTAGGGAAGTGTAGAGGAGGAATTGGCTTGGGTTTGCCGAGCATGAAGGCTGAAAGTGTTGTGAGGAAGAGGGGGAGGAGGTGCCCTTTTATAAGGGTGGAGAGGGGCACATTTGGGAAAACTAAAAATATTATTTTATTATAATGTCAAGTTAGGTTTTAAATAGCTCCAAATTGATATCTTTAGAATATAAGGTGGGGATGGGTCTAAATACTCTCATCCAATAGAATTTAGACAAGTTTAGGTTCCTATTTTAACCTTATCATTTAGATTTAACATTAAGTTAAATAAGTTTACTTTTACCGTGTCTTCTTGTGTTCTTATACTATAAGGTTAATAAACATACTATAAGCAGCCAAACGAACCCCAAGTTGTTTATTATTAATATATATAACGTTATCTAAGTCATTTGGCCGAACCATAGATTTTTAGGAATAAAATAACAATTACTAATATAATATTTGTTTTAAAAACTATTTTATGTCAATTTTGACACTATTTAGTAATTGATTTTTGTGAAAATCATAACAGATTTATTAGTTCGAACCAAGTTAATTAAATCAATACTAACATGTCATAGTAACCTATAAAATTAGTGTAATTCATAAAAAGTCTCAAATTACATTTATTTTGGTGTTTAAAACATTAATTATGTCAATATTTCATTAATATGATAATTACTGCATCATCTTTGTGTCATAAATAAATTAAATTATTTAATGTCTAAAAATTACAAATAAAATACCATTATGTAGGAAATCGTTTTATATTTCTAATGAATATTTATAGTCGAATTTATCTTATGTATAACACCATATTAAAATTATTTACTTATTAAAATTTGATTTTAACTATTTTAACCCTTCTTTAAATAAATTAATAATAAATGTCCTAATCTAATCCAAGTGGGCCTAAATGGTCATATTTTATTCCTAAGTTTGTTTTTGGTCGAATTAAACTTGTCAAATAGAATTAGTACATGTTTTAGGGTAATAATAATATCATCTTTACCCTTAATTACCCTATTTACTTTTAACTGTGGTAAAAAAAAGTAAAAAGTTACTATTCACCAAAAAATTATTTTCATCTCATTGAACCACATTTTACTTACTTTTAACCATTTGGACTTTACAATGCCCTAGGTACCTTCCAGATATGCATGGTTAGTATTTTTTCTGATTTTCTTGAGACCAACATGGAGGTATTTATTGATGATTTTACGGTGTATGAGTCTTCATTTGATGATTGTATATATATTTTGGGAAAGGTTTTAAATTTTTTAAATGAGAAAAATCTGGTCTTGAACTTTGAAGAGATTCATTTCATGGTAGAAAATGGCATTGTCTTAGGGAATATAGTTTCAAAACATAGGATAGAGGTTGATAGATCTAATGTAGATATTATTTTATCCCCACCCTATCCTTCCTGTGTGCGTGATGTTAGATCTTTCCTAGGGCATGCAAGATTTTTTCAGCACTTCATCAAAGATTTTAGTAAGATGGATCTTCCTATGTCATGGTTTTATCACAAGGATTATAATTTTTTGTTTTATGATTATTGAAGGAATTCCTTTGATGAGCTAAAACAACATCTCACAACTCCACCTATCATACATCCTCCATAGTGGGAGATTCCTTTTGATCTTATGCGTGATGCCTCCAACTTTTCAGTTGGAGCTATCTTAACTCAGAGGGTGGAGGGACGTTCATATGTGATTGTATATACATCGGGGACACTAGATTCAGCCCAATAAAACTACACAAACATGGAAAAAAGAGTTTCTAGTAGTCATATTTTCTTTAGATAAATTACATTCATGTTTATCAGGATCTAATGTAGTTGTTTTTTCTGACCATGTAGCTCTGAGGTACCTCTTCAAAAATCCAGATACAAATCCTAAGCTAATCCGATGGATGATACTTCATTAAGAATCTGATATTGAGATGAAGGAAAAAAGGGGTTAGAAAACCTGGTGGCAGACCACATGAGGAGGCTTACTCACTCCCTAGAGGATGACGCCTTTGACCAAGAACCACTTCAGGACACTTTTGCTGATGAGAATATTTATTCCATCTCAGGTACGCATCATTGCTATGCTGATTTAGTGAACTTTCTAGTTGAATATGAAATCCCTAAAAATTTAAAGAAACATTAATTCCAAAAGTTTAGGAGTGAGTCAATATTTTATGTTTGGGATGATCCATACCTCTAGCACTTGTGTAGTGATAAATTTATTAGGAGGTGTATTCCTAATCATGATTTTCAATATGTTCTTCATTTCTGCCATACACTCTCATGTGGAGTAAACTTTGGACCCCAACGAATTGCAAGAAAAGTATTAAACTATGGATTATATTGGCCTTGATTATTCAATGATGTTCATGTGTTTTGTAAGTTTTTCTCAAATTTCCAACACACTGTTAATATTTCTATGATACACAAGATGATGAAACAACCCATATTATTCTGTGAGATTTTTTATGTATGGGGCATCGATTTTATGGGTAATTTTCCTTATTAATTTGGGACTTTGTATATTTTGGTTGCTGTTGATTATGTGAGTAAATGGTTGGATTCTAAGGACACCAAGACTTATTATTTTAATGATGTAGTGTACTTTTTAAGGAAACATATTTTTTTGTAGGTTTGGAGTACCAAAGGACATCTTCAGTGACCAAGGGACACACTTCTGCAATCAGAATTTGGCTTCTTTCCTTCAGAATTATGGGGTGACACACAAAAAAAATATACCATACCACTCCAAAACAAATGGCTAGTATATGGTTTCAAATCATGAGTTGAATAGTTTTTTTTATAGAAAACCATGATTCCAAATAGGTAGGATTGGAGAAAGAGATTGAATGATGCATTATGGGCTTATAGGAAAACATTAAAAACTCCCACTAGTAAGTCCCCATTTCAAATTCCTTTTGGGAAATCCTGCCATCTACCCGTGTAGGTCGATCATCAAGCTTATTGGGATATAAAGAAATGCAACATGGATTTGGCCCAATATGGAATTCAATGGAAGCTACAAATTAAAGATCTTGAGGAAATTAGATTATCTTCATATGATAACTCAAGGCTCTACAATTAAAGATTAAAATAATCTCATGAAAATTGATCTAGAAAAGAGAATTTCAAGTTGGAGAGAAACACTTTCTGTATAGTTACCGACTAAAGTTGATTCATGTAGATATCACACAAGAGGACATAGGAAGGAGCTTTACAGTCAATGGGAAATGTTTGAAGAAATACATTGAGGGACTTCCTTATGATTTAGTGGATTTCATCACACTGTATGACCCCATCATCACTTGAGCATATCAGGCTGTTCCTAACCCTTTAACATTTATATTATTTTTCCTATTTAAAATTCTTAATTTCATGTGCATATATCATCTCATGGGTTCACAGTGAGGAAAATTCAATATTTTACGTGTGGGGGAGGGAACCTTTTAGTTTAGTAATTTTAATTTTTTTTTTCAAAATGTTTTTTCGTGTGTTATTTTTAAATTTTTTTTGTGTGTTTATGAAACTTTTGAGCTAAAATAATTCTCATCGCCATTTTGAAATCCACATCAATGAGTGAAACAATTTATACAATGAAAATAAGCTTAAATGAATATGGAAAATGAATTTGTTTAAAGTTCAAATATTTAGTTATTTCATGAAAAGTACTCTAAATTTTGAATCCCATGCCACATCTCAGTATATTTATATTTGAAACAACTTTCCTATGAGGATTATTAACCATTATTTTTATATTATTTACATTAAACTCACTTCTTCAGAGAACCAAACCGTACTTGATTTAACCAGAATTTGATTTATTCATGTCAAAACTTGAGGGTTTGAGGTACCTGTGTTTTAAATAATTGAGGAATTTATTTGGTATTAATGCCCCTATTTCATAAGAATAATTTTTATAATGTCCTAAATTGAACATTTAATCCTTCAAGACCTTAGAAGCCATGAACAACCTGTTAGGATATCCACATTACAAGCCAATTTTCCCTGTCTAACCAACTCTTGAAGTGAGATTTCATAATCTAGTTGAACTTAAGTGTGGGGGAAGCTATCTCGTGTTGTTCTACCAAATTTTGTGATACTTTGGGTGAGAAATTAAATTCCTAATATATTTCTTTAACACTGAATAAAAATAATTTTGTTGAAAGCTGTTCCTTTCTAGAGCTTTCATGATGAAATAAGTTTTTCCAATCTGGAGCTTTCATGAAAAAATATTTTTCAGATGATTGAGTTTTTTTAAATGATGAATGATGTAAAATTTCAATGAATTTTCAAGATAATTTAGATAAATTGACACTAATGTGGGGGATGTGGAGACCATATTTAAGTGAAAATTAGATAATGTAATTTTTCTTCAAAAAGAGTCAAGCCCTACTCATTCAACCACAGAATTTTTCACATCTAAATCCTACCAACTGAAATCCACAGAACAACCCTAAAAAGTTATCATGATAAAAATATGTTCTTGACTCACATCGTGTGGACATATAAGAATTTATCAAGACAATGGTGACCATTTTATGAGTTTGGATGATAAATATATTGTTGAAAAATTGACATTTGTGTGATAAGATAAAATTCAAGTGAGTTTAGTGTTTTGTGTATAGGAGGATAAATGATGTGGAAATATATTGAATGATATAAATGGAGAACTTTAAATAATGGTTTTTTATGAGGTATGATATAATGTGTTTCTTGGTGTGTAATTTTTGGATCTCAAGGAAATTTGTTTTAAAATTTGTATTGATTTGATATTGATGTTTACTTGTCACAATTTTTTGGAAAACCTGAAATGAAGTTTTTCACAGGAGTGGAAAAGGGTATGTGTGGGGGAGTTGATAAAACAAAATTTTGTTGAATATTTTATTTATAATAAATGAAAAAAATTCCTCACATTGAGTTAAATATGTTTATTTATAAAATATTTGGGATTAGATCATTCATTTGAAAATTTGATGAAAATTCTAGTTTTACCCTTTAAAACATCACTATAGTATTTTGAACATAAATAATTTTATTTTAATTATTTTAACTTAATATTTTGTAAATGTGTTCATGAATTAATTTTATACAACTTTAATTTCGGGCATATGAGTTAAATTTTAGATTTTATTTGACTTAATGGTTCATGAAGTCAAAGTTGTGTTGGGCTCACCAGATTGGATATCAGTTATATATTTGGGCCAAAACTACTTCATATGTGCTTGGATTAAGCTAGAATTTTTATAGGAGTTTGAGGATGCATTTTTTCATAAGTCATCCTCCAGGGAGGATAGCTGGTTCGTGCGTTTTGGTGGTCAAACAGGTGGTGAAATTTGGATTAATTTATTTTTCAAATTTCCCCATTCACACTTGAAACCTCATTAATCCTAGCCTCCCCTCCACTCTATAAATTGGTATTTTTCTTATTTGGAGGGGTTTGGACATGAATTATTATATTGAAGGCATATTATAGTTGGTTTCACTCAAATTCTCCAACCATTGTAATAGGGTTATCTCCTGAATCAAACATCCCCTCATCAAATCCTTCTACTTATTCTTCTTCATGTTTTAATGTTTGAATTTACGTAATAAACTTATTTTTTATTCTTTTATTTCTTATATTTTCTACTATATTTATTAAAATTTCTTATTCTATTAATATTACTAATTAATCTGGAATAAATAGTAGAAACTATAATGTGTTCTACCATTTTTAAACCTTTTCACATGTAAAACGTTTCTACGATGACTACACCACTCATGGAACAGTAGTTCTTTTTAGTAATCAATCCACCACTAACCTCATTCATTCATTTATTCTGAATAAATGAGATAATGAAATTCAATTAATATGATCTATTAATTGAGTTTTAAATTTAATTGAAACTAAGAAATCAATTGAATGATTCATGAAAAAACATGTGAGGTCAAGAATTGTGTGAATTGTGTGAGCGCGAACTTAATCAGTAATTCAAAACCACATGGGATCAATTTGTAGATTTCAAACATAATCGCTAAAACCAATTATTCCTATTTTATAGAATTTATATGTGCCTTAATTTACCACTGAACATAATATTTCCTTATAACATCAATCAAAGCAAGGTGCTGTGATTTCATGTTCTGAAGATAGCCTAGGGTTTAATTCTCTTCATCTTTGTGGTAAAGTTAATTCTCGTAGGGTTCGAGGGTCAAAAAATTATAGGATCATAATTAAGTGGATATTGATTTAAATGATATTAATTAATAACTATGTGAATAGGTATATTTAGATCAATTACTCCATTTAAAATATTTTCAAAAAAACATATTCTTGTTCGTTCTTTTTTATTGAACTTCATTTCGAAAATAAAAACAAAAAAAAATGCAATCTTATCCCAGAAAACTTCTTCTAGTTTTATAAAATATAAACAAACCCTCATTACTCCAAGTATTTTTTTGAGTTATTTAATTTTATTTTCAAAATACCATTATAATGTTATTTTAATTACTGGCTCTTTGAGAGACAACCTAGGTCAGCCACCCTACTTCACCTAAATAACCCCAAACTAAGCATCATGTGAGAGATCCTACTAAATCACCTTTCAGTTGTTTTGTTGGATTTTAAAGTTCTTTTTAGGTAATTTTCAGGGTTTTTTTGGGTTTTTAGTGTTTTTTAGGTTTTATTATATTTTTATTGTTTTGATGTTCTTGATTTTTTTTTTCAGATTTTGAGGGATTTTTTACTGATTTAAGATGTCTTAAAAAATAGTATTTTTAGTGTTTCTTACATTTTTTTGTATATTTTATGGTTTTTAGGGGTTTTAGGTGTTATATTATTTTCTTATTGTTATTATGGTATATACAAGGTTTTAGGGTTTTAAGGCAATTTTAGGGTTTTGGGGGATTTTTTTAGCAATTTTGAGTCTTTTTTGTTTTTAGTATTTTTAGAGTGCTTTAGGGTTTTAGGGTTTTATGGGTTTTAGAGTATTTTATGTTTTTATTATTTTAAAGTGTTTTAGTGAATTTATGTATTTTTATGTTATTTCAGGGCTTTAAGTGTTTTTATGGTTTTTAGGGTCTTTTAGCGATTTTTTGTTCATTTTTTTATTTTTAGGGTATTTAGGATTTATAGTGCAGGGATTAGTTTTTAAAATTTTGTGGTTATTTTTGAAGATTTAGGTTTTATGATGTAGAGTTTAGGGTTTAGGGTTTAGGGTGAAGAGTACAGTGTTTAGGGTGTAGCGTTTTGGGTTTATGGTTTAGGGATTAATGTATTGGGTTTAGGTTTTCAGTTTTAAGGTGTAGGGTATAGGGTTTAGGGTGCATGATTTAGGTTTTAGTGTGCATGGTATATGGGTTAATGATTTTAGGTGTTTTAGTGGGGTTTATGGTTTTTACGGACTAACGGAATTTTTTTGTTTTTTTTGTTTTTAGGGGTTTTATGTTTTTCTGTATTTTAGGGTCTTTTATAGTTATTAAATATTTTGGGGTTTTTAGGGTTTTGTTTTTGTTTTTTGATGTTTTAATGGGTTTTTGGGATTTAGGTGACTTTGAGGGTTCTCTGGGGGGGGGGGGGGGTTATGTGTTTTAATTATTTTTAGGGGGTTTAGGGGGTTTTATTGTTTATAGGGTTTAATAGTTTTTTAAATATTTTTAGGTTTTTAAGGATTTCAGTCATTTTTATGATTTTTAGGGGTTTAGTGTTTTATATTTTCTTCATTTTTTTTGTTTTAGGGTCTGTCTATGTTTTTAGATATTTAAGGGTTTTTAGGGGGTTTAGTGTTTTTTATGGATTTTTGGGTTTTTAGGGTTTTTACAATTTTTACAATTTTTAGAATTTGTGGTTTCTATGGTTTTGGGGTTTTTAGGGTGTGTTAGGGTTTCTTGGGGATTTAGGGTTTTAACATTTTTTTTTATTTTTGTTCTTTATGGATTTTATGGTATTTGTGGGTATTTAGGGCTATTTTGGTGTTTTATGGTTTTTTATAGCCCTATAGTATTTTTAGGATTTTAGGTTCTTTATTGTTTTTAGGGTTTTAGGTTCTTTTATTATTTTTATAGTATTTAGGTATTTTTATGGGATTTCAGAGGTTTTTATGGGGTTTAATATCTTTTAGGGGTTTTAGGGTTTTTGTGCTATTTTAGGGGGTTTAGGTTCGTTTATGAATTTTCTAGTGTTTTAGGGATTTATAGGGGTTATAGGGATTTTAGGATATTAAGGTTTTTAAGTGTTTTATGGTTTTAATTTTTTTAGGGTTTTATGGTTTTTATGGATTTATAAGGTTTTTAGATGTTTTAGGGTTTTTACGATTTTTTATGGTTTTTTGTTTTTGTAAGGTTCCTTTACAGGTATTTGGTGTTTTTTAGGTTTTTTTTTGTGTTTTTATATTTGTTTGGTGTTTTAATGTTTTTAGGGTTTTAAAGACTTTTAGGAATTTTAGGGTTTTTCGGTTTTCTAGGGTTTTAAGGGGTTGTTGTGATTTTTAAGATTTATTGGGGTTTTTATGGGTCTAAAGGGTTTTTAGGTTGTTTTATAATTTTAAGGTATTTTTAGTGTTTTATAGGTCTTTTAGTTTATTTTATGGTTTTTGGGTATTTTTGGGTTTTCATGGACTTTTTTAATTTTTATGGTTTTTAGGGTATGTTAGTGATTTTCAGGGGGTTTTGTCTCTTTTAGGTGTTTTCAGGATATTTTGGGTCTTTTAGGTTCTTAGGGTTTATAGGGTAATATAGGGTTTTTATGTGTTTTAGTGTTATTTTATAGTTTTTATGGTTTTAGTTTTTTTTGTAGATTTGAAGGGTTTTTGAGGTATTTATGGGTATTTGGGTTTTTAGTATTTTTAGGGTATTCAGGGTTTTTATATTTTTGTTATAGATTTTAATTGGTTTTAGGGATTATTTATGTTTTTAGTGTTTTTAGGTTTTTTTTGGTTTTATGGGTTTTCATGGGTTTTAGATAGTTTTTTGGGTTTTTGTTTGGATTTTTAGGGGTTTGAGTGTTTTTTGGGGTTTCCAGAGGTTTTATGGGTTTTTTATAATTTTATAATTTTTAGGGTTTTTAGGGTTTTACGTTTTATGGGTTTTTAGGGGGTTTACATTTTTATGGATTTTAGGGATTTTGTAGGGCTTATAGGGTGTTTTTATGATTTTTAAGTGTTTTAGGGTTTTAAAAAAATAAAATTTTGTTAGTATTATTAGTGTTTTAGTGATTTTATGGATTATTAGGGTTTTATGGATTTTAATGTTTTTCGGGGTTTTATGTATTTTTATGTTTTACAAATTTTTATGGATTTTCCGGCTTTAAAATAATTTTTTGCATTTTTATCATTGAAAACAAATAGGTTCGTAGTGTTTTTATGGTTTTTAGTATTCTTTTTTGGTTTTTAAATTATAAAGTTTAAGCTATATGTTATAGGGTTTAGATTGTTGTGTATTGGTTTTTGGGTGTATGGTATATGGTTTAGGGTTTTGGGTGTAAGGTTTTGGGTTTAGGGTTCTGGATTTAAGGTATAGGATGTACGGTTTAGGGTGTAAGGTTTAAGGTTTAGTGTGTATGGAATAGGGTTTAGTCTGTAGGGTTTTTGGTTTAGGGTGTACGATATATTGTTAATGGTATATGGTATTGGGTGTTGGGATTATGGTTTTGGGTGTTGGGTATAATGTTTAGGCTATAGGGTTTAGGGTGGAGGGTATATGGTATAGGGTTTAGGATTCGGGGTGTAGGGTATGGGGTTTGGGGTGTTGGATTCATGGTTTTGGGTTTTTGGTATATGGTATAGGGTATAGGTTTTCAGGTTTAGTGTTTAGGGTGTAGGGTATAGGTTTATGGTGATGTGTATAATGTTTAGGGTGTTGGGTATATTGTTTAGGGTGTAGGGTTTAAGGATTACAGTGTAGGGTATAAGTTTAGGGTTTAGCATTTAGGGAATATGGTATTTGTTTTTGGGTGTAGGGATTAGGGTTAAGGGAGTATGGTATAGGGTATATGGTCTAGGCTGTATGGTTTACGATTTTTTGGTGTAGCGTATAGAATTTAGGTTGTAGGGTTTAGGGTGTTGGGAATATCGTTAAATGTGTGCGGTATAGGGTTTAGGGTTTAGGGCTTAGGATATAGGATATAATGATTATCTCATCAGATGTCGGTTTGGGGTTTAGGGTGTAGGGTATACGGTTTAGAGTGTATGGTATAGGTTTTAGGGTGTACTGTGTAGGGTTTAGGGTGTAGGGGTTAATGTTTACAGTGTAGGGTTTAGGTTATATGGTTTAGGGTACTGATGAGGATCATGGAACACATGGGCATCACGGGGTTGGAGGCAGACATGATGAGGAAGGCGGAATGCACACAAGTGGATAAGACCGTTTGCGTGGAATTGGAGGCCCAATGACAATGGAGCGGACCAAGAGAATAAAGGAGGCCTTAAATGGGTTAATCATGGAATTCCAAGAGGATTCCCAACACCTTTTCTTGGGGGAAGCATCCATGCGTATAATTACATTAATTAAGGCCCCAACATGCCTTTAAAAATCCAACCCAAGTGGTGCTACGAAATTTCAAGCCCACCCACCATGGAATCTTCAAAGTCAAAAGGCGGTGGGCTACTTGTCTTTACATTTCCAAAAGGGTGTGCTACTTGTCTCCTAAAGTCATGGTCAAGTGTCAAAGTTGTCAAAAGCATCCTATAGGATTTTTGACTATGGAAAACTAGCCGTTAGACTAATGTAAAGAGCCACCCCATGTGTAATTCGAATTTCAAGTTTCTTTGGCTATAAATAGCCTACCCCTTGTACTCTTGAAACATCATGAATGAAGGTAATGTTATTATGGTGAGTTTTGCTTGCAACATTTGTGTTCTTGCTTAATTCTTGACTTATCAAAGGATTATTCATCCTTTGTGGCGTCTTGTGGCTAGAGTTCTTAGAGACAAGTTCTCCTTGGGTCCCACCTTGACCATTCCCCCCCTTCCCTCTCATTTTCATTATCCGCACACCACATTCACTTGTTTTCTTGCAGAAATCCGGGTTCTCAATTTGCGAACATTATACAAGGTTCCTAGAATACTTCCTAGTGGGTCTTGCATCACGTATCATTTGGTATAAGAGGCCATTTGCAAGAAATCAGGTTCTTTATTACTTATCCTTTCTTCCATTTTCATTTCTCTTCAAATCGGGCCAACATCAATTCTGGTCCATTTTCTTCTTCCTCTACAGATGTAATTTCTTCTTCTTTTCGGACGTACAGTATATCATTCATGTAGTTGAGAAGCTCATATTTCTTCTCCATTTGGAATCATCAAAATCAGAGCCATACATAGCGAGATACAACGGGTTCGAATTTGCGACAAATTATGCAATTTTAAAAACCATGAAAATCACATTTTGATTCCATTTGATGTTACAAATTATTGCTTCTCTTGCATTTAAATATTGAAAAATTCATCTTGTTTCTGTTGCATCTACAAAAAAAGATCCAAAAAAAAAACAAAAAAAATCGAAAAAAAATTAAAGGCTCAAAAAAAAATTTGCAACATTTTGAATTCTACATCCCATTTTCATTATTCTACTTCCATTTTCTTCCTCTTCCCAAATTTTTCATCTTGAATCCAATTTGAATTTTATCTTTGATTTCTAGTTTGGGATTGCCACATTTCAAAGATCCTTTCGATTTGTTGAAGTTGGGTAAGAATGCTATAGGAAGCAAGTTGAGTGGTAAAAGGCAAGAGTGTTACCTTTTGATAAAAGCCAAAATTGAGTGAAACACGAGAGAACATATTTTTTTTGAGTTTAAAAACATGATGGAGTGTGTGAGGTCCATTTTCCTTTCTCTTCATTTTTTTACAGGATTCCTAAATGGAGGAGTCGAGTAATACCAATGAAGCGGACATTAAGATGTTTATGAGGGCTGTACCAGAACAATTCCAAAGGTTGAATGCGAGGATGGATGAACTTCAATCCCCTTCCAATTCTAGAGCACCACCAAGGATGCGGGTTGTTAAAGAAGAGGGGGAGTTATCCGACTTTCACGAGTCACCAATTCGGAGAAATCAACCACCATGGAGGCAAGCCAATGATCTTGGAGGAGTAAAGTTGAGGATCCCTTCATTCCAAGGTAAGAATGATCCTAAAACTTACTTGGAATGGGGAATAAAGGTCGAACATGTTTTTGGTTGTCACACTTATTCGTAGGAAAAAAAGTGAAGTTGGCGGCTGTGGAATTCACCGACTATGCTAGTATTTGGTGGGACCAACTACAAGTGAGTCGACGATGAAGTGGAGAAAGACCCATCCACACATGGGAGTAGATGAAAGTTATAATGCTTAGGAGGTTAATTTCGAGCCACTATTATCATGATTTGTTCCTCAAGTTGCAGGGTTTGAAACAAGGGGCTATTTGTGTTGAGTAGTATCACAAAGAGATGGAGATCCTCATGATTCGGGCGAATATTGATGAGGAGTGAGAGGCCACCATGGCAAGATTTGTGAACGGTCTCAACCATGACATTCAGGACATAGTGGAAATGCACCACTACTTGGACATGGAAGGATCTACTTCACATGGATACCAAAGTGGAGAGGCAAGTAAAGGCAAGGAGGATGCGCCCTACATCTTATGGTAAGGATTCTAGACCTTTCAAGTTTAAGGATTCCAAACCAAAAGAGAATGTAAGGGAACACAAAACTGATTCAAAGGAGTTTCCCAAACCAAAACCAATCTTTCCATAATCCAAAGGTAAAATGGAGGGTAAAGTTGTTTCCAAATCATGAGATATCAAATGTTTTAAATGTCCTGGATTTGGACATATGGCCTCCCAATGCCCAAACAAGAGGACAATGATTATTTTGGATGATGGAGATGTTGTTAGTGCTATCTCAAGCGAAGATGAATTGCCATCACTTGAGGATGATTTGGATGTGGAAGTAGAAATCCCCATACATAGAGAAATGCTTGTGGCAAGGCATGCTTTGAGTGCTCAACCCGATGGAGAACATGATCAATAGCAAAGGGATCACATTTTTCATACTAGATGCCTTGTCAAAGATAAGGTATGTTGATGGGGGTAGTTGTACAAATGTAGTAAGTGGTTTTATGGTTGATAAATTGGGATTGGCTATGACTAGACATCCTAGGCCTTATAGATTGCAATGGTTAAATAATAGTGGGGATTTCGAAGTGACTAAGCAAGAACAAGTTCCATTTTCTATTGGGAAGTAAGAAGATAAGGTGATGTGTGATGTTATTCCAATGCATGATTGTCACATTTTGTTGGGAAGACCTTGGAAATTTGATAGGAGGGTCACACATGATGGATACACCAACCGCTATTATTTTGAGTACAATGGGAGGACGATTATTCTTACACCATTGAGGCCTTTGCATGTTTATAAAGACCAAATGAGGATTGAGAGATATTTTTAGAAGAGAGAAAAGGAAAATAGAGGAAAAAAATAGAGAGAATGAGAAGAGTGGAGAAATCAAGAGTGAAAAAGGTGTGTTGAGTGAAAGAAAAAAATGAGGGAAATAAAAGAGTTGAAAAAAAGAGTGAAAACAAGAGTGTTGAGGGAAACATGAGCTTATTTTCAGGAAAAAGAGAGCTAGAGAGAGATTTAGAGGGGGGGGGGACTCTCATGCTTCTATGCAAGGGAGAATGTTTTACCACTAACTCTCCTAACCCTTTAATGCCTTCTAGTGTTATGTCACTTTTGTAGGATTTTGATGATGTTTTCCCCGAGGAGATTCCTGATGGCTTACCTCCCTTGCGGGGTATCGAACACCATATCGACTTACTCCCTGGAGAAACACTTCCCAATCGACCGGCTTATCGGGCTAACCTGGAGGAGACTCGAGAAATCCAATGACAAGTGGAAGAATTGCTAAGGAAGGGAGTTTTTCGAGAGAGCTTGTGTCTGTGTGCGGTACCGGTAATCCTTGTCCGAAAAAAAAGATGGTAAGTGGAGAATGTGTGTTGATTATCGAGCTATCAACAAAATTACGATAAAGTATCGTTATCCCATACCTTGTTTGGATGATATGCTTTATGAACTCCATTGTGCATGCTTTTTTACTAAAATTGACCTAAGGAGTGGATACCATCAAATTAGAGTGAAAGAGGGAGGTGAATGGAAAACCGCATTTAAAACTATGTTTGGATTGTATGAATGGCTAGTTATGCCTTTTGGACTAACTAACGCCCCTAATACATTCATGAACATAATGAATCACGTTTTTCTGTCCATTCATTGGGAAATTTGTGGTTGTGTATTTTGATGATATCCTTGTTTATTCTAAGAGCCTTGATGAACATCATGAACATTTGAAACATGTTTTTGAGACTCTTAGGAAAAATAGGTTGTTTGGAAACTTGGAAAAGTTTACATTTTGTTTAAATTCAGTGTTTTTCCTTGGTTTTGTGGTAGGAGATAATGGCATGAGGGTTGATGAAGAGAAGGTAAAGGCTATTTGGGACTGGCCAACACCAAAAAAATGTCAATGAGGTGAGGAGCTTCCATGGACTTGCAAGTTTTTACCAAAGGGTTGTGAGGGACTTTTCAACCATTGCGGCACCATTGAATGAGTTGGTCAAGAAAGGGGTGAGCATTAAGTGGGGAAAAGCTCAAAAAGTTGCCTTCTCCACACTCAGAAGTAAGTTGACCAATTCAACTCTCTTAATTCTGCCTGACTTTTCTAAATATTTGAGGTTGAGTGTGTTGCCTATGGAATATGAATTGGGGCTGTTTTAATGCAATACTCTAAGCCTATCGCATACTTTAGTGAGAAGCTTAATGGGGCTACATTGAACTACTCTACCTATGACAAGGAATTGTATGCTCTCAAAAGAACTTTAGAAAATTGGCAACATTACTTGTGACCAAGGGGATTTGTGATTCATTCGGATCATGAAAGCCTAAAATTTCTTAAGTCACAACGAAAGTTTAATAGGAAGCATGCAAGATGGCTTGAATTCATTGAAACATTTCCTTAAATCATTAAGCATAAACAAGGAAAAGAAAATGTTATTGCTGATGCTTTGTCTAGGAGATACTCTCTTATCACTTCTATGCATGCTAAAATACTTGGTTTTGAAATGTTGAAAATCATGTATGATAATGATGTGGAATTTTCTAAAATTTTGAAGTTATGTGAAAAACATGGAAAAAGTGATTTTTACAAACATGATGGATTTCTTTTTCGGAAAAATAAATTGTGTGTTCCATCCTGTTCCATGCATGAATTGCTTGTTAGAGAAACACATGGTGGTGGATTAATGGGGCATTTTGGGGTTGAGAAAACATTGTCCTTATTGAGTGAACATTTTTATTGGCCTCACATGCGTAGGGATGTGCTAAGTGTTTGTGGAAATTATAATGTGTGTAAACATGAAAAGTTGAAAGTGCTTCCACATGGCTTATACACCCCTTTGCCTGTTGCTTCTCATCCTTGGGTTTACATTTCAATAGATTTTGTCCTCGGCTTGCCAAGATCACAATCAGGTAAGGATAGCATCTTTGTGGTGGTGGACAGGTTTAGTAAAATGGATCATTTTATTGCTTGTTCTAAAACCAATGATGCAACTCATATCGCTGATTTGTTTTTTAGGGAAATTGTTTGGTTTCATGGCTTACCCAAGAGCATTGTGAGTGATAGGGATATCAAATTCCTTAGTCACTTCTGGAGGACATTATGGAACAAACTTGGAACCAAACTTTTTTTCTCCACCACTGCACACCCACAAACAGACGGTCAAACTGAGGTGGTCAATAGGACACTTTCCACATTATTGCGTTCCATCCTTAGAAAAAATCTAAAACATTGGGAAGGATTCCTGCCTCACATTGAGTTTTCTTATAATCGAGTGGTTCACTCCACTACTAATACTTCACCGTTTGAAGTTGTGTATGGTTTTAACCTATTAACTCTGCTTGATATTTTACCTTTTCATACTAATCAATTTTCTAATATTGAAGGTGAAAAGAAGGAAAAGTTTTTGCAGGAGTTCCATGCAAAGATAAAGGCCGACATTGAGCGGAAGAATGAACAAGTAGCGAAGCATGCCAACAAATGTCGGCGGAAAATGGTGTTTCAACCCGGAGATTGGGTGTGGCTACACTTCAGGAATGAGAGGTTTCCGAAGAAACGATTATCAAAACTTCATCCATGAGGATATGATCCTTTCCAAGTCTTAGAGAAGATCAATGATAATGCCTACAAGATTGAGTTACCCGACAGGTATGGTAATGTTAGTGCTACTTTTAATGTTTCTGATCTTTCTCCCTTTGAATTTTCAGATTCGAGGACGAATCCTTTTAAGGAGGGAGGATATGATGAGGATCATGGAACACATGGGCATCACGGGGTTGGAGTCGGACATGATGAGAAGGAGGAATGCACACAAGTGGACAAGACCCTTTGCGTGGAATTGGAGGCCCAATGACAAGGGAGCGGACCAAGAGAATGAAGGAGGCCTTAAATAGATTAATCATGGAATTCCAAGAGGGGGCCCAACACCTTTGCTTGGGGGAAGCATCCGGGCCTATAATTACATTAATTAAGACCCAAACATGCCTTTAAAAATCCAACCCAAGTGGTGCTACGAAATTTCAAGCCCACCCACCATGGAATCTTCAAAGTCAAAAGGTGGTGGGCTAATTGTCTTTACTTTTCCAAAAGGGTGTGCTACTTATCTCCTAAAGTCATGGTCAAGTGCCAAAGTTGTCAAAAGAATCCTATAGGCTTTTTGACTATTGAAAACTAGCCATTAGACTAATGTAAAGATCCACCCCATGTGTAATTCGAATTTCAAGTTTCTTTGGCTATAAATAGCCACCCCCTTGTACTCTTGAAACATCATTAATGAAGGTAATGTTATTATGGTGAGTTTTTCTTGTAACCTTTGTGTTCTTGCTTAAATCTTGACTTATCAATGGATTGGTCATCCTTTGTGGTTTCTTGTTGCTAGAGTTATTAGAGACAAGTTCTCTTTGGGTTCTACCTTAACCATTCCCCCCCTTCCCTCCCATTTTCATTATCTTCACACCACATTCACTTGTTTTCTTGCAGCGATCTGGGTGCTCAACATGCGAAAATTATACAAGGTTACTAGGATACTTCCTAGTGGGTCTTGAATCGCGTATCAGGTACACAGATTAGTGTGTAGGGTTTAGGGTTTAGAGTGTAGGGTATATGGTTTTGGGTGTATGGTTTAGGGTTTTGGGTGTAGGGTATAGTTTGTAGGATGTAGGGTATATAATTTACTATGTAGGGTATAGGGTTTTGGATAGTGGGTATCTGGTTTATGTTTAGGGTATAGGGTTTATGGTGTATGGTCTTTGGTTTAGTGTGTAGGGTTTCGGGTTTAGGTATAGGGTTTAGGGTTTAGGGTTTAGAGTTTAGATTTTAGGGTTTAGGGTTTAGGTTTCTGGGTTTAGAGTTTAGGGTTTAGGGTTTATGTTTTAGGGTTTAGGGTTTAGGGTTTAGGGTTTAGGGTTTAGAGTTTAGGATTTAGGGTTTAATTTTTAGGGTTTATGGTTTGTGGTTTAGGGTTAAGGTTTAGGGTTTAGGGTTTAGTGTTTAGGGTTTAGGGGTTAGGGTTTAGGGTTGCGGGTTGCGGGTTTATATTTTAGGGTTTTTGGTTTAGGGTTTAGGGTTTGGGTTTTATGTTATAGGGTGTAATGTGTGGAGTTTAGGGTTTAGGGTTTTAGGTTTAGGATTTTGGGATTTTGGGTGTATGATATATGGTATACGGTGTTGTTTTAAAGGTTGAGGGTGTATGGTATAGAGTTTAGGGTGCATGGTTTAGGGTTCACAACATCGGGTATATGATTAGTGGTGTTTAATGGGTTTACAGGAATTTTAGTGTCTTCATAGAGGTTTTTGAGGTATTTTTAGGGGTTTTTTTGGTTTTACATTTTTTAGTGGGTTTAAGGTATTTTTTTTTTGTGTTTTAGGTTCTCAAAATGTATTTAGGGTTTTTATTAGGTTTTTAGGTTTTTTAGTGTTTTTATTTTTTTTATTTTTTGGTTTTTATGTGTTTTAAGGGTTTATATGGTTATTTAGTTTCTTATGGGTTTAGGGGGTTTAGTGTGGTTTTTTTTTGGTTTTTTTGGGGGTTTAAGGGAGGGTTGTTGTGTTTTTTAGGGTTTTAGGGTTTTATAGATTATTTTGATATAGGTTTTTAGGGTTTATTGGGACTTTTAGGGTATTTTATATGCTTTCTAGTATTTTAAGGGTTTTAATGTGTTTAAGGTGTTCTTTGGTTTTTTTGGTTTTTAGGGAATTTTAAGTATTTTTTAGGTTTTCAGGGTCATTTTGGATTTTTGTATGTTTTAAGGTCCTTTATGGTTTTAGGGTTTTGTATAACTTTAGTATTTTGGAATATTTAGGGTTATTTTGGGTTTTTATGGGATTTATAGTCCTTTAGGGGTTTATAGGGTGATTTAGGGTTTTAGAGACCTTAAATGTTTTATGGTTTTTAGGGCCTATTAAGGGTTATTTGGGTTTTAATTATACGTTTTGTTTTTCAATTTTTTGGAGTCATTTAGGGGTTTTAAAGTATTTTTTTCTCTAAGGTTTTTAGTGTCCTCTAGGGTTTTTATGGATTAAGGGTTTTTAGAGAATTTTAGTGTTTTATGGTTTTTATGATCTTTTATATTTTGTAGTGATTTAGGGTATTTTAGAGCATTTACATGTGTTTTATGGTTTTTTATGGTTTTTATTGGTTTTATAGTATTTTTTGGTTTTAGGGTTATCATGGATTTTATGGTTTTTTGGTGTTTTATAAGTTTTTAGTTTTTTGGTGTTTTTAAATTATTTAGTGTTTTTAATGTATTTTATGGGTTTTTATTGATTTAAGAGTTTTTTAGGTTAATTAGGTTTATTTTTTAAGTGTTTTTTTTAAAAAATTAGTGTTTTATAGGGGTTTTTATTGTTTTTAAGTGTTTTAGAGGTTTTTTCTATCCTTAGAGGTTTTATTGGTTTTAGGGATTTTAGGAATTTTTAAGGGTTCATTATTTTTTGGGGTTTTTAGGGTATTTAGAGTTTTAATGTTTTTAATGGTTTTTAGGGTTTTTATTGGTTTTATGGGTTTTTGGGGTTTTTATGTTAATTAGATATTTTTCATATTTTTATATTGGAGGGGTGGTAGGGATATTTTGTGGGTTTAGGGTTTTTATGGTGTTTAATTAATTTTATGGGTAAAGTAGTATTAGGGGTTTTAGGTGTTTTTGTAGTTTTTTACAGAAAATTACATGGTTTTTTGTATTTTAAGGATTTTTATGGTTTTATAGTGTTTTTTTGGGTATTTATGGTTTTAAGGGTTTTAGGAATTTAAGGATTTTTTAATGATTTTTTTTCCAGTTTTTAGTGTTTTATGGATTTTATGGTTTGGGGGTAGGGGGTTTTGGGTTTTTAGTGGTGTTAGTGGTTTTTACAGTTTATTAGGTTTTTATGGGTTTTTAATAATTTTTGGGGATTTTAAGGGTATTTAGTTTTTCTACGGTTTTTAGGGTCATTTAGGGTATTTTTAGGTTTTATGGCCTTTTAGGGTGTTTTGGGTTTTTTTGGGTTTTAAGGCCGTTTAGGGGTTTTTATGTTTTAGGAGATTCTATGTTTTTATTTTATTTTTAGGTTCTTTAAGGTTTTTATGAGTTTTTAGAGTTTTTGTGGGGTTTTAGTGTTCTTAAGGGTTTGAAGGGGTTTTTAGGGTTTTAAGACTTTTTTTTTGGATTTTAAGGATTCTTATGTTTTTTAGTGGTTTTAGTGTTTTAGATTTTTTTTTGGTGTTTTTACGATTTTTATGGTTTCTAGGGTTTGTTAGGGATTTTATAGTTTTTTTTATGGTTTTTAGGATTTTTTTGGAGATTTAATGCTTTTAGGGGTTTTAAGTCTTCACCAAAAGCATTAATATGTTGGCTTCATGGCCATAATAAGTCTTATATTATTATAGGATGGAATCTTTAATGTTATTTTTATAGGTATTGACTTAACCAAGAAGGTTTTTAAGGTGTGAAGAAGAGATAATAAGGGGTGGCCTTTTATAAGTGAGGTGAGTGGAACACTTTATTTTTTAAATAAAATGGTGTAACCACTTTTTTATCCTCTCAAAACTCTCCAAAATTCATTATTATATGTTATTAGATGTTATAGTTTCAAAAAATCCCCATAAATTAGATTTAAGACATGTTTTTAGGTTATTTTCACCCTTATATTTTTAGTTTTACCCCAAGAAAACCCATTTATACCTTAATCGTGATAATTAATTTTTAATGTTTTCACCATTTATTTTGGTGAAATAATAATTTTAAATTATTAGATAATAAAATTTATTGTTATTACAAATATTTAATCCATTTTATCAAGTTCAATTCACATAATTTAAATTTTTTAACTAAAAGATAATCTCACATATGTGATGAGAAAGTGGGTATTGAATGTGAAAATGTTCAAAATTTTACATTGTTTCTATATCAATATTCAATTTGAAAATGATTCAAATGAACTAAATTGAATTAATAGATATATTATTGAACGAATTTTAATTGAAAAACTATTTTTAATATAATTAATCTTTATAAATAATTTATTTTAAAAGGCTATTTTAAATTAATATTAAATATTTTTCTCTATTCATAAACAAAAATTAATCCCTCCAGAAAATTATCAAAAAAAACCCTAAGATAAAATTAAAGTGATTATTTAAAAAATAATGACATTTTTTAAAAAAATTCAAAAAAATTCAATAATAATTTTTAATAATATGTTTACAAAAGGCTAAAAACATCATTTTTGATAAATTTAGTCTTAAGCTCAATATTGGTTTTATTCTTATATGTTATATTTAAACCAAATAAGGTGAATGTTAAAAATTTTATTTAATATATATAATATAAATTTAATTAAAATAATATATCAAAATTGATATTATTAATTTTATGATTCAAAACATGTTTATGTGCATAAAAATAGTTTTTCAAAAAACATTTTTTTTAATTTCAAAAAGTTTTTATTATAATTTCTAATTAATTGGTCACCGAATAATTCACTATATATATACATGTATGTGTTTTTAAGAAATATATTTTAGTAATTTAGTTATTGCTATTGATACCCTATATTTCAATGACTATGATATGACTATAATTTTAAATATCATTATTTAAATATAATGTCACATTTTTGTAAAACCAATTCTGTGTATAATGCTAGATAATGTCTGTGTGGAATTTAATGAAAGATAAAAACATTTTTTGTGTAACTCAGGATAAAATCAGTGTCACATGTTGAACCAAATACCAAAAAGATTTTTTTTTATTTTTTTCATAGAATATCAGAGCCTTACAATTTTTCATATCCATTAAAGTCGACGAAAAATTATCAGACTGTAGTCATATTTAAAATGAAGGTATTATATTTTGGTGAGAGTATTAGGGTTTTTAGTAATATATATATATATATAGATATTTGTAAAATTAATGAAGTTAAGTAATAATAATATTATTATTACTTTATAACCCTAATTATCCTTCACGTGGTTATATATTACCATTTATGGAAATTTTTAGACCATAATCCCTTGTACACCTTATGATCTGGAGAGATAGAGGCTATTAGAGGGATAATCAAGGAAGGATAAGACATTGAAAGTAAATATGTGATTATTAGAAACAAATTTTATCACTATATATATATATATTACATTTGAAACAACATTCTCCTTTTTTGAGAACAAAATAGATGAATTTAAAAATCAAATTCTAGAGTCTTAATTATAATATTTGGATCTAAGTAAATGATATCATTTTTTCTAAATATAATTAATTAATTTAAATCCAATATAGCGGGTGTTTTTGGATTCTAATGGATTCTCTTTATATTTCAGTGGATTAAACACAAAATTATTAAACCAAATTTCAATGGAGTTTTTCCCTATCTTTAAATTTATTTAATGAGATAAGTTTTACTAAATTTTGGGCTATCATTTTTGTGAAAAAATAGAGTGATATTTTTTCTATATTTTTACAATTGAGTGTTTGAGTTAAATATGGAGAGAACATAATAATATAACTTATATCACTCAATTTAAATCTTCAATATGAATAAAATGACACCAATTAGAGGCCAATATAATTACATGTTTATAGTATATGTTAGAGATATGTTTTCAATTCTTTAGATTTACATCTATAATTTATGTTCCTTAATGATTTATTTACCATCTAATTGTTATATTTTTTTTATTTCTGAGATGATTTGATTATATTTTTTTTAATTTATAGACTTCATGTCTCTATAATTCTACTATAGGTTGTGGTAGATGTTGTTTTTAGTCTCCAGAGTGTTGGGAAGAAGTGTGATGATCTGGAAATTTAGATCTGGGCATGGAATGTTGGGATTCATTCACATGTACCTAGGGTAAGTGAATCGTATTCTTAATTTACCCACAGTGGTGCTGTTAATCAAATAATTTGATTAAAAAATCAATAAATGTAGATCATATAGTGTGGATTGTTCTTATTTTCTTACATAGTGGTGATTTGGGATTTTAGCAGTCATCATATTGATTAAATCAGAATGGCTATCATAAAACCATGTTGTAACCCCCTTAAAACAGTATATGATCATAGAATATCCCAAATGGCTACATCATCCACGATGGATCCAATTCTTCTCATACTTAATCTAGTGATGTATGGTCATCTAATTAACATTTGATAATTTATATTTGAGTTTATCAAATGGAGTTGTGGGATAAGGGAGTCAATTCCCCCTAACTATGTAAAGGGTTCTATGTGGAATCCCATTACTAGAAGAATCACTCCCCCACACGTAAAGGAATACGGGGGGGGGGGGGGTGGTATTTTCGATCAGAACCTCTCTTGGACACTTCTCAATGATTAATATCTTTTAGTACCCTAATTTTCCAATTTTGAGAACCCTATGAATAATGATATAGGAAATTTCATATATATAATAAATTTTAATGTTTGGAATCTCCCAATTCGGTTCCAGAATCTAGGGAGGAACCACATCAATGTTTCTAATAACTATTTAATGTATGTGGATTGAATTTGAAAAAAATATAATGAGTTAAAAAATATTTGGATAATGAAAAAGAAATTATTATAAAATTATTTTGAGTAATTATAAAGTACAATACCATTAGAGTGAAATTATTAGTGGATATGTTTCATGATGAAATAAATGGATTAATTTGATTAATGAATTGTTAAATAAAGGGTGGTTATTGTCATTATGGTATCATAATATTTCCTATTATGACATGGAAAAACTGATCTATTTAAATAAATATAAATAGGTAAATCCCTAGTTTTTTCCGCATTTTAAAAATGTGTTATAATGAAATCTTTCATTAATGATCACATTATTCTTACCCATTAAGTAATGTTACTTTTAGTGATGACAATCAAAACTATATTCATTCACCCATACTAATATAGGAAGAGTTATTTATGGCCATTATTCTTGAAACTGACCATAGGAATATGTTATCTCTAATATGTTAGTGAAACTTCACCCATAAGTCAAACTATCAGGTATTGATCTAGATAGTGATGCATTAGATCAATATATGTTTCACCAAAAACACTAGAACTGGGTGAGTTAGTTAGAATCTATACACCAGAGGTATGTCTTTCCTCTACCATTAGAAATATTTTTGTCACTCTATGGATGTTTATTTTATACCATGTATGGTTTTATCATCATATATATGAATATTCATATTTCTTTAATATTATGTTGATATGTTTAGATAGATATTTCATATGGCATCCATTTTCAGAGACCAAGTGTGAAGTTGTGGGTGAATAAAACTCTTATGGGATATTGTAGGTTTTGTTTGTATTTAATGTTCTTATTTATATAGTTTTTAAAAGTTAGTTAATGGTACTTCTGTGAATCTAAACACTTTATTATGATTAACTATTATGATATTTTTATGTATCCTCATTTTAACACTACATTGTTTTTTTTCATGCATAATTTTTTATTTATAGTGTAGTATACTATTTTGGATAAACATAATGAATATTATTTATCAACCCTATATGCACTATTTTTCTCTCTAAATTATTTCCATATTGATCCTTAAGAGTTGTTTGAGTGATAACTTGTGTAGTTTTAGGATCATAGATTGTGGAGTACCACTCTGTTATTTTTTCCTTCCAGATATTATGATAATATTTTCCTTTTTCATATATCATTGTGATTGGGATATACATTGTAGGAGTTTTGTGGGTGTTATTTATATTTCATGGTTTGTACTATATTTATTTTTTGGAATTTATATTAATTATTTTTTCCATTTTATTCACTTCTAGAAGGAGTTTTTTTCTCATTAGAAGTAATGATTACCATATTAATGTTTATTCCTCAATGTTAGTCAATAAAAACTCATTTAGTGGTGGTTGGATTGGGGTATTCAATATGAAGTTCATTAGGATGTGAAAATTTATATTAGGTCATATTATGGTTATATGATTTTTCTTAGGGTTAGGAATTTTTGAAAATGAATAAACCAATTGCACCAAATGAACGTAAGTCTACTTATCCGTAATAGTGAAAATTGATATTTTTATTGTGATTGATTTACTATTGAGTGGTACTATTATCAATGAATAAAAAGTAAAAATATTTAACTAAAGAACACATAAGTATATATATCAGGATTAAATAATCATATAGGATTTGAGTTCTCCCCCAATTCTATTTGGTTTTTGGGGTAAAAATGTATAATTTCAAATTAGATATCATGTTCATGTCTATGATTATGTGTAAAATTTGTTATTTAAGAGACTTATAAGATATTTAAATTCCAAATTTTAGGATGTGATTAATTCTACGAAAGACTAATTCTATTCATTAGGCTATGATTGTAGGGGTTTGGGAGGGAACAGATGCACCTCAAGCACTCGAGGACCTAATCTTGGAGTGGGATGATGGGCCATATAATGGGACCAAGAAGGAATATATAAGGATTAAGACGATATTTAATGATAGTTTTTCCTAGGATTTAGAGATCACCCATTTTTATAGATTATGATTACCGAGGTCTAATTATATAGATTCTGATTTGGGAACTAAGTGTTATTCAAATTATCTATATAATTACTTTATAATAATTCATTCCCCACCATAGTACTGCGTGTATCTAACAATTATCATACTCTATGATATTGATCTTCAATGATGGATAATTATGTACAAAGTTCTATATGATTCCATATATGGGTGGGAGGTGTTTTGAACCCTATTATGAAGAAAATACTTATAATTGACACTACAATTTAATCTACAGTCAATTCTTTTGATGGAAATATATGTATATTTTTATGTCTGGGAGTTTTCTAGCATGTTCACATGCTATATTTTGTATTTTCCTTAAATGATAGTGACTAATTTGTTTCTGGTGAATAATTCTAAAAAATATTTTTATCAAAATATTTAGTTCCAAATCAATGAACTATTATTGTATACCTATGTCACGGTCCTAGGGAGTGTTGTTGTAGTTTAATGGTTTTGTTAATGGATTGGGGGAATCAAGAGTATTATTCAGTTATTTAATGGAATTTGTAATATATAGGATCCTTCTAATGTTTTATGTAGTTATTCATCATTAGTAATATCCAGATACTGAGTATGATGAGGTTCCTATTCGTGCTCTAGATCATATCCCACCCCATACCTATCATCAGTAGTAGGGTTTTCCATTCCCCCAAAAGATAGATATGCGTTAGGGGTTATTCATCACATTTGGGAGAATAGGTCTCTCTAGGGATAATTTTTAAACATCATGTTCTAAACATCAATGTATTGTGACAAAATATGGACCCATAAGGAGGGATTGATAGTACAAGCCTCAACATTAGACCATAGGAAAAATACGAGTTTAGTGTATCCAAGTGAATTCCATAGGAGGAAGTGCTCAACTATAAAATTATCCTCTCTAACAACATTCATTAGGTATAACTTTTTTTGGAGTATATAAACCCTGAGGTAGGGGAGGTGTTGGGTAAGGAAGGAAAGGAAAAGGAAATAATGACTGGGGACTAGTATATATGACATTAGTGTAAGATTCTAAAAATATTGTGAGAACTAATGTGGTTATAGGTACCATAAATTTCTAATCCGCACTAGATTTATTTATAGTACATATAGGGGATCGAAATTCCTTTATATCTTAGAGTATCATGATAGAAATAAATTGGGGTAATTTATACTCTAGAAATATTCTTGACCTTATCTTCCCTAATGGAAAAAATTCATGTATTGATGGAAGTTTATCAAATTTTCATCATATTCCATGAAAATGATAGTTTTATGTCAAACCTCATAATTTTGGATAGGTGACCATGTGACTTCATCCTTGGCATGGATTTATCGGAATCTATGTGATCTTTCATGGACTATTACACACATATATATATAAATATACTTATACTATTCTTAGAAGAGTAAAATATATTTTCATTGGGAATAAGTAAATGATCCTTAAGGTTAGTCATATGGGGAGGTAAAATATCTCCAAGCTATTGGAAATAAATTCCCTATATGAAAAAAATTTGTACCCCCTACGATCATACCATATTAATGATAGAGTATTCATATTTATTCCCAAATTAGATGATACCCACTTGGTAGGAGGTGGAGTTTAGTATCGAGATGGTACTAGGATCAGTTCTTAAATCAATAAGACATTATCAAATGTCCTCTACGAGCTCTATGAGTCGAGGGTATATATATGTGAGTCTCTCTAAATGTGATTCATTTATCCAAATGTATCACAATGTGGTTATACCATAATCTTCATGAGGATTTATAGTTAGATTTGTTGAAATTTAATTGATTATCAATGGATAAACCAGATGAAGATTAAGAATAAATATCCTCTACACCATATTTGGGGTATTTTTGACCAACTGAGAGGGGCTTGGATACTCTCTAGAACTAATCTTATATCAAGGTATCATCAGCTACCTATTCCATAGGAGGAGACCTATATGATGAAATTTCAATGTAGGTATGGAAACTATGAATTCATAGGCATGATAAATACTATCTCAGTGTTCTTGGAATTCATAAACCATATGTTCCATCCTTACTAGGATATAAATTTAGTTTTATTAATTGATTAAATTTTTCCTTACTAATAAAATGTTTTGGATAATATATATCTCTTATGGGAAGTGTTGGATACCTTGATAGAGTATACTCTATTTATAAAATTGTTAATATTATTATTCTTGCTCTATCAGTATGATTTATTAGTCAATGTTATTTCGTAAAATGTAGTTTTATTCAACCTGTTAAAGGTCTAGACATATTTTTATTGGGAGAAACCATAGAACATGTTTTAGGATAGGAGTTTCTTAGGTTATTTTGTGTAATACTATTACTTCGTACCAATATTTTATAGGATTATAACCCTCTTTCCAACCTTGATAAAAAATCGGAAGGATTTTAATTTGATAGAGTTATTTTAGTAAACCATTGATCATATGCAAGAGAAGCAAACTAGATCATATAATTTTAGTCCAAGGGAATCTATATGAGTTTTATTATGCTGCTTATTTTTTAGGCCTTGGTTATTTACTAATGTAGTAGTATATGATTTTTTCCTATGTATTGAGGTAGTTGTGGTATTTTTATCTTAATTATTATATTCATTAATTAATGTTTTTTATAATTAATTTTTTTCTTATGTTTTGGTGGAATTAATTTTTTGGAGATCATGTCCATGATTTGACTAACTATAGGGCATATGATATATTTCATTCTATGAGACTTCGAATATAGGTAGTGACATTGAGTATTGTTCCTCTAATATTATTATTTTGATATATATTATATCCTAAGAGAGGGGAATGAAATAGATCATGTTTTGATATGTAATACCTATCATTATTAGATTTAGTGATTTAAGGATGAGTGAATGGACAAGGATTAGTTGGGTAAAATAGACTAGAAAATGGGGCATATTTGTGGTCAAAGATGCTTGTTTTAACTGAAAGTGACATCCACTTGGTGTAACATGGTTTGAATGCATGGTTTGGTGACCTTAGGTGAATTTTTTTTCATTATAATATTATCAATGGAGAGGCACCATAGGGTTGGAATTATGGTATGGAGAACCAAGTTATTTTTATTATTATGTTCTTCATACCTCATATATTGAGGAACGAGGTAAAGTGATAATTTTAATATTCTACATTTTCCAAAAACCATGGTGTGGGGATGATATATCAATAATTGAAGGGGATTTTTTTGAGATGTGGAAAGATTTATAAGAGATTTTGTTTTTCATTCCTTACATTCCATGACCTGGCTAGTATAATCTAGTTACTCAATATCATAGAGTGGATGTGTATTGTAATATATTTGATCTTTTTGAGGGGTTTTCATCATATTCATAGATGGTTTTAGATATTATTATTTCATATGGATACATTCATAAATTCTTTATACTTCCTACCAATTTGTTTGTAGAACCTGATGGATTTCATAATAATGAAGTTAATTAATGATATTTTGATGTTTCATGGAATACATATGAGCATAATTTATAATATGGATGAACATTAAACTTTGATACTACATAAATGATTTAAATGGACCTTTTTTACTCTCTTATGCCTCATTATTTTATTTCATCCTCATACTAAAGGAAAAACCATGAGAACCCTTCAGATACCTGATTTTTTAGGGCACACATTTTATAATTTTAATTTTACTGTTCAGAAAACCTAATTTTGGTAGAGTATACCTATAAAGGAATTAATAACAATACTATTAGAAAAAATACATTAATACAATATATAAGATTCCATTAAAATCAATTTTATGATAGGATGAGGTCAGAGAGGCCAATGTATTGGGCCCAGACATAGTGTAGAGTAAGATGACTTCCATTCAGTTGATCTGAGATTATATAAGGGATACTAAGATATGGATAAATCATATAAATTTTAGAGTAGGACACCCTTGGAGTTACTTTTAAATGGCCGTAACTACTTTATGTTTTCCAACATAGCTGAAATTTGAGGATTAAGTGGAGAATCATGTTGTTTTTAAGGTTTATGGGGTATTTCTTTATTTTATATCCAATCGTAGTGATTACCTATAACATTTTCATACCAAATAGGATAAATTACATTCATAATATGTTCTATGTGACCCATATTTAGAGGTTACATTCCAACCCATCCAATATAATTTATTTGAGATATATGGATTTTGGGGAGGATAGAACCTTTAATGAGATATTAGTGGAGATATAAGACCATTGTGAGTAGGTGATGCATGGTTGAAAGATTCCTTGAGTTTTGGTATTGTGGAGGTGGGGGGGGGGGGAGTTGAGATTATATCCTAGGGGAGGGACGAGGTGATACAAGACTATTACCCACACCACTTTTTTCTGAGGTTAAAAACTATTTACCAATTATATTTATACATATTTAATATTTTGATGAAAATTATTAAGGTGGATAGTTTTTAATATCTTTTTTTATCACCAAAATATATAATTTTCCATTAGGGGGAAACAAAATTTTTAAATGAAAATTTTCCAAATTTTTTAATCTAATAATGGTAAAATGGGTTTTCAACTCATCCATTGGAATTCAGAAAAATTATTTTTCTCTGTGGTTATATTAAAAATGACAGATTTCTATTTTATTGATATTTTAGGTTTTTTAGAAAGATGTATAAATTTTATTTAATTTACTGTGGTTATGTAATTATGATAAAATTATTATATAAAACACATAAACAGGTACATATATATTTCCAATTATGGAAATTTTATTTCCATAATACCATTATCCCCTTATTCACTATATAAAAGGATTCCATTGGAGGGATAATAATAGAAGAAGAAGAAATACATACTCAATGTATGGTTCCATGGATTTATTTTTATCTATATTTATACTTATTTTATATCTCACACTTATTTAATCTTGTTTATGAAGTAATTATTTAAAGTTGAATCAAATATTTTAGTCTATAATTCCATATATCAGGTTTAAAACAATGCCTCTACATTGGTCAATATCTGAAATTTTTATTTTATAAAAAAACTAGATAGATGTTTGGATTTTAAAATCATCTTTCATGATTTAGAAGAGACAAAACATAAATTCTTTAACCATGAATAAATTATGTCTTTATCCATAATTATGTCTAATAATGATTCTTTTTCTAAATTCGAGCCTATGTTTTAGTGACAACAGAGAGAGTTTAAATTTATCCTTGTATGGACAATTTATTAAATTACAAAAATCTATGAAAATTCACCATGAAATAAATATATCCTTGTATTGGAATTTTTAATATGAATATAATGAGATAAGTTTTAGGAAAATTCAATTAATGGTTTATATGTTATTTTAGAGTGAATTTTTCTACTGTTTGGATTTATCTTTATAATTTAGTTTCATTAATTATTTATTTACCACATAATAATTAAAAATTTTGAGCAACATGTTGAGATGATTCTCTTGTTACATTTTATAGAAATTTGGGCACATTATCTCTCTATAATACTGTTTTAGGTGAAGGTAGAAACTGGAGAAGTGGTTAGTTATGAGGAAAAATAGATTTTTAAATCTAGGAATTGGAAATTTTGATTCATGCATGTTTCCCAGATTCAGTAGCATGTGTTCATACCTTTCCTTGAGGGAAGGATTATTCATGGATGTTTGAGGATTTAGTCATATGGAGGAAATCATGACACATAGAATATAACTCATATCATACTTTGATATATATCATGATCATGCCATTCATAAGATCAAATTTGATTAAATAATATTTCAAGAGGATATATTAGCCACATAGGATCCCCCTTAAATGGGTCTATCTGATCGATAAGATTAGATTTCATCCAATATGGATGCGTCAACCACAAGGGATTTATTTTTTCCCACACTGAGATGAGTTAAATAGGGACATCCAATTCATATGTGATAGAAAAGATGAGGTTTCACCAAATACATTATCATGACAAAATTGTTGGCACCCCTATATTATGAGGGGATTGACAAAGAAATGATTAATTGGTCGAATAAAAAATTCACGCATAAAGAAATGTGTGGATGTGGTTTTCCTTATAAAAATTCCCATATTCACCCTCTGGATGAAATGAACACATTGGTACCACATATGATCCATTTTTGTAAACATAAAGCTCCAAAAGGTTTAAATTTTCATTTTGAAAGGATTTCTTAGTGTTGTTTTCTCTGTTTTGGTTCAAAAATTTGAGGAAGAACCTCTTCAAAAAATGCTAATGATCTTGGAATGTAGATGAAATAAATTCAGTAATATTATTTTGACCTAAAAAATTCATTATATTTTAATAAAAACATTATTACTTAATACAAATTCATAATAAAAAAGATGCATTATATTGGAATGAAATTTTCAATGGATATATTTCATGAGGATAAATAGCGGATCACATTGATGAATAGTTCCTTGAATAATGGATGATATTATCTTGATGGTATTTTAAATGATTCAGTTTTGATGTGGAATATTAGATCTATTTACAGAACTCTTATGGGTGAAAAACCATTTCATATTGGATGTTGTTGACCAGCTGTTGTCATAAGAATCTATCATTAGTAGTCAATATATTCATTAAAATTATGTGATGTGGATTTCAATGATTATATTCAATTATATTCTCATTCTACCACATTACTCTAGGTGGAGTTAGTGATGACCATAATACAAGTAACTTGAATCAAGATTCAATTATCACTATAAGGTTAGTTACCACTCTCCCATTAGTTACAACCTAAGGGATCAAAGTGGAAAATATTTCCCTATATCTATTTTGTTTTCACCAACTATACTAGGACTGAGAGAGATAGTTCAATAGATACAATCCTGATATATTTCTATCATTTAAAAATTATATATATAGTTTCAGTACTAGGGACATGTATTTATTCAAGTGAATTGACATGATATCATACCTATGGACATGAGTATTTAAATTAGATTATGAAGGATATGATGTGATATTTACTTCCATATATATCTATCATGGTGAATTATGGGAAACACTATATATGGGGAATACTAATATAGAATATAATAATTTATGTTTTTATTATATTTTTTTTTAATTTTTGAGTGTTAAAAATTGAGTCCTGGGTAGTTATAAGAATCCAACCTCTTCCTTAAGATTGACTGAGATGATTTATTTGTGCCTCCTCATCCATACTCATTAATAATTGTTTCTACAAATATAATTTTTTTGATTACATGTTGATTAATTGATTTGTATGACTACACTAAGTATTATTTTTGACCTTGGTATTTTCACTAATTCTCTATCACTTGTGTACATGAAGTTCCATAAGAAAATTGTGGTGGATCCTTTGAGTAGAATTAGTTTAACTACCCAAACTTTTATTAATGGAATTTTCCCTTATTATAAGTATGTAATATATTATAAATCACAACAAATCATATATAAACCACAATAAAATCATTTTAAATGAATAATGAATTAAATAAGAGGCCTTTTCAAAATTTAAGGAACCTACACCGATGGAATAATAACTGGCCCTTTGGAATAGTAGCATGACCCTTAGGAATAGAAGTCCATCAATTAAAATAGTAACTTCACCTTTTATAGTATAAATAAAAAATTGGGTACCTTATGAATGAAAATATAATATATTTATATCACGAAATAAGTAAATAAATATTTTAAAAATAATAAATTATGTATTTTTATTTTTGTAAGTCAAAAATAGTTAGTTACAATTTTAAAATTAATAAAATGATTTAAAAGATAAATTATTTTCATAAAACACACTCATAAATTAATATTCTTTTTTCTTATTATTATAATATTATTTTATGAACCCTTTGTTAATATTTTAAAGTCTCAAAAAATCTGTTATAATTTTAAAATTTGTATTTTTCATATAAATGATTATTTTAATTAAAAATTAAATTTCTCATATTTATAATATTTTTATCATGAAATTGAGTCTATTTTTTCATTATACACAAAAAAAATGATGAGGGTGATTTTTTTTTGATTTTTATAAAATAGTTTAATTTTTTTTGAATGAGGAAATACAATAACATATGGTATATAAACATTATATGTTAAATACACAGATCCTTATTCATTTATTATGTAATCACAATATTTTCAAAATACACTTCATTATTTTAATATATTTAGTGATAATGCTCAAACTATTCATAATCATGAGAAAAAATAATAAACTAAGGAATAAAATAATGAGAAAACTCCCCTATCATCCCCTATAAATAACAACGCTTCCCCTCACACCTTCCAAGCATTGCGACATGTCCAAATTATGCCCAATACTCTTTCGAATCCACTCAAACATGTCTAAGATCCATTTTACTCATCAAAACACCAAAACCTTTTCCCTAATGAGGTTCTCAAGGAGGATAAATTCAAGAGGATATTAAAGAAAATAAAGGGTTTGAACATTAGGAATTGGGATTCTCGAACCCAACACCATATCCTTCGGTTTTCCTACATTCACTAAATTTATAGTACTTTTGATTATTTAATGTTCCTAAAAATAATTTCTTTATACTTCCCTTGTTTTTATATGATATACATGTTTCCAATCCAATTTTATGAAAAATGAGAATATATTTCCCAAAGAACTCCTCTTTCTAAAAGTAAATATTTTACTTCTTATTGGATTGATTCTTCATGATTATTCTGATACCATGTATGTTATTGCATCATTAATTTTGGAACCAAAATGTTTATTCGTGAATATATTATTTGTGAAATGAAGCCCATTTCATTCCATGTGTTATTTATGTCCAATATTGATATAAATTATATGTGGAATGTTTGATAATGTAAATGTTATTATGTGAAAGCTACAACTAGAATTATACAGTGCATGTAAATATTATAATGTGAAGTGTTTCCCTAAAATTCTATAGCTCTCCAATGAATTAGGAAATTTGATATATCCCATGATATAAAGTGAAATATCTGTGGTAGTTGACCACTATAACATGAAGTTTCATTATCATGCATTGCACCATTCTATGCCTTTATATATTGCTTCCTCTCATAATAATGATGACGATTACACTCAACCCATGTTATATTGTTCCATTTTCTTATTGATCCTCTTACAGGGATTTTAAATGATCCTTTTCTTGATGTATAATATTAGGTTATTTCTTATTCTATGGAGAACATTAGGGCCACTAAGAACCCTGAGTAGAAGGAATTAAATAAGTTTTTATGTTTTATTTTGTAAATGATATGTGTGGTCTAACTTTTACCCAGAAAATAATCATTTGGATCATGGTTGTGTAAAAATTTATGTTTTTTATCTATAAGTTGAGGTAATACTCATATATGAAAATTAGGGTCTCTAAAGTTGTTTCTGAGAGTGGATTAATAAATTTGGGAATTAGGATTACAGAACCTTAGTGAAAACCATTAGTCTACGATAGTGTATATGAAAGAACACAAGAATCTTTGTGAGAAATAGGGATCCCACATGATACTCCTTTAGATTTTGTTACACAATGGAATAAATTATTCATGACTTGTAGACTTATGTTTTGTTATAACATTTTCTATTTTAGAAAATGGTGGGAACAAAGAGAAATTAGTCCAAAATCCCGTGTGAGGGATAATGTTTCAATTTTCAAAAACAAATCCTTAATAGTTTGGGAGGGAGTTCAAAATTTTTTGGAGATGATTACCCATCTATCTCAGGCTATGAACAATTACCGGAAGAATGTTGAACATTCCCCTTCATCTAATAGGGATAAATTGGCTATCATGTATTCTATTAGGAAACTACCACCGACATTTAGTGGATCTTATGATCCACTAGTCATTGAAAAATGGGTCAACTCAATTGGGTTGATATTTTCTATTCTTTACTATTCTGGGATGGAGAAGGTTACTATGGTCGTTTATCATTTAGATTGAGAGGTTGACCAATAGTGGATGGCGATTAAGAAAACCACATCGAAGGATAAAATTGAAGATATGGAGTGAGAAGACATTATGATAATGTTTCATAATAATAATTTCCCGTGGGATATTCATACAAATATAGAGAGAGAATTCATAGTGTTCAAAAAAAAATTATGGTGAATATGTCATGGACTACAAAGAAAATTTTACAAGGCTTGAAAGGTACACTTTAGGTTTTGTTATCAACAATGATAACAAATTTATTGATTCTTTAGTGGGTTAAAACCACACCATCAAAAGTCTATACAAATTCAAGGCATTGGGAGTTATTTATATGATTTTTGATGTGCTATCAAATTGGATATGGAGTTTGGAGAATTGTACTATGGAAATGGTAATAAGGTATAAAAGATATATTTTCAAGATGGATGATCTCATGATAATGTTGGGAAGAAATCTCAACCACTCAAATATCAAAAATGTGGGTTGATGTATCATGGGAAGTACCTCAAAGGGATGGGTAAATTCTATATGTATGGGAGAGAAGTCCACCAGGATCATGAATATTAAAAAGACATAAATAATATAATAGATATAATAGAGGGATGGATAACACCAACCATGGTCTAATTCTACGACTGTTGGGAGAAAGGGAACTAATCAATCCAGTGATCTAAACATCGAGTACTCGAGGGTAATTCGTTTAATCATAATCTAAATCCAAATGAGAAAGGGAAGTCTTATAGCATCACTACTGTTGAAGAGGATCTAGAAAATGAATTCATACAAGTTACACTTCCAATTCACTCAATAATGGAAAAGGTATTATTTGATTCAGGTTATAGGAATTCCTTTATATATTTAATGTTTCCTAGAACAATTGAATAAAATACTATATACCATGAAGTAGAGATATCCATAAAAAAACCAAGTGATGTGATCATTACAACCAAGTGTTATACACTTCTCCTATTGGCATATGTGGGATGATTCTTACTGCAAATATCATAATACTTCCCTTGGTAAAATTCGATGGTATACTGGCGACTTATTGGCTATCATTATATAGAGCACACATAAACTATTAGGAAAAGGAAATATATTTTCATATTATGAACCATTCTATGCTCCTCTACAAATTCATGGAAGATCATGAATCTCATTTGGAAATTCCTTCAATGGTGTGGGTGTTTATTCCCATTGAAGATGCACACCTCGTTGAAATGGTTGAGTTAATGGTAAGTATAAACTTAGGGGGAATACCTATTTTGAGGGAATAAAATGATGTATTTACCATAGTGTTACATATACTTCCCCTACATCATGAGGTATAGTTCTCAATTGAACTCATACATAGAGCTAATCATATATCAAAATGACCCAACAGGATGGCCCCGATTGAACTGGATGATCTAAATAATTAGAAGCAAGGGAATTTGTATAAAGGGTTTATACGATCTAGTGAACCTACTAGGGGTGCACGAGTGATATTTTTCAAGAATAACGATGGATTAATTTAGAAGTGTATCCATTATTATAATTTCAACAAGATCACCATAAATAATAAGTATCCGCTTTTGAGGATTTATGACTTGTTTGACCAACTACAAAGAGATCAATACTTCTCGAAGGTGGTTCTACATTCTTGATATCCTCAGATAATGGCGAAGAAGGAATATATTAAGAATACTACCTTATGTACAAGGTATGGGCACTATGATTTTATAGTAATTCCCTATTGATTTAATAATTCTACTAAAAACATATTGTATTTGATGAATATATTTTTTAGAAACTACCTTAAAAAAATTTGGGGTAGTGTTTATTAATGAGATTCTAATTTCCTTAAATAGAATGGTGGAAAATGAAGATCATATATGGATTTTTTTGGTCAAATTAAGGAAGAAGAAATTATAAAGAAATTTTATCAATTGATACTTCTAGATGATGCATGTAGTATTCTTGGGAAACATGATCATAAGTGAGAGAATTTATAAGGACCCGTAAAAAAACTAGGTTGGTTGAGGAAAGGACCAGACCCACTATTGTCACAGATATCCATGGTTTTCTTGGATTATATGGGTACTATTTTTGTTTTGTGGGAATTTTCTCATGATTTTATATCCCACTAACTATGTTAAGAAAAGGAGGGGTAACACATGTCTAGATTAAAGAATGTGAGGAAAGAAACAAGGAGATAAAGACGATATTGATCACTACACCTGTACTCACATTATCAAAAATTGGAGAATGGTTTGTGATATACAGTTATTCTCTAAATAAATTCTTGGGTTGTTACTCACGCATAAGGATAAAGTTATAGCCTTCACCTTATGGTAGTTGAAGATCCATCAGAATAACTACCCGAAGCAAAATCTGGAGTTACCAACTGTGATTTTTTCTTTGAAAATTTGTTGGAACTACCTATATGGTGAGATGTGTTACATATATACTAATAAAAAGATTCTAAACTATATATTCACATAAAAAGATATTAAATTTCAAAAAAGGTAATGGTTAGATCAAATCAAGGACAATGATTTCTCTCTTTAGTATCATCCTTGGAAGGAAAACAAAGTAGTTGATGCTCTGAGCATAAAATAAGCTCATACTATATCCATGTTGTGGATCTAAAAATACTCCATATAGTTTGATATTCTAAGGATGGATTTGGAAATCATTGAGGTAGTTAATACCTCCTAACTTTCACAAATGATTTTCTAGTCATCTATCTAAGAGAAGATTAAGGAGTCATGAAGTGATAATACAGAGTTACAAAAGAAGGTGAATATAGTAAAGGAAGTGAAGATACAAGAGTTTCATACCGATGATGATGGTGTGATTTTATTTGGAATGAGGCATTGTATTCCTCCATCACCTGGGTTAAAAAAGGAGTTATTGGATAATTCATCAAGCTTAACTTTCCCTATCCATCCTTGGATTAGCAGGATGTACCGTGATCTTCGAGAACAATTTTCTTGAGATAACATGAATAAGGAAACTTTTGGTGTATAACTCATGGTCCTTGATATTTCATTAAGTTAAAGTAGATTGATAGAATTCCAAAGGAATGAGGCAACCATTTACAATACCCATTATGAAATGGTAATTTCACTATAGATTTTTTCACTAGTATCCTAGGGACATCCAATGAAAAAAATGTGATAGTGTTTATGGTGGAATAACTCTCCAAGACTACCCACTTTATTACTATTTGGGAATATATCTCACTTGAACAACATGCTATGATATATGTGAATAATGTGGTGTGACTACATGGGGTTAAAATCTCAATTGTATCTGATCATGATCCAATGTTCACATCTAAATTACGGAGAAGTCTTCAACAAGCTTTGAGCACTGAATTGAATTTCAACATGACCAATCACCCTCAAAATGATGGCCAATATGAAAGAAATATTCTGATGCTGAAAAAAATTATAAGATCCTTCTCAATGGAATTCAAAGGTGTATGATATTCAGATCTCCCATTCGTTGAGTTCTTATACAACAACAGCTTCAACTCGAATATTTAGATGGATCCATAGGAAACTCTATATGGGAAGTGATGTAGAAATCCAACCAGTTGGGGTGAATCTATATAACGAAAACATGTTGGAACTGCTCATGTGAATGTGATGATAGATAAGGTTAATTCCTTCCAAAAACATAGGAAAGATACTCAGAGTCAGCAAAATATATATGATGGAAACTTTCAAAAGGGACTTGTAGTTCAACAATTGAGAAAATGACTTCCATCAAACATCATAATGGAAGGGAGTCACACTATTTGTAATGGAATGGGTGATTATCCCTTGGTACACTAGCTCCTTTGAGATCTTTGATCACATAGGAGAAGTTTCCTATCATGTTTTACTTCCACCATGTATGAATAAAATTCATGAAGTATTATATGTATCTCTCATGAGAATGTAAATACCATATCCCTCACATGTACTTTAATCATAGGTGGTATAGATGGAAGATGATCTCTCTCATATGAAGCAGCTGGTAAATATTCTTGACCGGAGAGATAAGGTTATAAGCACAAGTCAACCCACCTTGTAAAATTGTTTTGGAGGAACCATATGTATGAAGATGAGACTTGGGAACCAGATAAGGTGATGAAGTAGAATTACCCTTAGTTGTTTATATAAAATGAAATTTCGAGTGAGAAATATTCAAACGGGGGAATATTGTAACGATCCAAACTTTTATTAATAGAATTTATCTCTTCTTATAATTATTTAATATAGTATAAATTACATAAAATCACATATAGACTATAATACAGACAATATAAATGGAAAATGAATGAAATAAGAGTCATTTTCATAAAATAAGAAACCATACTAACTGAATATTAACATGACCTCTGGAAATGAACATGACCCATAGGAATAGTAATCCATCCAATAAAATAGTAACATCACTTCTTAGAGTATAAATAAAATTATGGTATCATATGATTTGAAATATAATATATTTCTATTATTAAATAAGTAAATACATATTTTAAAAATAAAAAATTAAGTATTGGTATTTTTATACCTCATAAATATTTATTCATAATTTTTAATTAATATAATGATTTAATATAATATTTATTTTAATAAAATACACTAATAAATTAATATTCTATTTCCTAATAATTATAATATAAATTTATGGGACCTCATTTAATTTTTTAAAGTGTTATAAAATCAGTTATAATTTAAAAAATTGGTATTTTCCAAATAAATGTTGATTTTAAATAAAAATTAAATTTATCATTTTTGAAATATTATTTCCATAAAATGGAGTTTATTTTTTAATTCTACACATTGATAAATGGTTTTGGTGGATTTTTTTGTTTTTTATAAAATAGTTAAATTTTCAGAGAATAGTGACATATAGTAAATTATCGTATATATACAATAAATGTTAAATATAGTATTCCTTGAGTCATTGATGATGTAATAACCATATTATATAACTCCCATTCATTATTTTAATATATTTAGTGATAATTCTTAATCTATCCATAGTCTTGAACAAAAATAAAAAACTAATGAATAAAAAAAATGAGAAAATACGCCTATCCTCCCTTATAAATACCACCCTTCACAAACACTTCTCCTCACAACTTACAAGATTTTAGACTTGTGAAATTTATTACTATTCCTCTTCCCAAGCCTCTACTACACATCCGGGATCCCTTTTTCTCATTAAAATACCAAAATCTTTTCCCTAAGTAGGTTCTCAAGGAGGAGAAATTAAAGTGGATATTAAAGAGAAGAAATTGTGCAGACATAAGGTAAAGGGATTATCGAACACAACTCCATTTCCATTGGTTTTCAACTTTAAGAATATTTTTAGTATGGTTTTTCCTTTAATGTTCCTAAAATATAATATATTTATCCTTACATTATCTTTTTGGTTTATACATGTTTCCAATATGATTTTATGAAAAATGAAAATATTTTTCCAATATAACTCTTATTTCTAGAAATAAATCTTTTACTTCTCAAGAGATTATTTCTTATTGATGATTTATATAAATATTATAGTATCCCCTATTTCATTTTAGAACTTGTAGGTTTTTGATAAATATATTTATTGTAAAATTAAACCCATTTCTTTCCATGGGTTATTTATTTCCAAGATTTATATAAGTTCTATTTGGCATGCATGATAATGTAAAAGTTATGATGTGACCGGTGCACCCTAAATTATATTGGGAATGTAAATGAAATGATTTTATTGGTGAGCCTAGAATTATCTATCTCTCTAATGAACTAGGTAATTTGATATATCTCATGAGATAAAGTTGAATATGTATGGTAGTTAACTATTAAGACATATTATTTCATTTTTATGCATTTCCACATTCCATGCCTTTATCTAATGCTTCCTATAATGATTATGATGATAATGTTGTGATGATTATTATGATCACTCCATGTTATGTTGATCCATTTTCTTATCTATTCTCTTACATGGCATTTATATCACCCCTTTCTTAATGTATATCTTCATGTAATTTATTTTACTAAGGAGAACATTAGGGACACTAGGAATCCAGAGAAGAAGGAATTAATTAAATGTTTATGTTTCATTTTTTATATTTTATTTATGGTCCTAATTTTTTCAGGAAACTAATCCTTTTGATCCTGGTTGTTTAACTCTCTATGTTTTTTTATCTTTAAAGTGATGTAATAATCATGTAATAAAATTAAGTTCTCTATAATTAGGATCAGGGAAATTAAAGAATTGTTTTTATATTCCATTATTGGAGAGTATGGCTCTATTATATTATTTTTTATTATATAATTGGGGTTGGTATATACATTGTGTGGTTTTTTATTAGGGTTGTATGTATTTCATGATTGTTAAATCAAACTAAATTTAGTAAAAAACTTAATATTATATGTTTGATCTGTTTCATTCCTTCTGGAATGAGTTTTTATATACATTAGATGAAATGCATCACATTTTGTTATATATAACACAAAAACAGTTACCATCCCCTATCCTATGGGGTGAAAGCATTCAATATTCATTAACTAGTGAATTTGGATATGACAACATAAGAATATAATACAATGTATTTTAAAATTTTATAGAATGAGTTGTAGGATTTGATATTTATCATCATGAGACATGGATTATATTCCATTTAGATTAAAATTTCATAGGATATATGATATTCTATAAAAAAATTCCATATGGTAAGGATTCAGAATTTTATTATTTTATGTAATGTAGTATGAAACTATAGTGCAATGGGATTCTATCAGGATTCAAAACCAAGAATGAATTTTTTTGATAATCCCACTATTGAAGAAATATATTTGGTTGAAAATTTAGCCTTATGTAAAATGACTCTTACTCTAGTATACTGGTGCTGATGCATACATTATTAAATTTTAATAATAAATATGGAATTAAATCTAGAAGGGAGAAATAGTTTGGTTGTCTTGGTAAAAAAGATACAAACATGAGTCTTTCAATACATTTGAATGCACAAAAAAGCAAATACATCATAATTATCTCTAAAATATCCTTTAATATCATTCATTTATCATTTCACAGATTTCTAATGACTGAAACAAAATAAGTATGAGAAATTATACTAAGTAAGACTTTAATAAAGTGGAAGATAACATGAATCAATAATAATAATCACCTTGGAAAGTAAAATAAATGAATACACATTCTATTTAGACAAATCAACTATCATGAATAAAGAAGGATTAATTATTATAGAGAGGTAAATATGTGAAAATACATTCAATTTTATCAATAACATGACTATTGTCATGACCCGTCCTCGGGGCCCGTGTCGTGACTACCCCAAGCCTGCCTTCTATAGGCCAGGGGCTGGCGACTAGCACCAAGGTGTAAATCCTGATAACTGGGAAGACATTGCCTTTATAAAACATAAAGACATCCAACCAGAGTACAAGCGGAAGTAATACACTCAGTACAAAAGAAAGTGCTGAAAGGTAAATGGGCCAGAATACAAACCCAACTGAAAATTACAGCTACAACTGAACAAAAGTACAACAGAAAAGACAAACAGCTGGAAGATAGAAGCAGCTCTTGGGTTGTCCACCTCAGATCCTACCTGAAGGGTAGGTACAGATATATAACGACCCATACTTTACATACATTGTTATTACTTCATAATTGAAGCACACTTATTACAACATATAACAGAACCGAGAAAGGACCGTATAGGTATAGTGTCTTTAGAAACTGGGAAACATAAACAACTGGTTCATAAAGCATCTACTTTGCCTCCCATTTATTTCATCATATCTAGAGTCCCTTTTTGGAATATTCTACTTAATAACATTCTTCCCGACCTGGGGAAATAAAACATACAAAAGGGTGAGCTCAAATTCTCAGTAAGGGTAAACAAAAGAAATATCAATAACATCGTATACATAAGCACATAACTTTTGGAAATCTTAACCTGCAAAAGAGATCATAATTTCATAACATGGGATAAATCATGGCAGTGAAATTTAATCACAATAATCATAACTTAAAACATGAAACATTGTGGCATACACACATAATCATAGAGAATCATTTCTTGTTAGTCAAGACTCATTGCCAAGACTATCTTAGTGGACAAAGTCCCTTTCTGAACTGAGTCACCCTCGTTCCAGTCCTATTTCACTGAACCGGTATAACCTACCGTTCCAGCCATGTCTATCTCATGAGATATAAAATCTTTACCCAATGCATTGGAGGGAGATATAGGTCCCACCCATCTCATAATGATACTATTCATATGTGTGCCACAAAATCATAAATCATACATCATTGCATAACCCATGTAGTAAAAATGGGATTCTTAAACAACATGACATCATAAAACAATTCATATAAGATAAAGGAATTCATAAAAATATTTCCATCACAACATAATCAAATCCATGTAATAATAGGGATAGAAACATAACCCTATATTATCTTAGATGGAAAATAATTTTGATAAAACACCTGAACTCCATTCTTGGGGAAAATATCCTTTCTGCTTCAAAAACACTTTTCCTTTCTTAACATGTAGTACAATTATAAACTAAAATATGTTGATTAAAAATAAACTTGAAAACTTGTAAAGGAAGCTTCTTTGAAATTATATTTTAAAAATCCATTCATGCCGTATAAGTAAAAAAAACATTCTTCGTACTTTTGTCAGAAAAGTCAAAAAGTACCTCGTACGAAAAACAACAAAAGATTCCTTTCATATCTTTTACTAAAAACTCACCAAAGGGTAAAATTGGATTTAAACAATTCTAGGTGGATGGAAATAATATTACATATTGAGGAAACGTGGATGTGGATGATAAAATACACCCCAGTAAATGCCAAAGTATAAACAATCTCGAAAAAAAATGAGATTGTGATATTTCCCTTACCTTAGGTCCGTTTTTCTTCGTAAGTGTCCGATCCTACTGTATAATGATTTAAATAATGTTATTGACTTATTCCAGAATCATAATTATTTTTATGATATCATATATGGTCATATTCTTATCTTCTTAGTAGTAATATTTCATTGCTACTTGTTATTCGGGTGTTTATAACTTTTTGGTCTTATGCGTGTCTTGTCGAATAAATTCTTATTCTTCTCTTTAGGTTATAGATACCTCATTTCCAGAATGGTATTATTGTAATATATATCATATTCATTCATTCAATTAATTTATATAATCATTATGAAATGAAGATCATGTAGAACGAGTCACATCACATCATGGAGACGGTATTCCGTACGTACGCACGAGTGATGATATCGTTCCTATGATAGTGGAATTGTATTGGAGTGTATGTATACTATTTCAGAATCAGTATCAATTTATAATAGTCATATATAGTCATTATTTACGCCATTATACCCATCCAAGTAAGGTGGTTGTGGAAAATAGATTACACCACGGCGTGGAGACGGTATTTCGTACGTACGCACGCGCGGTGATTTCTTTTTCCGTAGGATGGATAGATGGTGAAATAGGGTTGTTTCATACTTATAATAACATATCAGTATATTAGAGATACTGATGTTATTACTTCATAATGAAACAACTAAAGAAGAAGAAGTGGAAGAAGAAATAAAGATGAAAGAATCGGTAACGGACATTACCTCTTCTTTGAAGTGCTTCTTTGATACCTCCTTTTAGAGCACCAAAATGGGTCTTTTAAGATGACCAGAACCTCTAGGATGTCTCTAGGGAAGTGGAGAGGAGGAATTTTCAGTGTTTTACCGAGATTGAAGGCTCAAAGTGGTGTGAGGAAGAGGGAGAGGAGGTGCCCTTTTATAAGGTAGGAGAGGGGCACCTTTGGAATAACTAAAAATATTATTTTATTATAAAGTCAAGTTCGGTTTTAAATAGCTCCAAATTGATTTATTTCGAGGCTAAGGTGGGTATGGGTCGAAATACTCTCATCCAATAGAATTTAGACAAGTTTAGGTATCAATTTTAACCTTATCATTTAGATTTAACTTTAAGTTAGATAATTTAACTTTTACCGTGTCTTCTTGTTTTCTTATACTATAAGGTTAATAAACTTACTATAAGCAGCCAAACGAACCCCATGTTGTTTATTATTAATATATATAACCTTATTTAAGTCATTTGGCCGAACCTTAAGATTTTTAAAAATAAAATAACAATTACTAATATAATATTTTTTTTAAAAACTATTTTATGTCAATTTTGACACTATTTAGTAATTGATTTTTTGTGAAAATCATAAAAGAATTATTAATTCAAACCAAGTTAATTAAATCAATAATAACATGTCATATTAACCTAGAAAATTAGTGTAATTCATAAAAAGTCTCAAATTACATTTATTTTGGTGTTTATAACATTAATTATGTCAATATTTCATTAATAAGATAATTACTGCATCATCTTTGTGTCATAAATAAATTAAATTATTTAATGTCTAAAAATTACAAATAAAATACAATTATGTATTAAATCTTTTTATCTTTCTAATAAATATTTATAGTAGAATTTATCTTATGTATAACCCCATATTAATAATTATTTACTTATTAAACTTTGATTTTAACTATTTTAACCCTTCTTTAAATAAATTAATAATAAATGTCCTAATCTAATCCAAGTGGGCCTAAATGGTCATATGTTATTCCTAAGGTTGTTTTTGGTCGAATTACACTTGTCCAATAGAATTAGGACATGTGTTAGGGTAATAATAATATCATTTTTACCCTTAATTACCCTATTTACTTTTAACCGTGGTAAAAAAAAGTAAAAAGTTACTATTCATAAAAAAATTATTTTCATCTCATTGAACCACATTTTAGTCCTTGATATTAACCATGTCACTCAGATTTTCGAAATTCCACTCACAAAATCGGTAAAATTAAGTTTTATGAAAAATTCAGTTTTTTTAACTACCACTTAGTGGTTTCACTATTCTCAAAAAACTGAAAGTTTTCAGAAAAATACAAAAATTTCACCCTAGGCTAATTTCGATATTCCAAATCCAAAAATGAATTCCATTTTAAAAAATAAAATTTATAAAATTTTAAAAAGTGGTTATTACTATTCATAACGGCTAGTTTTAATAATATTTTAATAGCATATCGTTGTTTAGTGAAACTCGGTATTGCGTACGACGCAAGCTATCGAGGAAGGTTACGATTTCGTTTAAAGCAAGCCAAGCAAGTGTTGTGTGTAGAAAAAGATTCCTTTGATGATTTATATAACATAAAAGTCTCAGGTGTTACATTCGACCCCCCTTAAAATGAATTTCTCCCTCGAAATTCGTCACTTTGTAACAAATAGATGAGGATACCTCTCCCTCATCATATCCTCAAGCTCACATGTAGCTTCTTCTAATTGGTGGTTCCTCCATAAAACTTTCACCAATCAAGTGGTCTTGTTTCATAGGACTTTTTCGCTACGATCCAGAATCTCTATCGGTTGTTCTTTACAATAAAGATCTTGCTCCAGCGGTACAACTTCTGAGCTGAGTACATGTGAAGGATCAGGTATGTACTTTCTCAGGAGAGATACATGGAACACAGCGTGAACTTGAGATAGATTCGGTGGAAGCACCAATCGGTAAGCTACCTTCCCAACACGATCCAGTATTTCAAAAGGACCGATATATCTAGGGCTCAACTTCCCCTTCTTTCAAAATCTCATGACCCTCTTCCAGGGAGATATTCGTAAGAACACTTTATCACCCACTTCAAACTCTAGGTCTTTCCTTCGGTTGTCGGCATAACTTTTCTATCGACTCTGAGATGCTCTTATGTGTTGTTGAATAGATCTAACCTTTTCTCCCATTTCATCAATGAGATCAGGTCCTAATAGCATTCTTTCCCCAACTTCATCCTAGCAAGTTGGAGTCCTGCATTTCTTTCCATAGAGAGCTTCATAAGGAGCCATCTGAATACTGGAGTGAAAGATATTATTATAAGAAAATTACATCAAAGGTAGGTGTTGATCCCAACGACCTTTGAAATCCATAGAGTAAGCTCTCAACATATCTACTAGGGTTTGAATTGTTCTCTCAGACTGACCGTCTGTCTGAGGATGATAAGCAGTGCTGTAACTCAACTCTGTATCCAGAGTATGCTGAAGACTTCTCCAAAACTTCGAGGTAAATCTCGGATCCTGATCAGATATAATAGAAAGTGGTACTCCATGCAATCTTACCACTTCCTTTACATATATCCTGGCGAGCTGATCCAGAGAGAAATCCTCTCTAATAGCAATGAAGTGTGCAGACTTTGTAAGACGATCAACTATGACCCAGATAGCATTATTGCCCTTGGATGTTTTAGGAATTCCTGTGACAAAGTCCATAGTGATGTTTTCCCATTTCCATTCAGGTACGGGTAATGGTTGTAACATCCCCTTAGACTTCTGTCTCTCAACTTTAACTTGTTGACAAACCAAGCATCAAGAGACAAATTCAGCAACATATCTTTTCATGCCATCCCACCAGAAGTAATCTTTTAGGTCCCTATACATCTTCGTGCTTCCAAGATGAATATAGAATGAAGAACTATGAGCCTCATCCAGTAGCTCCTTCTTTAATTCGGGGATGGGAGGAACACAAACCCGATTCCTGAACTTTATTATCCCATCACAATCAAGGTTGAATTCAGGAACATTGCTCACCTTCTCTTGTAACTCGACATATTCTTTCTGTGCCTCTTTAATCTTCACATGTATAGATGGTTGAACATTAATTTGAGAAAGATAAAATTTTTCCCCTTCCATTATAATTTCAAGATCCTTCCTTTGTAAATCCATAAATATTGGATCTTTTGTGATCCTCATCATGGATAAACTAGCATGGTCTTATCGACTTAATGCATCTTCCACCTTGTTTTCTTTCCCAGGGTGGTAATGGATTGAGCAGTCATAATCCTTAATCAGCTCCAACCATATTCTTTGGCGCATATTCAGATCCTTTTGTGTGAAAATATACTTTAAACTTTTATGATCAGTATAAATATCACACCTTTCACCATAAAGATAATGCCTCCAAATCTTTAATGCAAAGATTACTGCAGCTAACTCCAAATCATTTGTTGGGTAATTTTGCTCATGGATTTTCAACTGTCGTGAGGCATAAGCTATCACCATATCATTTTGCATAAGAACATACCCCAATCCCTTCTTGGATGCATCACTGTAGATCACAAACCTTTCTCCACTACAAGGCAGTGTGAGCACAGGTGCACTGGATAACCTTCTTTTCAACTCCTTGAAATTCTCTTCACATTCCTCCGTCCAAACAAACTTAACTCCTTTCCGAGTCAACTTGGTGAGTGGACTAGATAATCATGAAAATTCTTTCACAAAACGTCGATAATATCCAGCCAAACCAAGAAAACTTCGGATCTCAGTTACTGTTGTTGGTCTCGACCATCTTTCGATAACCTCTGTTTTTGCTGGATCCACATATATCCCCTCTTTTGAGATTATGTGACCCAAAAATGCAACTTTTTGAAGCCAAAATTCACACTTTGTAAATTTGGCATAAAGCTTCTCCTTTCTCAGGGTCTTCAATATAATTCTCAAGTGATCTTCATGTTCTTCCTTGCTCTATGAATAGACAAGAATATCGTCTATAAAGACTACCAAAAATTGATCAAGATAGTCTCTAAATACTCTATTCATCAGATCCATGAAGATATCAGGGGCATTAGTAAGACCAAATGGCATCACTATAAATTCATAGTGTCCATACCTTGTACGGAAAGACGTCTTTGGTATATCCTCCCTTTTGACCCTTAATTGATGATACCCTGAACGAAGATCAATCTTGGAAAATTATTGATCTCCGCGTAGTTGGTCAAATAAGTCATCAATGCGAGGGAGAGGATATTTGTTCTTGATAGTGATCTTGTTAAGTTCTCGATAATCAATGCAGAGTCTCATTGATCCATCTTTCTTCTTAACAAATAGAACAGGTGCTCCCCAAGGTGATGCACTAGGGCGTATGAACCCCTTGTCAAGATTCTCATGGAGTTGCTTCTTCAATTCCTGCAACTCAATTGGGGCCATTCTATAAGGTGTCTTTGAAATAGGAAAAGCACCCGGTACGAGTTCTATTGAAAAATCAACTTCACGATTCAGTGGAAGACCCTATAATTCCTCCGGAAAGACATCATCAAACTCCCGTACAATGGGAATATTCTTAATCGTGAGTTTCTCACCAACCATTTGAGATAAATAACCTTCATTTAGTGGAATCAATACCCATAAAATGGAAGAAATTTCTACTAGAAGGTTATGTTCATCCTTGCATCGATAGATGATCATAGATTGATCTGGAATATGAAATGTGACTTCCCTTCTTTGGAAATTGATATGAGCTCCATGTAGAGAATGCCAATCCATGCTAAGAATCACATCAAATTCCACTATAGGAAGGATCACAAGATTTGCAGGAAGCACTTTCCCACAAACTTCAATCGGAGAAGAATTATAAACTTTTGATGCGACTGTTGTGCCATTAGGTGTTGTCACAGCTAACTCAATATCTAATTGTTGAGGTAATATGGTGATACCCTTAGAAAATTCTTCAGAAATAAAAGAGTGGGTGGATCCAGAATCAAATAAAACATTTGCTACTTTAGAGTGGATGGTAAGTGTACCTTTCACCACATCATTATAGTACTCCACATCGCTGATAGAAATTGCATGTGACTTTCCTTTGTCTTTAGCCTTAAGAGTTTATTGACGTTGACCATCATCATCAACCCTTGGATTAGGGCATTTATTGGCATAATGACCCATCTCCTTGTACTTGAAACATTGAAGTGTAGTAGGTTCATTCTGTGTATCCCTTCCTTTGTTTGCATCATTAGACATCTTCTTCCCATCATCGCAGCATTCAAATGCCCGATGACCTTCCTTTCCACATTTGAAACATTTACTTGTCCCTTTAAGACAACTCCCTCCATGTTTCTTTCCACACTTTGAGCATAAGGGAAAGCTCATCTTCTTTTCAGTGGGCTCTTTAGATTTTCCTTTGAATTCCATTTTCCTCTTCTTATCAAACCCATATGACTGATGGGTTACTCCGATTTCCATATCAACTTTGAGAGCACATCTAACGATTTCCTCATAGCTATTGAAGTCCCTTATGGCTAAGGCCCTTCGAAGACTTGGTTTTAAGCCAATAAAGAATCGATCGATCTTACTCTCAGGTTGGATAATTATACTAGAAGCGTACCTTGCAAGTCTTGTAAAATTTGCTTCATAGGTACCAACAGATTCATCATCCTTTTGCTTTAGTTCAAGAAACTCTTTCTCCATCTTTGTTCAGAGATTACGAGGGAAGTACTTATTGAAAAATAAGTTCTTGAACTCGTCCCATTCCATGGACTCAATTTCATCTCTTTTCCTCGTATTCTTAATAAGATTCCACCATTGATCAGCATCTACTTCCAAACGATACACTACTATTATGACTTTATCATGTACAGAACATTGAAGAACTGAAAATATCTTTTCAGTAGTACTAATCCATTGTTCAGCAACTAATGGATCAGTAGACCCGCTGAAAGAAGGTGGACGCTGCCTCATGAAGGATTTAACAGAATGTTGCTCCTTCCTTTGCTCGTTTGGAAGTCCTATATGATTCATAGCTTGAGAAAGTTGTGTGAGCATGGCTACAAGATTTTTAATTCCAGCTCCCATAATGTTTGGTTGCTCAGGGGGACAATCATTGCATTGCCCGTCGCATTCCGCATTAACACGATTCCTTCGGGTTCCAGCCATTGACTAAAACCAAGAAGAATAGTGTGAGCAACACTAATTATAATAGGAAAACCACATACTCAAGAATAAAATTTCACACTTAAGGTCTTATCCTAGGTTATTCATGGACATTTCTAAAACACTATGATTGTGTTCTATGCTTAGACTTATCCTTAGGGTTCTTACTAAGGCTTTCACATCCTAGTTTCCAAAGGATGACTATACCTTTCCTCTGATACCAACTATAACGACCCATACTTTACATACATTGTTATTACTTCAGAGTTGAAGCACACTTATTACAACATATAACAAAACCAAGAAAGGACCGTATAGGTATAGTGTCTTTAGAAACTGGGAAACATAAACAACTGGTTCATAAAGCATCTACATTGCTTCCCATTTATTTCATCATATCTAGAGTCTCTTTTTGGCATATTCTACTTAATAACCTTCTTCCTGACCTGGGGAAATAAAACATACAAAAGGGTGAGCTCAAATGCTCAGTAAGGGTAAAAAAAAGAAATATCAATAACATCATATACATAAGCACATAACTTTTGGAAATCTTAACCTGCAAAAGAGATCATAATTTCATAACATGGGATAAATCATGGCAGTGAAATTTAATCACAATAATCATAACTTAAAACATGAAACTTTGTGGCATACACACATAATCATAGAGAATCATTTATTATTAGTCAAGACTCATTTCCAAGACTATCTTAGTGGACAAAGTCCCTTTCTGAACCGAGTCACCCTCGTTACAGTCCTGTTTCACTGAACCGGTATAACCTACCATTCCAGCCATGTCTATCTCATGAGATATAAAATCTTTACCCAATGCATTGGGGGGAGATATAGGTCTCACCCATCTCATAATGATACCATTCTAATGTGTGCCACAAAATCATAAATCATACATCATTGCATAACCCATGTAGTAAAAATGGGATTCTTAAACAACATGACATCATAAAACAATTCATATAAGATAAAGGAATTCATAAAAATATTTCCAACACAACATAATCAAATCCATGTAATAATAGGGATAGAAACAGAACCCTATATTATCTTAGATGGAAAATAATTTTGATAAAACACTTGAACTCCATTCTTGAGGAAAATATCCTTTCTGCTTCAAAAAAACTTTTCCTTTCTCAAAATGTCATACAATTATAAACTAAAATAAGTTGATTAAAAATAATCTTGAAAACTTGTAAAGGCAGCTTCTTTGAAATAATGTTTTAAAAATCCATTCATGCCGTATAAGTAAAAGAACATTCTTCGTACTTTTGTCGGAAAAGTCAAAAAGTACCTCGTACGAAAAACGACAAAAGATTCCTTTCATATCTTTTACTAAAAACTCAACGAAGGGTAAAATTGGATTTAAACAATTTTAGGTGGATGGAAATAATATTACATATTGAGGAAACATGGATGTGGATGATAAAATACACCCCAGTAAATGCCAAAGTATAAACAATCTCGGAAAAAAATGAGATTGTGATATTTCACTTACCTTAGGTCCGTTTTGCTTCGTAAGTGTCCGAACCTGCTGTATAATGATTTAAATAATGTTATTGACTTATTACAGAATCATACTTATTTTTATGATATCATATATGGTCATATTCTTAGCTTCTTAGTAGTAATATTTCATTTCTACTTGTTATTCGGGTGTTTATAACTTTTTGTTCTTATGCGTGTCTTGTCGAATAAATTCTTATTCTTCTCTTTAGGTTATAGATACCTCATTTCCAGAATGTTATTAGTGTAATATATATCATATTCATTCATTCAATTCATTTATATAATCATTATGAAATGAAGATCATGTAGAACGAGTTGCATCACATCGTGGAGACGGTATTCCGTACGTACGCACGAGTGATGATATCGTTCCTATGATCGTGGAATTGTATTGGAGTGTATGTATACTATTTTAGAATCATTATCACTTTATAATAGTCATATATAGTCATTATTTTCACTATTATACCCATCCAAGTAAGGTGGTGGTGGAAAATAGATTACACCACGGCGTGGAGACAGTATTCCGTACGTACGCACGCGCGGTGATTTCTTTTTCCGTAGGATGGATAGATGGTGAAATAGGGTTGTTTCATACTTATAATAACATATCTGTATATTATAGATACTAATTTTATTACTTCATAATGAAACAACTAAATAAGAAGAAGTGGAATAAGAAATAAAGATGAAAGAATCGGTAACGGACATTACCTCTTCTTTGAAGTGCTTCTTTGAGACCTCTTTTTAGGGCACTAAATTGGGTCTTTGAAGAAGACCAGAACCTCTAGGATGTCTCTAGGGAAGTGAAGAGGAGAAATTGGCAGGGTTTGGACGAGCATGAAGGCTCAAAATGGTGTGAGGAAGAGGGGGAGGAGGTTCCCTTTTATAAGGGAGGGGAGGGGCACCTTTGGAATAACTAAAAATATTATTTTATTATAAAGTCAATTTCGGTTTTAAATAGCTCCAAATTGATTTATTTCTAGGATAAGGTGGGGATGGTTCGAAATCCTCTCATAAAATAGAATTTAGACAAGTTTAGGTATCAATTTTAAGCTTATCATTTATATTTAGCTTTAAGTTAGATAATTTAACTTTTACCGTGTCTTCTTGTTTTCTTATACTATAAGGTTAATAAACTTACTATAAGCAGCCAAACGAACCCCAAGTTGTTTATTATTAATATATATAACCTTATCTAAGTCATTTGGCCGAACATTAGATTTTTAGGAATAAAATAACAATTACTAATATAATATTTGTTTTAAAAACTATTTTATGTCAATTTTGACACTATTTAGTAATTGATTTTTTTTGTGAAAATCATAACAGAATTATTAATTCGAAAAAAGTTAATTAAATAAATACTAACATGTCATATTAACCTAGAAAATTATTTGAATTCATAAAAAGTCTCAAATTACATTTATTTTTGTGTTTATAACATTAATTATGTCAATATTTCATTAATAAGATAATTACTGCATCATCTTTGTGTCATAAATAAATTAAATTATTTAATGTCTAAAAATTACAAATAAAATAAAATTATGTATGAAATAATTTTATCTTTCTAATGAATATTTATAGTCGAATTTATCTTATGTATAACCCCATATTAAAAATTATTTACTTATTAAACTTTGATTTTAACTATTTTAACCCTTCTTTAAATAAATTAATAATAAATGTCCTAATCTAATCAAAGTGGACCTTAATGGTCATATTTTATTCCTAAGGTTGTTTTTGGTCGAATTAAACTTGTCCAATAGAATTAGGACATGTTTTAGGGTAATAATAATATCATTTTTACCCTTAATTACCCTATTTACTTTTAATCGTGGTAAAAAAAAGTAAAAAGTTACTATTTACCAAAAAATTATTTTCATCTCATTGAACCACATTTTAGTACTTGATATTAACCATGTCTCTCGGATTTTTGAAATTCCACTCACATAAGCGGTAAAATTAAGTTTTATGAAAAATTCAGTTTTTTTTAACTACCACTTAGTGGTTTCACTATTCTCCAAAAATTGAAAGTTTTCAGAAAAATACCAAAATTTCACCCTAGGATAATTTCAATATTCTGAATCCAAAAATGAAGTCCATTTTGAGAAATAAAATTTATAAAATTTTAAAAAGTGGTTATTACTATTCATAACGGCTAGTTTTAATAATATTTTAATAGCATATCGTTGTTTAGTGAAACTCAATATTGCGTACGAAGCAAGCTATCAAGGAAGGTTGTGATTTCGTTTAAAGCAAGCCAAGAAAGTGTTGTATGTAGAAAAATATTCCTTTGATGATTTATATAACATAAAAGTCTCGGGTGTTACAAGATATCCTCCTCAACGCTCTCGCCCGCCAACCTCCTCTGAGTTCCATCTTGTCGTGAAGTCCACCTCAGGGTACTGTCTCGTCGTGAGGTCCACCTCCGGGTACCGTCTAGTCCTCGTACACTCAGTCTCTGTCAGCGCTGTCCATCTTCTACATCCAACACAATGATGTGCGGGCATAGCCCGTGTAGGGGTGAGTATAACAATACTCAGTAGGGACCCCGAGACCCTCTTGGTCTCACAAAATCCACCATGGATAAACAACAAAGTATGAAAATCAACAGATAACCTTACTTAGGTATAAGCCCATACTTATACCTAAGTTATCAAGTAACCCATCTCAATCATGAGGAAACACAAAGGTTATTAAATCAATGGATAACCACTACTTAGGTACATCTCATACGTATACCTAGGTTATCAAGTGACCCATCTCAATCAAGAGGTAATCACAAAGGTCATTAACTCAGCTCAAACCAGGATTTTATTCATGATGTCAATACCACAGCTACTGGAGAACTCCTCCTATGTTGAGTACAATGGTCCTGTCATGACTCTGAGATGCTACTCTCTAACCTTAGACTGTTGAGGTACTCCTCCTGTCGAGTATCGCGGGACCACACCCAAACACAGAAGTGCTCCCCGCCAGGGGTCTGCCGCCCAAACACAGTAGCGGTTCCCCTAATAGCCTACATAGGTACTCCTCATATCGAGTACCGCTGGTCTGCTTCCAACTACTAGGTGATCCGTCCGCCGGGAGTCTGCCACCAAATACCGGGCGCTCTGTCCACTGGGCTAGTCGACTCACTCCAAGTCGAATCGGTCAAGCGACCGTCAGGTCCACAGCTACTAGGTCTCCGCACTCAGTACACTCATCTCCGGGAGGATCTGCTCCACGAGCTATTGGTCGATACTCCAAGTATCACAATGTCCCATAAAAAAGTATCACAAAGTATCACCTCGTCACAGGGGTCTCAACGCAATAGACGGCGCGTCAATCGGACGCCCGGTCTGTGAGTTATTAGCCTTTTAATCCTGGGGGCCCGGTTGGTTTCGTTTACGAACCAAACCGACCATATCTCAACTATACCCCAAACTCTCATAGGGTATACTCAAAGGGACCATTTCTCAATGAGATTACCAACACCACTAACAGTTCGTCAAACGAACGTCCGATCTGAAAGTTATCATCTTTTCCGTTCCAGGGGCCTAGTTGGTTTCTAAGATAAAACCAACCCGACCATACTCCAACTACGTCCAAACCTCAGGTGAAGTATGCCAAAAGATCCAACTCATCAAAAGGAATCCAACATAGTCGACGACACGTCAATCGGACGTCCAGATCTCAAGTTATAAGCGTTTCCGCTCCGAGGGCCCGGTTGGTTTCGAGTTCAAACCAACCCGACCGTACCCAAACTTCACTAATACCTTGAGTGTAATATAAAAAAATGCCCATCTCTATCCAAGGAATCCTATGCAACTGACGGTGCGTTGATCAGAGGTCCGAAGCTCAAGATTTGTACGTTTAACAAAAAACGGTCTGAAAATAGGGGTTCTGGGCCCGGTTCGACCCAGTTGGGCACGTCCTGGCACGGCACGCACGGCCTAGCCCGGCGGGGTGCAGCCCGGCCCAGAGGGGTGTGGCCAGCCCATCCCGTATGGCCTGCGGCCCGGCTTGGAATCCGACCGCGGCTCGGCGCTGGCCGAGCTGGACGCAAAGGGGCGCAACCTCCTTTTTCTGGAAACGACGGACCTAGTGGGGTCCACCTTGTAGCAGGTCGGAGGGGGGGGGGGGGGGGGGTGGGGGGTTACGCCCCCCGGTTTCTTTGAAATGGCCGGCTGTGATGGCCAGCCTTTGTGTAACCATGGGACCCCCTCGGGTCCCGCATCTAGGTGGCGCCGGCGGCCGGCACAGCTGACCTCCCCTTTGAAGTCCGCCGCGGCCTTAGGTCACGACACTGTTTGACCGGAGCGACGCGACGGTGCCGCGCCCCACCGCCGCGGCCGTGGCCCCATGGAGCTCCGGCACGGTGCGACGACGCTATGTCCCTCCACCATGGACCACCCCGACCACTGCTCCTGTAGCTCTGGCGCGGCGCGACGCCCCTCCACTGCGGCTCGGCAAGGCCGTGGTCCAACTCTACTCCGCACGGCACGACGGTGCCGCGCCTTTGCGGTGATCCGACAACCAAGCGTTGACGATCCACTCGTGATCGGCCCGACCCCGGCCGGTTATTCGTAGTGCGGCTCCATCATCCATACTCAATAAACGAAAGGGGAAGGGTCGGACCATGTTCGTGCGGTCCGAGCCCTTCCTCATCAAGATGGTATCAAGCGGCCCAACCAAACTCAAGAATTGTAGAACGTTGCTGAACAGTATTAAAACTTGAACATAACAACCCCTACCACGTGTCGTTCGTCGTTCTTCGGATCTAACGCGAGGAAGACGTCAGAGTCAACGTAGTTCGTTGCGCTCGCACCACGCTACCGATCCCTTCTCGTTCATCAGTGTCTCATCAGAGAAGATGGAACCTCAGTATTCCTCAATGAAGAGGCAACATTTTTCGCGGAAGGAAGATGTTCTTCAATGATGGATAAAGATCTCTTCTAGTCCAGAGGTTCCACGATAAGATTTTCCCAAACCATATTAAGATGAGACTTCCTTAACTTTAATAGACATGACAAGTATTCAAAATAATTCAAAGTCTTTAATATATTAATTAAAGAGTGTGTTTCAATAATTTTGAAAGGTTGGAAAATCAAAAGGAGTGAGATGGGAAGAAGTGTAAAGGTTACATAAATGAATAAGAGTTACCAATTAATACAAGGGGTGATTATGGGCAAATTTTATGAGAGTTAAAAGTGAGTTAAGGGAATGTGAAAGGTTGGGGCTCGTGTGGGACCCACCTCACAAATATCCTCACATGGGTAGTTAGGTGCTTGTGGGTCCCATCCCAACTCCCCCATGTAGGATAAAACCACCTTAGATATAAAAATAAAATTGTTCCACAATTTTATTCACTTCTCATTTAATCCACAAATTTTTAGTTCTCCTCCCATGCAAACGCAACCGCAGTAAAGGTCCCCTTAAGAAAATATCGGTGTTGCGAGTTCATTGGTGCCCTCAGATTTCAATTCCAATCACCAGATCAAATGATAGAAAAACCCGCTCGTTCGTTCACTGAACGTACCCAAGCTAAACTTTGGAAATTGATTCTGGGCACACCGGGCCTCACAATCAGGTGCCGTCAGAAACTGCGTACTCGTAAAATTCCAAGGTATTTAAGAAAAAAAAATTACATGAAATTTCCAGGTCTTTAAATTACTCCCAACTCATAGCTTTATGTCCCCGTAAAGCAATAACACAAATTAGGGAAACTAAAGGAGCTGCCGAGCACACATCTGAGCCTCCTGCTCCAGGTGCTCCCCTGGAGGTTTCCGTGCTGCCAACGAAATAACAAAAGAGGAATCGATCATCCTCATAGGACCCACTCCTATCGATCCTAAATATCTACTGGAACCTCCATGAATGTCTCCCCGTCATTGATGTCCAGCTCCCTGTGGTTGATGATCTGTGAAGGGTCGTGCACGTATCTCCTCAGCTGAGATACGTGGATGACACCGTGCACCCGGTGCAACTGAGGTGGAAAGGTCAAGCGGTAAAACACTTTGCCTACCCTGTTGAGGACCTAGAAAGGTCCGTTGAACCTTTGAGATAACTTTCCACCTCAGCCAAATCTCTATAGGCCTCGTCGAGGTGAGACCCATAAGAATACATGGTCACTATACTTGAACTCCAGTGGTCTCCATCTCCTATGAACATAGGATTTCTACCTGATTTGTGAAATCTTCATCCACTCCTGGATGATTTTCACCTTCTCTGGTAGCCTCAAAATGAGCACACTGGTCAACCTCTACCTCAACTCCAGAAAAACTCAGCTGGCATATACCTGACCACACGAAGGTTTTTCTCCTTCTTCGTCAAAGCTAAAAGCGGTGCAACAACTCTAGAAAAAGTTTGGATGACTCATGAGTGATCAACTGCACCCACTTATACATGATTCCATCCTGTGCTGCCTGGGGTTTCCTTTTCACCGACCAAGGAAAAAACCATTCAAACTTTGTAGGTAAACCACAACCTTTTTTCCTAATACAGTCAATCTGTTTATGAACTGTGGTTGCCCAGTCCATACCCAAACTAACGTCGTAAGGCCTCGACGCTGCAACCATGAGGTTCCAACTGAAACTCTCACCTCAAGGGTTAGATCACACCATCAGCGTAAGCGTGATTATCGAGTCTCCTCCCAAAGGTATCTCCAGACGTGATGGTCAAGTCAACGACATAACCAAAAACTCTAGGTCTGGAAAAGATTCATGGAAGGAAGGGATGATTCGTATCAATTTCTGTTGTTACGGCAGCTAGTAGTAGTCATAGTCCGTACTTTGAATCATTCCTAGAGCCCTTGGGTCATACTCCTTGACCGCATATAGCTACTCTTTTCCCCTTCCCTCCTGCTCCCTGAGCCTGGAGGGGACTACAAAGGAGGGTGGTTGTACCATGTCAAAATGTACACCACCACATGATGCTCTCCCAGCTCTGCTTGCACGTCTGCTGCTCTGCAGATTCATCTATCCTTAGCACTTCCTCTTCTTGAAACACTTTACTTTCTCAAGTCTCCGAGACTGGCACTAGTTTCCTGCTTTCCCACTACTAAACTTCACTGGCTGCATCCACTCAGCCAAATAATTCTCAACCACAAAGGTTCTCTCTAGCACCCTAGCATAAGTAGGAATGCATAGAGAAAGAAGTTCTGGCTCAGATGTCCTTAAACACACCTCGCTCGGAAGTCCAAGCCCTGAAGCACTGATCGTATCGTAGTCATCAAATACTAGGAATGGTCGGTACGCCCTGAGGAATACTCGGCTACCGACATGTCGTCCTGTCGAAGATGTATAAGCTCTAGAAAACTCTCAGCCACCTTCTCAAGCCAGTCCTCAACCTCCTATGAGTCAGGCTTGCCTTGGAACCTGAGGGGTATCTGATTTTGGAACACGTGTAAGTTACTAAGCCAACATGTTTCATCTACTGGTACTACCAGTTGTAATTGCTGACCAACATGTAGTGATATAGCTGGCACACTACCCGAAGGTGCTATCTCAGGCATTGGTTCACGTACCAAAGCCTCATTACTATACGGACCAACCTCATGGTCACTCAATTGGAATACACCGGTATCCAAGATCACCATCTTCTCTACTAGTGTCTAAACTAGGTGTAGAACTCTAGAAATCGCCTCCATCCAGTCCACTGCTGCCTGGGAATCTGCCTCACCTCGTAACATCAGAGGCCTCTGCTGTTGGAACCCTTGCAATGCTCTCTGTCAGCGTGGACCATCCATTAGTACGACTGGTGGAATCTGCAGCCTAATGGGTGGTGGTGCTTCTAGTACACCACTCGAATGTGCCAACATAGAATGAGGGCCCTCCACCAGAGTATCATCGCTCGGTGGGCCATCATCGAGTAATCTCTCGGAACTCCAACTGACTGTCTGTGTGGAGACATCCTAAATAGATGAGACACGGTCAAATGATTAAAACCTGGTGAATAGATCTGGTTTGATCTGAAATGAAATTTTTTTTTGGAAACACACACTCAATAAGTGTTTTTGTGCATTAAGTCGAAAATCAGTAGTCAGGGTCCTGGTGTATGGATTCATCGACCACCGCACCAAAACTGGACTCCCTGAACTGAAGACCACACTCGGTACCCTTAACACTATTGATTTATAGAATGGAATGATCAGAGTCATGAGTTCTACGGTAGAACCGAATCCTTTGATACCAATTTTTCATGACCCGTCCTCGAGGCCCGTGCCATGACTACCCTAAGCCCGCCTTCCATAGGACAGGGGCTGGCGACTAGCACCAAAGGCATAAATCCCAATAACTTGGAAGGAATTGCCTTTATAAAACATAAACACATCCAACCAAATTACAAGAAGAAGTAATACACTATGTACAAAAGAAAGTTCTGAAAGGTAAATGGGCCAAAGTACAAACCCAACTGAAAAGTACAGCTACAACTGAACGAAAGTACAACAAAAAAGACAAACAGCTGGAAGATAGAAGTAGCTCTTGGGTCGTCCACCTCGGATCCTACCTCAAGGGCAGGTACAGATAGCCTCCTCAACGCTCTCACCCACCAACCTCCTCCGAGTACCGTCTCTTCGTGAAGTCCAGCTCTGGGTACTGTCTTGTCGTGAGGTCCACCTCCGGGTACCGTCCCGTCCTCGTACACTCGGTCTCTTTCAGCACTGTCCGTCGTCTGCATCCAACACAATGAGGTGCGGGCATAGACCATGTAGGGGTGAGTATAACTATACTCATTAGGGACCCTGAGACCCTCTAGGTCTCACAAAATCCACCACGGATAAACCAAAAAGTATGAAAATCAATAGATAACCTTAATTAGGTATAAGCCCATACTTATACCTAAGTTATCAAGTAACCCATCTCAATCATGAGGAAACACAAAGGTTATAAAATAAATGGATAACCACTACTTAGGTACATGCACATACATATACCTATGTTATCAAATGAACCATCTCAATCAAGATTTAATCACAAAGGTCATTAACTCAGCTCAAACCAGGATTTTATTCATGATGTCAAAACCACAGTTGCTGGAGAACTCCTCCTCTGTCAATTAGAGTGGTATTGTCACAACTCCGAGATGCTACTCTCAAACCTTAGACTGCTGAAGTACTTCTCCTGTCGAGTACCGTGAGTCCGCACCCAAACATAGTTGTGCTCCCCACCAGGGGTCTGCTACCCAAACACAGTAGCGGTTCCCCTAATAGACTACATAGGTACTCTTCCTGATGAGTACCGTGGTCTGCAGCCAACTACCAAGCGCTCCGTCCACTATGGGTCTACCGCCAAATACTGGGCGCTCTGTCCACTGGGCTAGTCGACTCACTCCAAGTCGAATCGGTCAAGCATCCGTCATGTCCACAGCTACAAGGTCTCCGCACTCCGTATGTTCATCTCCGGGAGGATCTTCTCTACAAGCTACTGGTCGATACTCCAAGTATCACAAAGTCCCACAAAGAATTATCACAATGGGCCGCCTCGTCACAGGGGTCTCAACGCAATAGACGACGCGTCAATCAGACACCCGGTCTGTGAGTTATTAGCCATTTCGTCCCGGGGGCCCGATTGGTTTCTTGTACAAACCAACCCAAACGTATCTCAACTGTACCAAAAACTCTCATAGGGTATACTCAAAGGGACCGTTTCTCAATGAGATTACCAATGCCGCTGACGGTTCATCAAATGGATGTCCGGTCTGAAAGTTATCGACTTTTCCATTCCAGGGGGCCGGTTGGTTCCTAAGATAAAACCATCCCAACCATACTCCAACTGCGTCCAAACATCAGGTTAAGTATGCAAAAATATCCGTCTCATAAAAAGGAATCCAACATAGTCGACGACACATCAATCGGACGTCTGAAGCTCAGGTTATAAGCGTTTCCGCTCCGAGGGCCCGATTGGTTTCGGGTTCGAACCAACTCGAACATACACAAACTTCAATGATACCTTGAGTGTAATATACCTGAATGACCGTCTCGATCCAAGGAATCCTATGCAACTAATGGTACATCGATCGGAGGTCCGAAACTCAAGATATGTTCGTTTAACCGAAAATGGTCCCAAAATATGGGGTCTGGGCCCGGTCCGACCCGGCCCAATACCCCCTGGGTCGGCCCGAACCAGGTCGACCTAACCCGGTTTCAGGTCAGGCCCGATTGGGGATGGCCTGGCCCGGTTGAGCGCGGTCTGGCCCGGCTGGCTGGCCGCGGTCCACCCCGGCCGCGACCACTTGTAGATCCGGCGCGGCGCGACTGCGCCGCACCCCTCCACCGCGGCCTGCCCCGGCCGCGGCCCCTTGGAGCTCCGGCACGGCGCGCCGGCACTGCGCCCCTCCACCGCGGCCCACCCCGGCCATAGCTCCTAGAGCTCTGGCACGACACGACGCCCCTCCACCGCGGCTCGGCAAGGCCGTGCTCCAGCTCTACTCCGCGTGGCACGACGGTGCCGTGCCTTTGCGGTGATCCAACAACCAAGAGTTGATGATCCGCCCATGATCAGCCCGACGCCGACCGGTTCTTCGCAGTCCAGCTCCATAATCCATACTCAACAAACGAAAGGGGAAGGGTCGGACCGTGTTCGTGTGGTCTGAGCCCTTCCTTGTCAAGATGGTATCAAGTGGCCCAACGAAACTCAAGAATTGTAGAACTTTTTTGAACGATATTAAAACTTGAACATGGCAACCCCTACCACGTGTTGTTCGTCGTTCATCGGATCTGACACGAGGAAGACGTCAGAGTCAACGTAGTTTGTTACGCTCGCACCACGCTATCGATCCTTGCTCATTCGTCAGTGTCTCATCGGAGAAGATGGAACCTCGGTATTCTTCGACGAAGAGGCGCTATTCTTCGACGAAGAGTCGCTATTCTTCGTATAAGGAAGATGTTCTTCAATGATGGATAAAGCTCTCTTCTAGTCCAGAGGTTCCACGATAAGATTTTCCCAACCCATATTAAGATGAGACTTCCTTAACTTTAATAGACATGCCAAGTATTCAAAATAATTCAAACTATTTAATCTATTAATTAAAGAGTTTGTTTCATTAATTTTGTGAGGTTGGAAAATCAAAAGGAGTGAGAGGGGAGGAAGTGGAAAGGTTACATAAATGAAGAAGATTTACAAATTAATACAAGGGGTGAATGTGGGGGGAGTTTATGAGAGTTAAAAGCAAGTTAATGGAATGTGAAAGGTTGGGGCTCGTGTAGGCCCCACCTCACAAATATCCCCACATGGGTAATTAGGTGCTTGTGGGTCCCACCCCAACTCCCCCATGTTGGATAAAACCACCTTAGATATAAAAATAAAATTGTTCCACAATTTTATTCACTTCTCATTTAATCCACAAATTTTAACTTCTCCTCCCGTGCAAAGGAATCTGCAGTAAATGTCCCCTTAAGAACATACCGGTGTTGCGAGTTCATAGGTGCCCTCAGATTTCAATTCCGAGCACTGTTTCAAAAGATAGAAAAACCTGCTCGTTTGTTCAGTGAAAGTACCTGAGCTAAACTTCAGAAATTGATTCCGGGCACACCGGGCCTCAGAGTCAAGTACCGCCAGAAACTGCGTACTCATAAAATTCCAAGGTATTTAAGAAAAAATGTTCCTTCAAATTTCTGGGTCTTTACAAATATCTTGATTAGATAATGAATAATCAATATTTAATTATAAACAACTGAACACACTTTCCGTTATTATAACTTGACAATCATAAATATATAAGGAAAAATTAATATGGAATAAGTAAATCTCTGAAAAGACATTAAATTTAATGAATAAATTTATTTTCCTTATTATATATGGAATAAGAAATAAGGAAATCTAAATAACTATAAGATCACAAAATTTAAATAAAATTACTATCATGAATTGAAACTACATAACCATTAGGATAAGGTAAATAACGAAAAATAAATTTCAATTTAATAAATAAACTGAGAAGGAAAACCATCTAGATAAAATATCTTTAAAAAAATTTAATTTTTAATAATAAATAAATTTTTAATGAAATAAATTATTAATTGTTTATCATCATGATCTCACACTTCATGATAAATTTACCATCCTGAAATTTTAAAAATATGTTAAAAAATATAGGTAGAATCCCATTTAATGATAGGTTACTAATTCACATTAAGATACCACTGATGCATCGATGGGATCTATAATTCTTATTCCCACACATTAGTACATGTCAATATTATTCCTCATACGTCAAATATAGATTTAATTCATGAAATATTTTCCTTATCATAAAATATCTATTTTTCGTAAAGAATAAATATTTATTATTCTTTTTTATGATAAAAAAAATCAATGTAAAACACCTTATATAGAAATGGTATGTGTTTTAATAAATAAAAATACCCATGATAAATAGTATGGATATTTAGGTGAAATTTAATATCCAATGGTCATTTGAAACTGAATAATTGGAGGAAATGTTATTGAATACAAAAAGGAATCAGTAATGTGAATTTAACCAAATTAATTGGTCAAAATGATCAATATGAATCCATAGAGTGAATAATGATGGTATAAATATAAAATATCCCCATTGGAGTATACACAAAATATTTTTTTGTCATTTATGAATATAAATACTACAAAAATGTCATTATAATCATTATTGAGAAAAATATACTTATTGCTTTGAAAATATTTTCATAAAACTAAAAGGTAAAAAAATTATAAAACTATTCCATGAAAATATCCTTTATAATTGTTATAGTAATCTTCAATACATTTATGTTTCATAATAAGGCAATATTAAGTACATGTTTTACACAGTAAAAAATATTTCTTTCACATTTTAAAAAATCCAAATATGCCATGTTTGGTAAAAAACATGAATATTAATTTTAAAAAATACTATAAAATGTAGAACAGGGGTAAAAATTTCTTTAATAAATCATTTAGATAATTTTATAAACCTTTTTTAAAACATTTTTAGAAAACATAGTTTTGTATGGACAATGATTCTAGACTAATGTGTGAAATGTTGTCATATTTTATTAAAAACCCTTTCATAAAAATTTTAAGTAAATATTAGTTAAGAATGGTAAAATTATATGGAAACATCATGAATAAAAATATTATAAGAATAGAAAATATTTAAATATTCTAATTATAAAATAATTCCATTTAATGGATATTAAGGAGTATACCATCCCAATTAAAATTAGATTATGAAATAAGACACTACAAAGACAATAATGTTAACAAGAGACTTAATCAATTAATAAATAATGTGTATCAAATGTAAATCTACCTAAAAATTGTAAATACCTCCCAAGAAAATAAAATGTATCTATACATATATTCTTATAATATCAAATCCAATGAAGAAGTATTAAAAAATAATGAAACAAAGTTGACTTATGAAATTCTTTACCACAAGGTAATTTTCATGTAAATTACCATATGATAAAATAATTAGAATTGAAACATAAAATACCATGAATTGTTAAGGAATCATGATATTTCTTACAAAATGGCAATTATATACACCATATAATGTATTTTATGTGTACATCGTTATATTATGCATCAATGATGGGAAATTGGGATGAAGTCCCTTAATTTATGATTTCTTTTGGTTTAACATGATTTAAACTCATAAATAATTGATTTTAGAATTTTATTAATTTATAATAAAATCATATTCAATTTTTAAATATCATATATTTTCACTTTATAGCATCACATCACCCTTTTTACTAATCTATAATTATTTATATTATTTTGAGTGATAACTATCTTGTTTTCTCAGGCATGTTTTAACATGATAGTTTTAGTAATTGAGAATATTATATAGTCACAAAATTTCTAGAATTATATTAATGTTATAAATATTTTTTTTTCATTACATAATATTTTATAATAATTAATGAAATTTTGACATGGAGAATGGATCACAACAGTTCATGGGGATGGTAGGACGTACATAAGTATGAGTGATGTAGTCATTTACTTAATGGGTTTTGGGTAAGAAATTAGGTGAAATAAAAATTCTATAAAATCAATATCATATTATATATATCACACATATTAATTAAATTTATTCATACTATATCCCTTGTAAATTGTAAATGTAAAATGAATCACATGTTTTCATGAGGTGGTATTCCACTTTACACATGAGTGAGACTATCATATTCTAAATGGCATAGAATGTAAGAAGGTATAGGTGATATAATAACTCCATAATGATAATAATATCATAAATATTATATACATATGTTAAAATTTTCATTATACCAATCCTTGAATTTTGGTTATTGAAAACGAATTATATGATTTTGTGAGGTGGTAGTCCTCCCTATACACGATCGACGACTTAGTTTCAATTTTATTGATCAAGAGATGGATATAGGTCTTGAAAATATCATAATAACCTCTTAGTATATGAATAACAATAATTTTTTTATATTATAATTATTTAATAATATTTTAGGGATGAGGAATAAGGAACAATAAAAAAACTATCATTTAAGAATGTTACCCCCACTTGAGAAGACTTCTTTAGGATTGCACCAAAATCCTTAAAAAAGATGGCTTTATGATAAAAAAGGTTTTTATGATGTCTTTATATGAGTCATAATGTTATTTGGGTAGTTTTTTTCTTACCAAATGGATCATGAAGTGCAAAGAGGGGAGGATAAGGTTTAATCATTTATATGCGGGGGAGATGACACACATGGGATATTTGAAAGGATCCAACAACATCCACATTATTATCGTTAAAAATCCACTAAAATTGGCCATTATAGACCCATTGAGGTTATATGGTCTATATATTTCAATAAAAGGGGTGTTGTACTGACATTGTTTTTCATTTTAATCCTTTTATATTTATTTTGGATCTCGGTTAATCAGTTTTTACCTTAACAATGACAATTAATTTTCTCAAATTTTACAATTCATAATAGTAAAAAATGAAGTTCAACATATTAGATAATATATATTCTTATTATTACAAATATTAAATTTATTTTTCCAAATTTAATTCATAGGAGGTGAAGAATCCAATTTAAAATTATACAAAAAGGTGCAATGAGAAATTAGGTTTCCAATGAAAAAATTCTCATAAATACAGAATTATTTAATATTAAAAATCATTAATAAATTGATTCTAATAAATAAATTAGTAAAATTATATTATTAAAATAACTTTACTTTAAATTATATTGAAAATTTCATTTAATATTTTAAATTATTTATAAAAATTTTTTTCAATAAAAATCAATATTTTTAATAGTTTATTGAAAAAAGAAACATTTCATAAAAATAAAAAAACCCAAATGTAATTTTGATTTTATTATTTAAAAATTTAGGTTTCTTTTTACAAATTAATTTTCAAAAAGTAATCCAACTTTATTTTAAATTATGTTCTGAATGAATGAACTTTCCATATTTTAGAAAAAAAATAAAATTCTTTCATAAAATAGATATTTTTATTTGAAATGATTTCTCATTTATTTAAAAATAAATTGAAAAAAAGTTAGTTTTTTATACATGTTTAAAACATATACATTTCATAATTTAGTCAGTTTTGTTCTTAGCCTTAAACTTAACTCCCATGTCATAATGGGTTTAATTTAATTGAAAATATTTTCATAGAGTTTTGTGTTTATATTAAACCTGGTGTTGTATGTATAAAATTATATCAAAATGGAAGAATTTATTTAAAAATAATTAGATAATAAAATATATTTTTTTCTTAATCTCTTCAAAATATTGGTTTTTCATGTCATACACCCTATCGAACACGTCGTTCCTCTTTAAAAATCAGGAGTGTAATGTTTTACCCCCTTTAATAATTTGAATCCTAATAATTTAATCATGTTCTCAGAAATCAATGGATTGAAATTTCTAATTAAATTTTTTGTAAACTCACACAATAAAAAGGATTAATAAAAAATATTTAAAATTTATAGTGGGATTTATAAAGGTCATATGGAATAACACTTAAATACATTTTAAATTATGATAACATTACTGATAGGAGAAGATATTGATATGGAAGAGGTGTTTAAATAATTATAGATATGGATACAGATTATTAATAACTAGAAAGTTTACAATCAATGGAATGTTATGGAAATCCAAAGAATTAATATATGATGAGTTAAATGATTATTTATTCATTATATATGAAGGTAATAAGACATAATTTCCATTTTAGGATTGTATTTCTATAATTTAGATCTGTTTTACTATCTAATAATATAAGTAAATATAAAAAATTGATATTTTTTATGTAAAATATCATTATATTGCTATTTTTATGTCAATTTCCACTTCGTATCTTACCTAATTAATTTAATATCTTATATTTCGTTAATTATACTTGAAGAAAAAAATTAACATTTAACAAATCATACGTTCCAATAAATATTAATAAGCTATTTCACATGTCTATAAATTTTAACCAAAATTAAATGGTTTCTACAAGGTATGATAAAACATAAATTTATAAACACTAATTCGAAGAAATAATATATTTTACATAGAAATTACCACAAAAGGTTAAAAATAGATTATTCCAAAAATAAATAATCCTACATTCCAATTATGCTCATGATTATCAAAATTAAGAAATGTTTTCATCACAAAGGTGGTCTCAAATTTTTTTAAATTGCATCCCAAAAAAATTATTTTTATTATTCCGAAATAAAACTTTACATCAAACCAATTGGTTATATAAACACCTACTCAATAAACCATCTCTCAAAATATCAATACTTATCTCAAAATCAAAATGAATATATCCTGTAAAATGATTCCAAACATAAACATTATATTAAACCATCAAACTATTTATTTGAAAAATAAATTCATACTTACCAGTGAATGACGTGGTCCATTGATAGGTGAAACAACATTGTCACCCGTTAGTTTTGGGTTTGAACATTGTGGCCTTAACAGATGTGATGGGGTTTCACTTAGAATGTATGTTATCTATTTTCTAAGACCATGTCAACATAATTACTATATAATTACCCATGTATAATAACCCATAATTACCATGACATCAATGGGAATATAAAATCAAAAGGTCACAAATAACTTTAAACATAATCCCAAAATAATAAAGGGAATTCATTCTAAAATAGATTCCCCATTCAGTAAATTAATATTTTTTATTCACACCACTGATTTACAAAAATTCACTTAATCAAGTTATATCCCTACTACAAAAATTTACAAAATTGGAATTTGATAATCTAAATATATGATCAACCTTAAATTCAAAACCCGTGATGATATCAATAACTTTAAATTTAATATAGACATATATACTTCTGAAATTTTTACACAATCGAAAGATGTTCCAGGATTCTTATAACCAAAATACCATTATAAAAATTACTTCTACAATTTAATTATTTAATCCCAAATCATAAATACTTATATTGTTTAATTTTAACATATGTACATTTTTGGTCTAGGGGTTAACCATTAGAAGATGGAATTTACTTTGAAAATTCATAACATCCCATCATTTATGAAAATAAACTATAAATGGTCCAAGGATGGAATTTAACTTCTTATATAGTAATCTTAATGTTTCCTTGAAAGTTTATTAATTTATTCACATATTTTCCAAATATAAATATTTTCCCACTATTTTGAGAGATTTTCTTGGTTCTCCCTTTATACATTTATCTCCTAAAAGAAATAAGGCATTCTTTCCTCCATTGTCATCCCAACTAAATCTCTTAACAAAATTCTTTTCTCCTTTTCTATGTTCGAGAGTAGGTTTAGTTATCTATTATTAATAATACATTGAGACACCTGAGTATTAATAATCATGATATATTTCACTCTATTCATTATCCAATTTTTTTCTCATAATCACCACATTATCCATCATATTAATTGATAACACAATTCCTTTATTTTCTACCTGTTGAATAAAACCAAAAAACATAGTTTGAGAAACAAATATCATAGTGGGAAACCTCATAATAATTTATATGATGTCTAATTCATTACACCGTTGTTTCAATATAAGTTACCATAAGATTAGACTAGGACATTCATTGTCATAATCTATTAGAATCCTTTATAATAATTAATATGAAAATTAGAATTTTCTAAATCATGTCCTCAGGGTGTATCAAACTATATTCATAGTTCCACCCATTCTTCTGAACTGGGTAATGCTCAAGTCTTGCTTGACAGATTTTTTTATAGATATTACACCAAGGTACATATGTTCCAAAACCATGTAGAAATGTATTATTAATATAGGGATTGATTTCTAGGGAAGAACACAAAATATATACCTTAACTAAACATTAGTTTTTTCCTATATAGATATACTCAATTCCTATCATTGGATTATGTTCCCTTATATATGATTTCCTAAATCTAATTCCCATGATTTATACTAAACATTCTCTGATGAAAATTTTAATGAACCTGACCCCATTTTCTTAGACCCCATGTATTCATATTTATATTGTCATAATATATTCATAATCACCTCACAATGGAGTGAATAATTTAATAGTATTTTTAGACATGATACATACGTTAGTCTTTCATTACAAGTCAGTAAAAAATTACAATATAATTTTTTTCAAGAATAGATTTATTCCCTCTAGAATATCTATGCATATCATTCATAGTAGTCTGACTATATTTTTGGGAAAAGAAACAAAAAAAGGGTGAGATCCTATGTTTAATAGGTGTTATGTAAAGAGGAATCTATCAATAATGAATAATTATAATTAACATGTAATGGTAAATAAAAAAATTCTATTAAAATAACATAAATATAATCAATAGATATGGATTAATCAATATGGAAAAGTAAATATTTGAACACACATTTCCTTTAATCAATAACTTATCTTTCCTGATTAGATAAGGAATAACCACTAAGAAAAGGTAAATAAATAAATACCCATTATATTTACATAACATGACTATCATGAATAGATAAGTATTAATCAATTTGGAAAGGTAAATATATGAACACACATGACATTTTACCAACAACATTATTATCCTTATAAGATGAGGAATAATCAATATGTCGAAGTAAATAACAGAACTAACATTCCATTTAAATAACATGAATCTCATTAATAGATATGGATTAATAAATATGGAAAGATATATAAATAAAAATATATTCCATTTAATCAATAAATATACAATGAAATGTATCAAGAGATAATATCATTGTGAAAATCTGATTGATAATAAAAACTAATTTCGTAATGAAGGAAGTACATAAAAGTTAGACTTTATTGCCTCAAGCATCATGATAACTCTATAATCAGGACCTTTCAATAGAAGGTTTAGAACTGAAGTTAGAAAGTCATTTCATACTACCTTATATATTATCCTCATGAGACTACCAATGAATAAAGGGATATATAATTATTGGTCCCACATACTACTATATGTTGAAAGAATTCTTATATATTTAATAATCTATTTAATTCAGGAATAATATGTGGTATAACAAAATATTTTAATTTATTAAAGAATATAGATTTATCAATATTTCAAAAAAAAAAAATTTCAATGTACTATTCCAAATGTTTAAATTATTAATGGATTATGTAATAAACATATCCTGGATAAAAAATGTAGAAATTTAGGTGAAATTTAATATCCAATGATAATAGAAAAGTAAATATTTCAAGGGAAATTTATTAGCTACAAAAATAAATCAAGAATGTGAATATAAATATTTTCCATGGTAAAAATGATCACAAAAAGATCCATAAATTTATTTTTATAGTATTACTATAGTATATCCCCAGAAGTTTATAATTAAGATAAAAAGTTTTATTTAATTAGGAATATAAATAATATAAATATTTTATTAACTTTTTTTTTGGAAAATAATATTTTTTACATTGAAAATATTTTATAAAAATTATAGATCATAAAATAATTTTAAAATAATTTTACTTTAAAATAATATTTGAAACATATAAAAAATTATTTAAATAGTTGAGTTTTCATGATGGTAGGAAATTTGGTACATACCATACACCATAAAAAATATTCCTTTATCATTTTTGGTAAAAGATAAAGGGTCCTTGATAGGAACATGATACAATGATTCCATTAAATTTTTTTAAAAGATAAAATTGGTTAAAAATTTATCAAATACGTTATTTGGATAATATTTTTAGAAAATTGAATATATTATCAGAAAAATGTTTTTGGAAGAAAAAATACACTTCAACATGTAGAAAAATGATGTTAGATTTTCTTATAAACAATTTCTCAAAAGATCTAAGAACAAATGAGTGAAAAAATGGGGTTATTATATGAAAAATTAATGAAAAAATATATGATAATAAATTTAAATTGTATTATTATAAAATGATCAAATACTTTTCTTTAATGGAAATTTATTTACAAAGAATCTAGATGTAAATGAGATTGTGAAATAAAAATTCACAAAGAATATAATGTTAATGTTAGAATTAATCAATGAATCTTTATTATGTATAAAATGTAAATCCAAATAAAAAATACTAAAAAATACATAATAGAATCAAAGCAACTTAAACACATAATCATAGAATATTAAATACGATGATGAAGTAATGTAACCCAATGAATGGAATTTGAATTATGAAATTCATTACCACTTCATAATTTTAATGTAATGTCCCCTAGGTTTAGATTATTCAAGTTTAAAAGGAAAATAACATTAATTATTAAGGAATAACAATATTATATCTCACATGGGTAGTATATAATCCATATAAATGAAATTAGGTGCATAACATTTTAATATTCCTCAAAGAAGGGAAATCAACATGAAGTCTCCTAAATTACTCTTCCTTTTGGATGAATGTTCTTTATCATTATTTTTAATGGTTTTGTTAATGTTATTAATTTATTAAATATATATAATAATATTTATAATATCATATATGATCCTTTTATAACATCGTATCACATTTTTCTCAATAATATTCAATTATTACTACTATTTCGAGTGATAGGTACAACGATTTATCGTGCTTGTTTTAACAGGAAATTTCTTATTCTTGATAAAATTACATAATAAAATCATATATAGAATAATATTAATGTTATAAATTTCATAACCATTATTATATATAATTTTATAATCATTATAGAAATTTTATTCGGGAGAATAGATCTCATCGCTTCACAGAGATTGTAGGGTGTACGTAAGCACAATAGACATTATCCTTTCTTTAACAGGTGAAATGTTGAGAAATTACGTGATATATTAGTTTATTAGAATAAATATTATTTAAAATTTATGAAATATATTCAAAAAATTTATCCTTATTACATTCTAGGTGAAGTGTATTTTTAAAAAATCACATCGCTTCGCGAGGAAGTAGTTTATCATAGGCAATAAAAAAATTATCATATTTTAAATGGCATGTAATGTAATAAGGTATATGTGAAATTATAATTCTAGAAGTACAATAATGTCATTAATACAATATAAATGTGTTAAATCCATCAGTATATCAATCCATGAATGGTTGTGATGGAAGACGAATTACATCGGTTCGCGGGGTGATAGTCTGTTGTACACACGATCAATGGTTTCATTTCCAATTTCATGGAAGAGGATAAGGATATTATTCATGAAATTAACATAATAAAATATATTTATATTTTTTATAATATGATTTGTATTTAAAAATTTTAATAATATTTTAAGGACATGTATCAAATAAATAAAAAAACTGGTTAAAAAAGACACCTCTTCTTCAGACATCACCTTTAGGTTAACATTAAAAGCCTTCCTATGATGGATTTATGATCAATAAAAGGGATATATAATGTTATAATGGTATTATTGATGTTATATATATAGTTATTGGTAGAATCAGATGTCTTTGGATGTGTAAATATGGGAATAGAATGGGCGACCTTTTATAAGTGTGGGAGAGGACACCCATGAAATTTCTGAAAAGATTCAATTACACCAACATTTTTATAATGAAATAGTCTCAATAATGGATCATTAACAACTCATAGAGGATATTAGAAATAAATATTAATATATCATGGGTTTTTTAATGGTTATTAGGTATTTTTATCTCTTATCTTTTCAGTTTACCCATTAGTAAATTAGTTATTACCTTTACCATGATAATTTATTTTCACTCTTTATAATTCATAATAAAAAAAATTATATTTTAAATATTAGATAACATAAATTATTATTATTCCAAACAAAATATCCATTTTTATAATTATTATTCATATAATTTGAATTATAAAAATAAAAAGTGTACCTGTATATGTGATGTGAAAGCGGGTTTCTAGATAAGGAATTTTCGTAATTATAAATGTTTAAAATAAAAAACTCAATATAAAAATGATTAAAATGACCTAAATTAGTAAAATTTTAAAATAATTGAACTAATTTTAATTTTAATTAATTTTAAAATATAATTTATCCTATTTAATTATTTAAATGAAAAATAAATTTTCAATTTAAAACTATATGTTCACTATTCATCAATAAATGAAACATTTCCGAAAAATCCAAAATATTGACACTAAGATAATTTTTATATGGTGATTTCAAAATTGAAGTTTATTTTGACCAATTTTTTTTTTAAAATTATTAATAACTAACATCAAATCATGTGTGAAAAGAGTTATATAACATTTTTTAGAAATAATAAAGTTTTCCCAAAAACATTTTGTTTTGAATGAAAAGTTTTTATTTTTAATTATAATAAATATATGAAAAATGAATTTAGTTATACATGTGTAAACCGTATAATTATCATTATTTAATTATTAAATTTAATACCCATCCACATAATGGATAGGTTATAATGCTCAAATTTTAAAAAATAATATTTTAATATAGTATTGTGGTTTATTTAATCATAGTGTTGATTTCATCGTAAGATATAGAATATACTAATGTTATTTAGAAATAATTATATCAAAAAGCCTTAGGATGTTATATTACTTTCTATAATAGTTTTTTCATTTCACACATTCTATCAAACATTATTTTACTCTTTTAAAATCATTTATTATTACATTCTACCCCTTAAAAAACTTGTCTCCTAATAATTTAATTTCAATCATAGAAATTAAGGGTTTGATATTTAAAATATCAATGTTGTTAACTCAAATCATAAAAAAAGTTAATAAAAAATCCTCTTTATAATGGTGAATGGTATTTCCAAAGGTAATTTGAAAAACACATTACTAGGTTTCCAAATATGAGTACATTGATTGTATGGGAAGTTATGGACTTGGAAGATTTATTTAAATAATTATAGAGACTAATATAGTTAATTTTTCAAAATAAACTGAATGATCAATGGAATGTTAAAGACCTTAAAAAATAAACATTCGATGACTTAATTGGACATTATTTCATCAGATATTTTTGTTTTAGGGTAACTTTTTTTTATGATTTGACTAGTAAATTTGAGGAATTATTTTACTCTCTATTAATATAATGAAAAATACTTACTTTATATCTTTCAAGTATAATTTCATCCTTTCATTATAATTCATTCAATTTAAAATTCATTTCATAATCCATGAAATAAATATAAAATAAGATTTTGTATGCCCAAAGTACTAAAATAAACATTATCGGATCATAATATCTATAAAATAATACAGAGATATTCCTCCTATCATTAAAAATAACGCAAAACTAAAATGGGGATCACAATTTATGATAATGAAAAATATTTATAAAAATATATATGAAAAAATAATAAATTTTAAATCAAAAGTTTCTCTATAGGATCAACATATATTATTTAACAGATAGACAAACCAACATTTTATTTATGCTCAATATTTTCAAAATTAGAGAACCTTGTCACAATAATTATGATCTCCCAACATTATAACAAACATACCAAAAAATTTAATTTCATTGTTTTGAAATAGTAATTTTAACTAACAATAGTGACGATATATACCTCAATACAACAAAACGTCTCCCAAAATATCATTAATTATCTAAAAATCAACATGATCTGATACAATAATACCTTTATGAAAATCAATATAATATTTAACTGTCAAAATTTTTAATAAATTTTTTCCATATTAACCATTACATCTAATAGTCCAACAGGAAGCACAAGACCCTTTTATCAATTCCGTTATGTGTTCAATACCCTCATACTGGATGGATGTGATGGGTTATCACCCATCATGATGGTTGTCCTTTTTCAAAAACAATTTCAATATAATTCCAATAATATCTTCATAGATTAATAACCAACAATTACTGCAAAATAAATGAAAATATAAACCCAAAAGGGTTATGATAATTTTAAACATAAGACGAAAAAATTTAAGGGAACTATTCCGCAGAAAAACTTTTTCATATGCTAAAAAATAGGTTATATTCCGATAATGGTTTTCAAAAAATATCTTTAATCATGTTATATTAAAACCATTTAAATTTTCAAAAGGTTCATTTAAGAATTTGAACATATGATTAAACAAAAACTCATAAAACCAAAAAGATAACAATAAATATCATTTTCATAAATATATTTATACTTTTAAAAGTTAACATAATCCTTATATGTTTCCTGATCCTTATAAAAAATACCATTGGTAAAATTACTTCTAAAATTAATTTATTGAATAATAATAAATAAATACTTAAACAATTTAATTTCAATATAGTTAAATATTTGGTATTGGGATTAACCATTAGAATATTTAATTTAATTGAATAATTCCAAGGGTCCCACATTTAATAAAGTAAATTTTTAAAGGGTCCCAAGGATGATATTTATTTTCCTGGTTCATGCTTTACATTTTTATCATGAAATTCATTACATTATACCATTATTCTCAAAATATAAAACATTTTTCCATTAATTTTTATACATTTTCATTGGTAGATCATTCCACATGCATGAAATTAAATAAATAGTGTCTTATTTCAACAATTTTCCTCATTATTTGATCTCATTGTGAACTCCATCCTTATCTTATTCAGTGAGTTCATAAGTTGGTTAAGGTATAGGTTGTCCATTATACTTTTGGATAAACGATTATGTATAATGATTATATCCTTCAATCCAATAATAATATCATATGTTTTATCATATTATCCATATTTTCCTTCTAATTTAATGTTAACATGATAACTTCAAGTTCTAACCATTGAGTAAAACAAAAAAAACACATTGTGGGTAAAAAATCATTGTGGGAAACGACAAAATAATTTATAGGATATCTAAATCATGACACATTATTTTCAATAATTTAAAACTTATTTATTACAATGGAAATTAATTTTCATCATCAAATAAAATTCCTCATAATTTTATTTAATAAAAATTTAAATTTCTGAAGAATATCTCTCGGGAGTGTCAGACTAGGTGCATAATTTGTCTTGTTGTCGTGTAACATGTATCACTTGAGTCAAGACCGACATACCTTTTATCATTATAATACGGAGGGTTATTTAAATTATAGAAGCACATCCACTTGTATTGTTTAAAAAGGGATGTATTTCTAGGAATACCCACATAATCTCTACCTTACCAAAATTGTGGATATTCATCTATAGTTTTCCTCAAAGTCAATCATAGGGTTATATTTCCGAATATTTTTTTACCAAATCATATTCTCAAGCTTTCTAGTAAAAATCATATGATACAAATAATAATTACCCCAAACCTAGTATCTAGATCTATGTTTTGGTTTATTACACTTTCATAAGATACAAGGAATCGTATCTCAAAAGACCAAATAATTTAGCAGTTTTAGTAAAATACCTACATACTTGATTCTTTCATTAAATTTGAAAAAAATTGATTTATTTTGAAAATATCATTATTTAAGATAAAATAACCATTCATATAATTTTATTACTATTCTTGGATTAATGGGAAATGAAATAAAATAAGGGTGATCTCAATTGCTAAATAAGAGTTATGTCAATAGGAAGCTATCATAAATCAATAATCCTAATCAACATGTGAAGACAAATATTGAACACAAATTCCATTTAAAATACATGAATATCATTAATTGTTAAGGATTGATCAATATGGATTGGTAAAAATTTTGTGAATCATTTCATTTTACCAATAACTTGTTTTTCTTGATTTGATACGAAATACTCAATATGGAATGGTAAATATTTGAACAAAGACTCCATACAAAAAACATTACTATAATACCTTGAGATTTTAAAATAAAAAAAATAATGTTTTATAGAATAAATTAAATGACACAATTATCATATATGAGATCATAACACACAAATATTCCACAATATATTTAATCCCTTTGATATATTGCAGTGTTTGGAACATCGAGTTCGAACGAAATATGATACTTTACTAAAAAATGAATATTTAATGTGATATTTATCACTTTTACATTATAATGGATTGTATGAATAGTGTTTAATAAAATATGAATATATATATTTTACATATATTCATTTGTTATATATTTTTTATGAATAAAATAAGAATCATTTAATTGAAAAAGAAAATTTTCTAAAAGACTTTATTTTTTTCTAAATGATTGTTTAATCACGAATTTCAAACATAATGTAAAATAAAATTTTAATAATTTTATAAAACTTATTAGAAAAAATTAACTCTATTTTTGAAATTATAAATCAAAAATTATCTTAGGGTGACGTTTTGGGAATTTTTTTAAATGCTTCATTTTTGCATGAATAGTAAAATTACAAAATTTTAATTGAAAACTGTCATTTTTATTTAAATTATTTATAAAGTTAAAATATATATTAAATTATTATGAAAATAAAATTAGTTCAATTATATATCAATTAATATAATTTAATACATTCTAATCTTTTTCATATTAATGTTTTATATAAACACTTTAAAATTTTGAATACTTTCTCTTTAAAAACATGATTTTTAAAAGGTATGTAGGATTAAATTTAATTTTAAATTTGGAACTTAAAAAGAATTAATTTGGAAAATTATATTAAATGTTTTGAACAATATCAATTTAAAATTTCTAATAAGGTAAAAATAATTTATTTCCATAATAGATCGACAAAATAGAAAAAATTTATTACCGCGGTAAGTTAAAAACAATTTTCTAGGGGTTAAACTATGAGGAAAAGGTTTAATAATTACCTAATAACATATAAAACACCCATTGGTTTCTATATTTCCTACTTATATCTTATAGTTTGGATAAGTTTCCATTTTTTATACTCTTTTAATTATAAAAACATTATTGTGATTAAATCTTTAACAAAAAATCAAGTCCGCCACTCACCTAACTTATAAAAGGCCATCCACTGTCCTCTCAAATTTACACACAAAAACCTATTTGGATCACAAAATACCTATAAAAATACCTTCCAAAATAACCTCATCATATCCTAAATCCTTATTTTTTAATTAAATACCACCTAGAAAGGATTTTAGTGCAATCCTAACAGGTATACCCGAAGAAGATGTAACATTCATCAATGTGTGTTTTTGATTTATTTTTTATTTCACCTCCTACATTTTTTATTATACCATTATTATATTATAACATTATTATTATACATATAATGATATTTGTTTAGGTTCATGACCTAAAACCATATCCACATTGATATAATGTGATACAAAATCATTATTCGTGTATATGACATACTACCTCTTCATGAAATGATGCTATTCATTTTTTCGTTACCACATCTCATAGTAGGGTATGGTGAAAAATATTAAGAATAAATTTTATATTTATAAAATAATAATACCACTTGAGTCATTATATCATATATAACTTATTTACATTCCATTCTATATGGGATACGATAACATCGCTTATGGGTATGGTGGACTACTCCTCATGATGCGATGCGATGGTCTCTTAACTAATATGATAGATGGTAGTTAATAAGGATAAATATAGGGAATATTTGTGATAAAAAAGACATAATTATGATATTTATAAAATATTAATCATTATTGTATTATAATTGTTCATTTTTTTATATATTTTCAGTCAATAAAAATATAATACTATCGTTCGCGTTTGTATGTACTACCACCTTCATGAAGTGATGAGAATATCTTATCATCACCACACTACATTGATGATATATATGTACGTTAAAAGTATTTATTAGTTATATATGATATCATTATAATTTTTAATATAAAATATTACTTCCTTTTTATAATTATTTTTCAACAATGGAAATGTTACTCATGCATCCACACGACCAAACAATTCCATTATCAAAATATACATCCTTTATTAAAAAACCATAATTATTTGCCATAAAAGTATAATTTATTTATAAATATGATAATTATTTCATGATTATTATTCCTATGGTGTTGAACTAATGATTTCATTGACCATAGTCAACCTACCAAAGTCATTTTTGACACATACGTTGAATGTGGTCAAAACATATGACATAAATATAATTGGTAAATAAATTAAATAAAAAATATTAATAAGTGATATAAAATTAAAAAAATTCATCAAAAATGTTATCAAGAAAGAAAATAGTTAAATTAAGTCTAAAATTATTGTATATAAAGGCACAAGTGGCAATTCAAACTCAATGTAAGGGACTTTATCTCAATTACTTTCATTGAGGCATATATTGATGTTTTGAATGAATATTATTTTAAGAGGTATATATATAGAACCATTTAAATTTTATATATTTAAATTACCTATATTCATGTTATTTTATGTATTGTTTAATTTTATTCTTCCACGGGGCTTATGATTTAAATATTTCCAAAGTGTTAAGGACTTTTCTATTTTAAAAAATATATTTTAATGTTTTACTTCCAACTATTTCCTTTCCATGTCCATGATTTTTAGAGTGAGTTTATGGATGTATTATGAACATAAATATATTTAAATTTATATTTCATGCCTCTTTTTACATAATTTTAAAATGTTTTTAAAATGATTTTTACATGTTTTATACAGAACATTTTTACAAAAATAGAAAGAAATTGTATATTATTAATGTAGACGATGAACAAATCTTTTCCACCACTATGATAATTATTTTATTCAAAATTTAATTGAAATATTTTTTGTTTTATTCCAAAAAACCCTTTCATTTTTTTATATTTTGGTATTGAGAATTATTTTTTTAAATGGTACTTCTCTATTGAAAATTGTGTTTTAATAGAACAAGTTACTTTAATATCCAAAATTGGCATTATTATGAGTTTAAAATATTTTTATTTCAAGTTTAATTGTGTTGAAAATGTTCATGTATAACAATGTGTATTTCTAAAATGTCACTTGAGAATTATTCACATGAAATTGGTGCATCCAAATATCATTGGGTGAGCCTATTATAGATTATATGATGGGGCGGCCTAGACAAGACTGGGTGAGCTCGTTACAATGTGTATGTGAGGGAATCCCATATAGCATCATGTGATCTTATTGCAACCTAAATGATTGGTGTTACCATATATCACTCTAATTCATTGGAAATGATTATATTAGATGTAGGGTAAATGGGGTTTTCAATTAAAAGGCTATTGAATGGGATTTATGAATATGATACTCTCTGTCAAATAAAGGGATTTTAATTACTTTATTTGGGTTTTATAGTAGTTATTTGAGAAAAATTTATATGTGTGCTTCATGTTAAAAATTATCAATTCATACACTAAAAGTAAATTTATATTAAATTTTAATGTTATTTTTTTTATATTTTTTTCACTACAGTAATGGTTTTATTTCTTTTTATGTCCTTTATTGAGATTATTATACTCTTCAGAAATTTTAAAAGGTTTGTCACATGAATTAATGATGTTTAAGAATGGGAAGAATTGATGTATAATGTCGTGGAGGATTCCCTTAAAATGAAGTTTTTCATTATTTTAAAATATTTATATGATAGGTAAAATAGATACTAATTGTCAGTCTAAGATTTTTTTTCATATATGATTTATGGCGTAATTAACTAAAACTCTATTCATGAAAAGATCCAAAAATTTAAGATAATGAATTATTGACATAAAAATAAAAATTATGTAATGTTTGTGGTCGAGTCCTTATTGTTAGTATCAAAGGAGAGTTTTTGAAATATTTTTTAGTTAGAATATTGTTGAAACAACTCCTATATATGATTTTACATTATGGTTATGTTGAAATGATATAATATTTTAATATTACAATGTTGATTCACCTAAACTATGTTTGTTTATAATGGTTTTACATATAGGAAATATCAATTTTTTGTATGAAGGAATCAATAGGAAAAAATATTTCCAAATCAGCATCCTGAGATGGTTGGAATTATAATAGAACATTTTTTGTGGTGATGGATTAGTTGAAATAAGATATAAATTGTGGCTATGTCAATTCTATAGTTGAATTATATATACCATAAAGAAACAAATATATTTTGGGGAATTTCATGAGACAACATCCCCCATAATTAAGGGGTTCATATAACAATGTGGTAGCTCATGGATGGATCAGTGCAATGGAAATGAAATTTTAATTCATGGTATGTTTTAAATATCAATAGGAAACTCTTTACATTTTTCATTTTGAAGGTGAAGTTTATTGATAGTGGTCTGTGGTTAATAATACCAGTGAGAATTACGATCTTGAGGCTATAGAATGGGACACAATTAAGAATATTTTCTTTGAAAAAATTATTTTTATTATTTAATTTAGGATATATAAAATAATCTTTGAATTGAGGAAATTGATGAAGATTTAATGTTTGCATATGAATAATGTTTTATGAGGTTGGTGATGTATGTGATAGATATCATTTGAGACATTAAAAGTAATATTGATAAATTTTACTCAGGATTAAAATGAAAATTTTGAATAGAATTACATGCATGAGAATATAAAATTTAATAGAATGTTTTTTATTTTTTTGATAATGTTTAGAAGGAATTTTCCAAAACATATGTTTCATGAGTTAAAAATATCATAACAAGGTAAAAGTGGATGGAAATGGAAAAAAACAACTAAGATTCTATAATTTAACCCCCAAACATGTTCCATGTGTGGTAAAATACATTTCGGGGAATTTATGTTAAGATATAGAAAGTGTTACCAGTGTGGTATGTTTGGTCACAAGATCCACGTCTAGAAATAAAACAGTCCTGAACAATACATGATTGAGATAACTATATGGAAAATCAATAGTGAGATGTTTTAGATTTAATGAGTGTAGACAATATACTTGTTACTTATTTTTGGTGGAAATCATCATGATTTTAAGAAAAAAGGGGTTGATATATCATTTTATAACTTTATAGTTGATGTTGGTTCATCTGGTGATGCGGTGACATCTCCACGAATCTCAGTGGTTTCAGAAGGTTGATCATAAGATTAATATCTTAGACACTAAAATTATGATATTTTATATAATGGAAATATATTGTGATACATTTATTGAGTTTTTATAGATATCAAACATATATGTTTTAGATGAAGTTTAATTTTAGGAATAATTCCCTTACATTTTATAGACATAAGTTTAAAGGTATTAATAACCTTGAGGGTTAATATGTTCATTAATGAAATTTTGAGAATAGCCAAATAATATTATTATAATTTGTTAAAAAAATTGGAATTCAAAAACGTTTGTAAAAAGGATATTAAATGATTAATTTTATTTCAAGGATCTCCATATATTTTTTGGAATGTTATAGGATTTTAATTAATTTGGTTTACAAAATGGAAAACCTATATGCTAGGTGACATCCCATTTTATCTAGAAAATATGTATGGATTGAATCAAAGAACAAAGGATGATAATGGTTTACCACCAACCACTGAATTATGTGATATCCTGTTTAATAATTCAATTTTCTTAGTTAATTTTTTTAAATTTTTTTTACTAATAAACCAATGATTTTAATTTATAGGTTTGGAGAATAAATTAATATATTGGATATATTTTATTAAAATTTTTTTTTTTGGAAAATTTTTAGAGATAGATGTAATGAGTTTCCACTCTTTAATTGATGTTATGATCCACTAAAAGTAAATTTTAGTGGTTTTTGCATGAAAAATAATGTTTTGATAATAATTTCTTAGAGTAATGGATATGTTTTAAATTTATAAAATCATAACTAATGGACGAAATTGTGCATATGAAATAGAAATGTATCAATAAAATATATCACCTTAAATAATAAACATCAAAATAATTCATAAAGTCCATGAAAAACTTCATTAAAATTATAATGTTATCCTATTATGTTTAATTATGAGGAATAAAATGTGATTTCAATAATAAAATATTTATGGTTTTGTGACCCTTAAAATTCCATTTAACATTCACTTTCTTATGATCAATGACCTCATTCACTCTCTATAATTTTCTGTTTTTGTTCCATATCATAGTCTTTGCTTCCCACCATTGTTCACTTATCAAGAAGCCTAGTATGTCTCATTATAGATATCCCACATAATTTTATTTCACTTTTATAATGATAATGTTTTATTAACCATTTAAAATATGTGGGTTTACAAAAAAAGGGATTAGAATTTTACATCATTTGATTAATAAGACACTGATCAAATTGCAAGGACACAACTTATTAATAGTGGAAGGATGTAACACTGAAATAATTTATAAGAAGAAAAGTATGATTAATAGTGTAAAGGACATAAAAACTCATCCTATATTATAATGTTAAACTAATAGAATTTATGACATATTTAATCTCTTTGACATATTTCAATGCACATTACACCTAGTTTGAAGGAAATGTGATAGTTTATGAAAAAATTATTATTTAATGTGACATTTATCAACAAGTACTTTAAATGGAGGGTATTAATTATATTAACTAAATTATTATGATGTATAATTTTTTTATATTAATTTAAAATAAAAGAAGAATCTTGTAAAAGAGGAAAAATGTTTTCTAAAAAACTGTATTATTCTATAGGATAGTTTTACATTGTGTTGCACTCCAATTTTAAAACAATTTAATGAAACTTCTAGAAAATTTATTTGATTAGATAAAAATAATTTTTTATATTTTAATACTAAAATTATATTATGTTTTTGTTTCAGGATTTTTTGGAAATGTTTTATTTTATGATGAATAGGAAAAAATACTAAATTTTAAATGAAATCTACATTTATGTGTAAATTATTTATAATTAAAAATTATATTTTAAATTTGTTTTAAAGTAAAATTAGTTATATAATATATCAATTAATCAAATTTTGGACATTTTAATATTTTTCATATTAATGAATGGTAAAAAAATTCTGAACTTTCAAACTTTTACTCATTAAAAACCCTCTTTCTCGACCCATCTTTAGGATTAATTCTAAAATATTTTTTCCACTTAGATTAGTGGAATTTGAAAAAATAGGTTGAATATTTTAAATTATTTAAATTAGTAATTTTTAAAAATGATAACTTAATCCGTGACAAAAAATTGTAGTGAAAATAGTAATAAATAATTACTGAGGTTAAGGTAAAAATGGATTCACTAGGGGTTAATATAAGAAGATAATGGTTAAAAATGAAATAACAACATGCCCAAAACCCTTTGTAAGGGAATATTTCAACCCCATATCTTCTAATATATAAAATTTCCCTTTTGAAAGTTTTTTTAATGGAAAAAACATGGGTATGATTGAATATTTTAAAAAAATTACATGTGTTCCACTCACCTCACTTATAAATGGTGACCACTTATCCTCTCTAATTCACACCATAAAATGTATTTGGTTTAGAATATCAAGGACCAAAAAACTTCCCATCATATTTATTATCTATATGAAATTTTTTCTAATTAAATACATCCTTGGATTTATTTTGGTCCAAACCTAAAGAGGTTACCTGAAGAATAGGTAACACTCATCAATAAGAGTTTTTTGTTTTATTTCATCAAAAACAACATTTTATTTCAATCCATGGTGATATAATAACAAAATTATATTAAATATAATTAGATGATGTTATGTTAAGTTAAATACATAAAAACATATCTAATTTCATCAATTGGGATATGAAATCATTATTCATGCATATGGTGGACCACTGCCTAGCGTAATGATGTCATTAATTTTTACATTACCACCTCTTAAGAATGGTTTTGATGATTGATATAAAGTATATATAATTTATTAGTAACATAATTATACATCATGATAAATTAGATCTTATACACCTTATTTTAATTCTATCTCATAGGGGATATCATAATGTCGCTTGTGTATACCGCAGACTGTTGCCTCATAAAGCGATGTGACTCATTTTTCAGTAACTAATTACAATGAATGTAATAAGGTTAAAGATAATGAATATATATGATATAAATTAAATAATAATTATATTCATGACATTATTATTATTCTATTATAATATATCATTTTCTATCTTTCCATTCCACTCTATGAAAAATTTATAATGTCATTAGTGTACATGTGGACTACCACCTTCACAAAGAGATGCGAATCTCTTTTCATCATGACACAACACAGATAATATAAATATGTGTATATTTAATGAAATAATATGAAATATATTATATTTTAATAATTATGGAAATATAAACAATTACACACCTCTTATCTATAATGTTTTTTAAAAAATGGAAACATTATTGATGTGTTTGTTTGGCCAACTGTCTCAATGATCGTAATGACATTATTTATCAAAAACAACATTATTTATCAGTCTTAAAAGTATTAATTATGTTTATATATGATATTTATTTCATTTATATTAATTTTTATACGTTTAAATAATTACTTATTTGATCATTGTCATCCTACCAAATTCATTTTTAACAAAGAAGATGAATATGGTTAAAACATATGAGTGAAAAATAATTCAAAATGCAATTTTATTTTATAGTGTAATAAGTGAAATCAAATTAATAATAAAAATGAAAATGTTTCTCAATAATATATATAGTAAATATATTTTCATTATTTATTAAGATAAAGGAATATGAGACAAGTCAAGCTCCTATTATTGGACTTCATCTCAATTTCCCTTCAGTGGGGAAGATTTTTTATTTTATTCACCTATAATCTATTATGAAGTATATATACATCCCCTTAGAAATTTTATATCACGAACTTATCTATTCACATGGTATTTAGTGATATGTTTAATTTTATTACTATATTTTTATTATGATTCAAATATTTACAAATTCTTATGGTGCTTTCTTAAAAAAATCATCTCTATTTTAATTTTTTCCTTCAAATTATATGTTTTCAATGACCATGTTTTTTAAAATGTGTTTACGGAAGTTTTTATGGAAATAAAATATTTATTAATTATAGTTTATATGTTTTTTTACTTTATTTTCAATGGTTTTCAAAAGTAATATTTTTTACAAGTTTTATAAGGAAATGTTTTGACAAATGACAAATGTAATGTTTTGTTCTTTGAAAAAAAGTTGAAAAGAAATTTTCCTCCACCATCACAATTATATGATATATATATATATATATTCATTAATTTTTTTTGAGTTTTTATTAAAATAAATCCAATTTTAATTTTTTGGTGTATTTTTTTATTGAAAATTGGGTTTCAAAAGAAAAGGGTATTTTTTGTATCAAAAATGGGTTTTTAAAAGAACAGGGTAAATTGATATCCAAAAGTAATTTTCTTATGAGTTTATAAGAGTTTTATAAAAGGATGTATGATTAAAAATTGAAAGAATAAAATTTTCTAGTCATGATATGGTACTTGAGCATTATACATAATAAATTGGTGCACCCTTATTGTTACGGGTGAGCCCATTGAAACTTATACGATGGGTAAATATATATAGCACTAGGTGATCCCAAAATATCTTATACAACGGGGTGAACTATAAAGCATGGGGTGTTACTATTATAGCTTAAACCATCGGTATACAATGATAACACTCTAATTCATTGGGTAATGATTATATTGTAATTTTTTCATGTAGTTATTCCAAATAAAATGGTTTTGAAATGGTTTTAAGAAATTAATATCTAAATCACCAAATATGTATTTTAATATATTGTTATGGGTTGTAATGAATTTATTTGAGAAAAATATGTGTTTTTATTTTATGTGTTTTTTTTCATTTCATACACGCAATAAAAATTCATGTTAAAGGTAAATGTTATATTAATTTTCTATTTTTCATTGAAAATTTGATATTCTTTATTTTTATGTCCCTTACTAATATTTTTATAGTCATCCAGCATTTTAAAATTTATTCATAGGGTTTAAGGATGGGTAAGGGATAGGAAGAATTCAAGATGAATGTTATAGAGATTTAACAGGATGATAAATCGTGATTTATATTTAATGTTTTATATAATGTAAAAAAATATTATTAATCATAAATCACCACAATGAATTTTAGGGATTTTTAATGTATGAGTTGTATCATAATTATCTAAAACTATATACCTAAAAATATACCCAAACATATGAGAATTAATCCATGGCTTAAAACCCATGATTGTGTAATTTTTAAGGTCATGCCCATATAGTTGTTATGATAGGTTAGTTTATATAACATTTAATTGCATTCCCATTGAAATATTTTACATTATGGTTTTGCTAAAATGTAAAATAATTTTTAGATTACCATGTTGCCTCACCTTAAATATTCCTGTTTAGAAATGTATTCCATGGAGGAAAAAGGAAATCTATTGTGGGAAGGCCCCAAGAAGAAAATATCCTTCCCATCAGCATCCAAAGATGGTTGGAATTGGAATATATTATTTTGATACAATGATTGATGAGTTTAAAAATTCAATAAATGTTAGTTATATCCATGTTTGAGGGGAGTTAGATCCTCCCTGAAGGAACATATATATATATATATAATGAAGTATTTCTTGATGAAATTACCCCATAATTCAGTGGATCATTTCAGACTGTGATTTTAGAAAGATTTTTCAATTCTATGGGAATGTTTTTTGGTGTCAGGGATGGTAATAATGTCAAAAAGAAACTCTTTACATTTAACATTTTAAAAGCGAATCTGATTAATGGTTGTCTTTGGTTTAGAATACTAGGGAGAATGATGGTATTGATGATATGAAATGTTAAACATTTAATAATATTTTAGTTCATAAAGATGACCCTAATACTTTTCAGGTTATAATAGAGAAACAATTATTATAATTGATGAAAAGGTTGAAGATTCGATGTCCTCGTATGAATAAAATTTTAAATGGTTGGAAAGGTATGTACTGGATTTTAATAGGGACATAGATAGTAAAATTAATGGACTTTACCCCTGATTAAAATCATTCATGCCAAGATATTTGGATTTATAAGAATTCAAAAGTAATGAGAAAGTAGTTTTTTGTCTTGTGAAAGTTGATATAGTTTTTTCTTACACATATGTTCTATGAGATGGGAAAAGTAAGAAATGTTCATAATGTCAAGAAATGGAGAATAAACCAACTCGTAATCAATGATTTAATCCCCATACATGTTACAAGTTAGTTAATATTTATTTTCTGGAATCTATGTCAATATTAAGAAAGTGTTAACAATGTGGTATGTTTTCTTAGAATGTTCATGACTGGGGGGAAAAGTGTCCTGAAAAATCAAAGAATAAAATAATAGACATCCATTCAATAGTGATATTATTTAGTTGTAATTTTTTTGGGGCATTATACTAATTTTTGAATTAATTTACTTAGTGTGGAAATCATCATGATCAGGAAAAAGGTGAAGAGTTGATGTCTGTGCATCGGGTTAAGTGGTGATATCTCCATACAGATTAGTAATTTTCCAAGTTTGATCATATGTTCAATATCACAAGAACCCCTCATTTTATGTTTTATGTAATGGAAATAATTTTTTAGAGATTTATTGGTTTCCCATATATATATATATAATATGTTTTATTGTGGAATTTATTAGAGGAATAATTACATTAAATTTTTTAAACATAAGTTTAATGGAATTGATAATGTATATGGTTTATATGATCATAATGATATTTTAATAATAGTCTAATAGGATCATTATACTTTGTAAAAAAAATATATATTGACAAAAATTAGTAAAAAGGTTATTAAATGATTAATTTTATTTCAAGGGTGTCCATCATATTTATGGAAAATAATAGGAATTATATTGACATGGTTTTGAAAAAGGACGATCTCATGTTGTGTAATAACCCATCGCATCAGGAAAAATTTTCATGGCTTGAACACATGACCAAAGGATGATAATGGGTTGTCTCTTTCCACTAGGATATGTGATGTGTTGGAAAATAAGACATTTTTTATTTAATTGTTTTTGAATAATGAATTTAAATTATGAACCAATTTATTTAAAACTCATATTAGTAGATTAATTTATTATATTTTGTATCTTTTTCCACACGGTATTATCTTTAAAAAATAGTTAGTGATAGAGGAAAATAAATTTCACCCTTTTATAGATTATAATATCCATCAAAAGTGAATTTTAGTTCTTTGGGAATAAGAATTTAATTTTGGGTTATTAGTTTCATGGAGTAATCAAATAATTTGAAAATGATAAAATCACAAACGAAGGATGTAATTATTCTTATTAAATATAAATGTATCAATTATGTATATTTCCTTATATTCTTAGATAAAAAATAATTCCTCAACTCAAAGAAAATGAAATATAAAATGAATATTTAATCGTATTACATTTATTTCGAATGAATCAATTTTTTAAAAAAAAATAATCAAAGAATTATTGATTTGCGGCCCTTAATATTCCGTTAATCCTTAAAATTATTAGTATCAAGATCTCAATCACCATCTATAATTATTTACAAATTTTATTCAATATCAAAATAACCAGATCTTACAAGTGTTATCCTATTTTAGACATAGTAGATGTTATTTTGGATAACCACCCTAATTAAATTTTAATTGTATCAAGTTGATTGTTTATTAATCCTATCTAATTTGTGGGTTTAAGACACAAGTATTTTTAAATTTCCATCATTTGATTATAGAGATAAATTTCATATTGTGAGGATAAAATTTATTAAATGCGAATATAACAACCTTATATTTTAGAATAAAAAATTATTTTTTTATTGTAAATGACTCGATGCAATGATCCTAGATGACAATTTGAAACCTGGATAGTTGATGAAATATTTAATCTTTTAGATAACTTAAAATCCACACAATAATTAGTTTAATCGGAACACAAACCTTTATAAAAATATTAAATTTTAATGTGATAGTAATTTCATAGTTGTTATATTGGATTTTATGAATATGATTTAGTAACTTGTTTTGAAATATAGTTTATACATTTTATCTTGTTATTTATTGAAGAGAATTAAAATAAGAATCAATTTAAAAAATGGGTTTTTGAAAAAATGTATTTTACTAAAAGACAGTTTAATCATGCATTGAACAAATAATTTAAAAATATTTTAGACCACATATATAAAATTTATTTTAGAAAATAAACCTCATTTTTGAAATAAAAATACCAAATTATCTTATGGATACATTTTTGGATTTTTTAAAATAGTTTAATTTTTTGAAGAATAATGAAAAATATTTAATTTTAATTGAGGAATGCATTTAATTAAAATTATTTATATAGATTAAATATATTTTATGTTTTATTTAAAGTAAAATTAGATCAATTATATATCAATTATTCCAATTTAGGTTATTAAAATCGTATTCATATTCAATATTTATATAAAAATATAGTAATTTTTTTAAAATTTCCCTTTAAAAACCCACTTCCTCAACACTTATGCGAGATTAATTTTGAATTCAAATTTTCCACTTATATGAATTTAATTTGGAAAAATAGATTTCATATTTGGAATATTAATAATTTTAAATTTTTAATATGTTCAGTTTCATTTTTATAAAATTTTATAATGAAAATAGTAAACATTAATTACCGTGCTTAAGGTATAAATGGACTTATCACAAATTAAACTAAGAAGATAGGGGTTATGAATGTTCTAAAAACTTCTCCAACAACATTTGGCTATAAATATTTCAGTATAATCTCTTCCAAGATATATAATATAACATTTTTGAATCTTTTGGCATGATAAAAATGTTGAGATTATTGAATCATTTAAAAAATTTACAAGTGTTCCACTCACCTCACTTATAAAAGGCCACCCATATCCTCTATTCCTCCCACCTTCAATCCACAGTTGTTTAGAAAATACCTATTGAAAATACCTTTCAATATTCCCTTATGTAATCCTATAAAACAAATTATGTACTAATATACAACATAGTAAGTATTTCAGTGAAACCCAATGGACTATACTGAAGAAGAGATAACATTAATCAATAAGTATTTTTGTTTTATTTCTTCTTTAACCTCATTAAATTCATATTATACCATGTTGATAAAATAAAATAAGTATCTTAAATATAAATAAATGATCTTATGATAAGTTAATGACCTAAAACCATCTCCACATCAATAAAATTTCATATGAAATCAACAAATATGTGTAGGATAAAAACCCTCCTCGTGAAACGATGTCATTGGTTTTTCCATTACAACTTGTCCTGGTTGGGTATGATAATGGATCTAAATTATATATATAATATTATTAACATAATTTTACCTATTTAATCATTATATCACATTAATTTATATACATATATATATATATTCCATTCCATTCCATATGTGATAAAATAACATTCATCCTGTGTACGATGAACTTTTGCCTCACGAATCGATGTGATTCATTTTTCAGTGACGTGTTACATGGAAGGAAATATGGGTACATGTAATGAATATATATGATATAAATGATATAATTATTATATTAATGACATATTTTTCATTATTAAATATAAAATTCCATTTTATTTATTACTTATTCTCTAACAGAATGAATGAAAACACCATTCGTGTATATTTGAACTACCACCTTTTTGAAGCAATGTGACTCTCTTTTCATCACTTCGACACATGGATGATATATATATATATATGTATATGTATATTTAATTAAATAACATGTTATAAATAATATTATGATAATTATGGTAGGAAAAAATATTTCACACCTATTTTTTAGAATGACTATCAAGAAATGGTGACATTACTAATGTGTACGTAGAGCTTACCATCTCTATGGTCATAACAAACTTAATTTCTCAAAACCAACATTCATGATGTGTATTAAAAGATTTTTTTTATAAAAAAGATAATTATGTCATGTTTATTATTATAGATATATTTAAATAATGTAATCCTTGACCATAGTAAACTTACCAATGTAATTTTTGGCACATAAGCCGAATATGGTAAAAAACTCCAATCTAAATGTAATTGATTATGTTGTTGTATTTGACATGTAAATAAGAGAAATTAAATTAATAATAAACTTGAAAAGGTTTTCAAGAATGTAAATAAGTATCATATGGTTATTATTCAAGAATATAAAGTCGCCTGTGACAATTCAGACCCATTGTAAGGGACTTCATTTCAATTTCCATTCATTGAGGACTATTTTGATTTTATGCACCGATATTCTTTTACAAGGTGTATATAAAGTCCCTTTGAAATTTAATATCATGTATTCTATGTTATTGTGGTATTTAATGTATTTAATGTTATTCATACAAGGTTTTTGTGATTCAAATATTTCTAAAGTGGTAAGGGACTTTTTTTAAGATTCTATTCTAATGTTTTCCTTCCAACCCTTTCTATTCCATGACCATATTTTAAAATCATTTTATGAGAGTTTTTTTGGACACAAAAAATTGAAATACTATATTTTGTTTATATTTTTACCTTATTTTTAAATATTTTCAGAATGATTCTTCATACATTTTTATATGTTTTTTTGAAAAACTGTAATAGGAATGTTTTATTCTTAACTTATAGTATGATGGTTTTTCCACCATGACCATTATTTGATTTTTTTCTTCCTCCACAACATTTAATGTTTTATTCAGAGGAAATCATTTTTCAATTTTTGGTTTATTTCGGTACTGAAAATGTGTTTTCAAAAATTAATAGTATATTTGAATTGATAGTGGTTTTTCTAAATAAAATTGTAATTTAATAATAGAAAGTTATTTTCTTATGAGTTTAAATCAGTGTTTTTTGAAATGTTTAATTGTTGAATATATGATAGAATTAAAAAAATAGTAGTCATGATTTTTTAATTGAGGGGTTTAAATGATATATTTCTGATCCTAAAAGATGTCGTGCGATCTCGTTATAGATTCTTTGATGGGGTGACCGAGATAACATCAGGTGAGCATATTGTACATATAAAATGGGGAAACCCAGATAGCGACAGGTGATTCCTTTATAGATTAAATGATTAGTATGTATAGATAGTCCTCCAATTCATTAATTAATGATTATATTAGATTTATGAGATATGGTTATTCAAATTAAAAGTGTTTTGAATGTGTTCTATTAGTAGGATGATCTAGTTCACCAAAAAAGGGATTTGAATTACATTTTATTAATTTCAAAGTTTTTTTTTGAGAAAAATGCATGGTATTGTGTGTGTTTCATGTAAAAATTATTTATTTAATACACTCAATGAAAATTGAAGTTAAAGATAAATTTTATATTCATTTTACTATTTTTTTCATAATACGAATGATTTTTCTTCTTTTAATGTACCTTATTGATCCTTTTGTTCTCATCCTATATTTTGAATGATTTTTCATAGGCTTTGAGGGTTTGTAAGAGAAATGAAGACTTAATCTTCAATGGCATTGAGGTTTTCTAGGAAAATAAATCATTTTTTATTTTAAAAGTTATATATTATGGAAAATTTTGATACTAATCAGAAGTGTCCACTTTCAATTAAAAGGTTTTGTTTTTAATGGGTAATGTTCTAATTCTTTAAACCTACAAACCTTAGAAGATACTTAAATGTAAGAGAATGAATTCCAAACATAAATCTCAATATTATATAATGTTTATGCTCTAGTCCTAATATAGACTATAATAAATATATAAGGATTAATCAATATTCCAAGGTAACTATAAGAAAAATTCGTTAATTTTATCAATAACTTTTCCATCCTAATTAGATAAGGAATAATCCTTATGTAAATATAAATAACTAAAATAAAATTCCATTTAAATAAATTTCATATCATGAATACATAAAAATTAATCAAAATGGAAAGCTAAGGAACTATAAACACATGAAATCTAATCAATTAACAGATAATGAAATGCTTATAGATATAACATCATTTCTAAAATATGATTGATAATATTAAATGAATTAATAATGAAGGAAACACATAGTATTTTTTTTCATGATCATAGGCCTCTTGATAACTCAACCATAAAGACCTTAAACAATATAGTTTAATACTATAATAATTAATATAATTAATACATTCTAAATGATTCACCTCATGAGACACCAGATGCATTGAGGGGATATATAATCACGTTTCCCACCTTTCACTACATGTATAATGAAATACTTATATACTGAATAATTTATTTAATACATAATTTTTTCCCTAATCATTAAAAATACATATCGAGTAAAGACTACATATTTATCAATATTTCCCAATATTAAAAAATAAATTTCATTGTTTAACATTATATGTAAAAATGATATACCTTTTAGGAAAAAAATATTACCATGATAAATAATATGGATATTTAGGGGAAATTTAATATACAATGATAATTGTAATGTGAATATTTTAGAGGAAATTTATTGACTATAAAAATTAATAAATAAAGTGTCATTTAATTTTTGTTTTTGAAAAAATGATAATAAAACATTCATAGAATCAATTAAGATGGTATCAATGCAATATATCCCCTGAGGAGAATAATAAAAATAAATTTTTGTTATTTTTTACTAATATAAATACCATAAAAAATAAATTAAAAATTGTTGATTAAAATATATACATTTTTTATTTTATTTTATTTTTACAAAATAAAATTTCACAAAATATTTTGAAAATAATTTACCTTGAAAATGACCATAGAAAAAAATAATGAAATATCTAAAACATTGATTGGTATTGAGGGTCAAAAATTCTATATATGTTTCACAAAATAAAATAATGTTTCTTTACACAATTTCGGTAAAACCCAAACAGTCCTTATTTTGAAAAAAAATTAGTATTCATTTTAATTTTTTAGGAAATAAAACATTGATAAAAATGAATTAAATAAATAATATTTTGAAAATTGAAAATATTTTAAATATATTATTATAATAAAATGATTTCCAATAAAATGGATTATCGAACAAATAGTTACATAAAGCCATATTTTCCTAAAAATTATTTCTCAACAATTTAATCTATAAATGAAGAGAAAATATTTTACAATTAATTGAAAATTTTATGAATAGTTACATTGTAATATAGTGAATTCAGTTTATAATCCAATTATCAAATAATTTTCTTGAAAGTAATATTATTCATAAACAATCCAGATTAAAATAATAATGTGAAAAAAACACACAAAAATATCATAATATTAATTTTATTATTAATCAATGATTTATTTATATGTGTAAAAGGTAAATAAAAATAAAATAAGTGGAAATTAAAAATAATACAATCCAAATATATGGTACAAATAATCATAAAATATCATAAACAATGAAGAATTCATATATTCCAATGACTGGAAATTGAGTTATAAAATTCATTGCCCCTCAGTAATTTTCCAGTCCAATATCTTAAGATGAATGATTTAAAACTAAAACATAAAATAATAAGAATTGTTATGTAATCATGAAATTACATGTAAAATGGGTGGTATAAAAACTATATAAAAAAATTTTGGTGCATAATATTACAACATGACTCAATGAAGGGAAATTGAGGCGAAGTACCTTACCTCATGATTCTAATTGGTTCAGCATGATTTAAAAACATGTATAGTTGTTATAATAGTGTTATTAATTTATATCAGAACCATTATCATATTAATAATATCATATATTATCCTTTTATAACATCTCATCACATGTTTTTATTAATAATTAATTATTACTATCATTTTAAGGGATAACTACCATGATTTCTCATGCCTGTTTTAACATGAATGTTACTATTCTCAATAATTTTATATAGTCACATATTATAATAATGATATTAATTTTAAAAATATCATTTTATTTCCTTATATAAAATTTTATAATCATTATTTAAATTTAATGATTTATAATGGATCATATCGCTTCGGGGAGATGAAAGGTTATACGTATGCACAAGCCACATTATCATTTTATTAATGGGTGAAATAGTAAGGAAGTAGGTGATATATTAATTATAAAGAATCAATATCATGTCACCTATTTAACATATATTAATAATGTTTAATATTTCTGTACTGCATGTAAATCATAACTGAAAAATGAATCCCATAACATCCCGAGGCGGCAGTCTGCCCTACACGTGAGAGAAATTATCATATTTAAAATAAATGGAAAGTAGTAACCTTTATGTAATATTATACTTTCAAAATTATAATAATATAATTAATATAATGTTTATTTTTTCATTCCATCATTATATATATCCTTGAATAGTGGTGAAGGATGATGAATTAAGTTTGTTTGTGAGGTGGTAGTCTACTGCAAACACTATTGACAGTTAGTTTCACATTTAATGGAAGAGGTGATAGATATAGGTCATTAACTAAAAATAATAATTTATAAGTATATTGAAGATACATATTATATTATATTATAATGTTTTAATATTATTTGGAGGAGGTGGCAGAAGAAACAAAATTATAACACTCACTTAATAACATTACCTATTATTCAGATAACTTTTTTAGTATTTCAATAAAATCCTTCATTGGATGTATTTATGATCAAACTGGGGGATGTATGATTTTGACAGGTGAATATGTAAGTGATGTAGTTTGGTATTTCCCAAACTAAATGACTCTTTAGGTTATGATATGGCAGGATAATGGGTGGTGTTTTATAAGCGGGTGAGATGAAACACATGGAATATTGGAAGATATTCAATTAAAATAACACTTTTATCATTCCACGAGTCTCCAAATCTGTCATTATCAATCCTAAGAGGTTATAGGATAGAAATAAGGATTTTTGTGTGTTTTTACATGTTTTTAGGTAATTTAACCATTAATATTTTAGTTTAACCTCTTATAAAGTAGTTTTTTTTACCTTAACCACAGTAATTAATTTTTATAGATTTTACAATTAATAGTGGAAACCAATTTTTAAAATTACTAAATAAAATAAATTATGCTTATTAAAAATATGAAACTCATTTTAAAAAATGTTATTAACATAATAATAAGATTCAATTTCAAATTATACCCGTAGATGTGAGATCAAAGAGGTTTTCCAAAGGGAATGTTCTCATACAGATAAAATGTTTTAATATAAAAACTCAATATAAAATTGATTAAAATGATCTTAATTAGGAATATACTAATATAATTCATGTATGTTAATAATAAAAATATTTTTAAATATAATTTATCACTGTAAATATTATATAAAAAGCAGTTTTAAATAAAAATGATGAATTTTTACTATTCATTAAAAAGATAAACATGTCAAGAAAATAAAAAACATTCAACCTAATATAATCATGGTATGATTATTTCAAAATTAATGTTTATTTTGATAAAAAATTCATAAAATTGTTTCGAAATACTTTTAAATTATGCGCGGAAAGTGTGACTAAATCACCATAAAAATATAGTTTTCCCAAAAAACATAATTTTTCCATGATATGATTTTTAGTTCTTTTATAAAAAATATATAACCAATTAATTTTTTTATACTTTTTAATTTTTTTTCATTTAGTTATTAATATTCATTCCTACCAACTTAAAAAATATGTTATAAGGTCAAAATTTTAAATAATAATATTTTTATAGAGCATAGTATTTCATTTAAAATCATTATTGCGTGCATTGAAATATAGTAAAGAGATTGAAATAATTTAAAAATAATTAAATCATAAATTATAAGGGTGTTATATTATCTTCTAATATAGGTGTTTCATTCCATACATGTGTTTGGACATGATGTTTATCTTTTTAAATCATTTTATGTTACATTTGGTGAAGATTTTGGAAATAAAAAATATGGGTTCATATTAGTGGGATGTATATGAATACCTAGATATTTCATAACCGTATAAGGAGTGGTTTAAAAAAATATTATTTAGATACCACTAATTATTTTAATTTTTTTAATTGGAATGGATAATTTTACATAGAAGGATGACATGGTTTTTTATTAATGATAACATTCACAAAACTATGGATTTCATGAAGAAATTGGGAACATTATTTGAATTCTTACATTAAAAATGGGGAGAATATGGATTTGGTTGTGTAACATATTTAAATTATTAAGGAATTAAATCAACCTTTTTAGTTATCTATATATTTGGAATTGAATTAAGGGGTATTCAAAAATTATAAAGATGAATATAACATTGAAAATCCAATGATTATATATTATATATTTTTATTTTACTATTAAAGAATATGTGGTAGTTTATTTTTCAATTTGGACATACAAAAATCTTCATTTTATAGGGTTTTGGGAATTTTGTTTCCTTTTATCACTTAATAAAAACTTCCATGCATGATTATCAGTATCACATAGGGTAGTTATAAGTACCTGTTACTTATCAACACATGTCTTATATGTGTAACACATTAACAGGTCACATGATCATGCTAGGCTTATGTGGTCTCTTAAATAGACTTGTGAAATATGATCTTCATACGTCTAAATCACTTCCATATCCATTAATGGAGTTTATTCAAAATTGTTTATCACATTTTATTGACCTAAAATTCCTCCATCTGAATTGGATTTATTTGGAATAAAATAAATAATACTCTAAGGGAAAACATAGAAAAGAAATGTAATTTTTTCATTATTATGGTGATGGTAAAATGAGAAGTCCCTCCTGGTCTTTATATATCTATGAATGACATGTAATATTTTTTCACAATATTTATTTATGAATACTTTATTTTTATTACTCTTTTTATAGATGAAATACCCATGGTAATATTTACTATGACTAAGTTCCTTATCACTTATCTAGACAAGTATGATTGTTCATCGAGGTTACACTAAATATACCTTAATGAAAATGTTGTGTCAACTTTCAGAACATTGTATAATTTCACTATATTTTACCATTTTATATTTCATTCATTTTCAAATTATTTAAGCCTTAATTTTATTTTAAAAAATATAACAGTTATTTTATTATTAGAATTAATATCATGTTCAAAAAATTAGTGTAACTATTATACTAACAGATGGATTTTGATTCCTCGTGGGGTTGACCACAACCATTGTCTATAGGTCACACATTAACACTAAGATATTTAATCATTCCTAAAAACATATATTTATAATTCCCATTTTATACTTGACATTCACTAATAAAATTGGTTTTTGGGTGAAATAATGAACTTAGTTCAAGACCAAAATCTTATGAGGTAGTGGTTTTTCCATCTGATTAGCATTAGGATGATCTACATTTAAATTTTTAGATGATATATCTCCTAGGAATACTAGGGTGTATTATATTTTATGGAACATACACAGTACCTTTCCCCAACCCTAGTGAACCAAAGGGTCATAATTAATCATTCATTAGACTATACGTGACTAATTAAAGGTGAGGATGGATCTCAAGATTCAACATATTCCCTAGGGGTCAGTTTAGAGAAGACTAGGCCATGGTGTAAGGGTTCATGAAGAGATAATATTAGTTGGATACATAGATAATGGTTGTACTGTTTTATGACATTTTCTTGATATTATAACTATTTACAAGAATTACGAGGACTTCATCATTAAAATTATATGTTGATGGAGCCTATAAACCAACATTATCAATCTATTTCACTTATTGTGGGCAATAATCTCTAATATATATAAAAAATATATGGGATCACAATGTTAATGTGTATATATATATACGATGAATATCTTCCTTTTTTTACTTCCCAAATGTATGATAGAATACTCAAGGACATAGAAATAGATTATGGAATGTTGTTCATTAATCAAGGATAAATGAATTCTATATTCACATCGTTATACTGTTTTATACATTGGTGGTCCCATTCAAGGAATATGTTCTCATAAATCTTTTTTAATGAGTCCAAATATGATCAAGAATTTCCATACTCATGGAATCTCATATTGGTACCGACCCTCCCTAAAAGAAGGGGGGTATGAGGAATCCTAATGCCATTACCTACACAATATTAACAAAAGACCTCACCGAGTTGGGTTTCTAAATAGGTGGATATCTTTCTATTTTTTCTAATGTATAATAAATATATATAATTTAGATATTAAAATTTTATTAGAGTATTTCATCTATCATAGAGTCATGAATTTGATTTTTAAATACTGATTTTTTAAATATCTACCCGCTCTTGTGGCATATCCTTTGGGATAATTCCACCTATGATATTTGAATGACAGTTCAGAACATATAAAGGTGGGATAAAAATTACATTTTATATTATAAATTTCAAAACATAATCTCTATTAATAGGTGATTTTTATACCATTTTTATAAATAATTATTGGGGTCGGACAAATAAAGATGGTCAAGTGATAAATGTATAATGCTTTTGGACATCACTCAAACTTCTTATTATCATTTGATAAAAGAGTTATCATAGACATCATTATGAATGATATCTATTAGAGAAATGATGGGTGATCATACTTGAACTCCATCTGGGATAGTTCCTCTATTTCTTGGAATAATGATTTAAAAATGGAGATAGTTACATTTCCAATTAATTTATTATGTTTTGAATGATATCGATGTAACACCCAAAATTTTTTCTCTGTATTTTTCCATAAAAAACAAATTGTGGAATAGATTTTTTAAATCAAAAAACCCAACTAATATTAACCATGGTAAATTTTATTTTGATAAAATTTTACAATAAATGATATAACATAATAAACTTTCAAAATAAAATATCAAGCATCTTTAAGAAAAAGATTAGGTGGAATAAATTACCAAGTAATTAAAAATTACAAGATCATAAAATTTTTATCTTTATAGTTCCCCACAAATATCATCATCTGAACTGAAACTTTTGAAATAAAGAGAAAAACTATAAATATAATAGACATTTTGAGAGATATGTAAAAGAATAATTTTAATTAATTAATGAATGTATAAAATGATGTATATATGAGTGTATTATTAGTTGTCCATATATATTCATTGGAAATATGGTCATTGGGAGTACATAAATACAACAGTTATACTAAATATGTTTTATTTTTAGTAAAAAATTTAAAATAATATAATTTATATTTCTAGATGGAATACCCCTCTAGTGGATCAGTTTATGGACACCTGAAAAGGTATCAAGGAGGTTTATGAATGGAATTGAACTAAGATTTCACCTAAAAATAATTCCAATAGAGTTCTTTCTTCCTCCATGAGGTGTAATGATTTTTAATGGGATAAATCTATAGAGTTTTATTCTAATTAATCTATATTTAGAAATGTTGATATAGTTAAATCATTATAATAAATAAATCAAATGTTTAACTAGTATTCATGTTCAATTTCAAAGCATATATATGTTTATTCTAAAGAATAATTTGCATGTTTTTCTCATTTATTTTAAGACAACTCTTAACTTTAGGGATAATTTCTTGAGTAAGAGAGTTTTCTAAATCTTTTACAATAGAGGAAATGATAAATATTCTATCTGGAGAATAAATAATAGTAAATATCAAAATAGTGGATGGGAAACTAGAAAATAATAGTTTATAATAGCATGATCTTAGTTCCTCAATACAGGTTCAGTGGGATTGGGGCATGCTAGATCCAGGGGCTACTTGAGGGGAATATGATAGTATGAATAAGCATATAACTCTAAATAAAAAATGATAACAGTATCTTTCGGTGGTAAAATTTTATGACTATGAATGATGTTATCATTCCTTCCCCAGTAACTAATGGTGTTAATAATTTTGGCATGAAGTAGGGAGATACTATAGGGAATGCTGTTTCTTCCTTGGGATGATTTATCATAACTAGAAAGGAAATATATATTGGACAAACCAATCATTAGTGTAGATGTTAATTATAATAATATGTAGTTATTTGAAGGTTTTTTTACTATTCTTGGAATAAGAAATGATCATGAACCTTATTTTTCATTTTTTCCCTAGGCCTACAGGGTGGTCTACCTTAATTTGAGACATCCTCTATGGCTGCTGGGAATGAATATTATAATTATATTGTATTTGTAGGTGTTACCGATAACTATAATCTACCTTCTCATGTACATAATGAAAAGATAATCCTATTTCCATTAAAAAATGTAATTTTATTAATTTTGATCAAATAGAGAAGGAATTTGGTGATGTTAATGTACAAAAGGATACATATTTTCCTCAAACTATAATGGAGGAAATGAAAACATCAGATGGCGTTATTAAGTGTCTTGACATTTTAGACCATTATGAGGTTGGGAAAGTCCATAATAATAAATAATATTATAATGTTTTTTTTCAAGGGATGATAAATGATAATGATGGTTTCTAATATACAACCATGAAAAAGAGAAGGCATATGAAGGAATAATATTATCTATGTTGTATGATGTGGACCAGATCCACTCCCATGGATAAAGGGAGTCAGGTGAATTCAAAAATGATCATCTAATTGAGTGAAGTTTCTGAATGTTATCTGTATTATGATTATTTAAATTCAATTGATTATGATATTTTGATTTTTTCCAACTAAACATTGGTGTTTTCTTATTATTGGACATTAATGTTTTGGAATGAGGGAAGTGGTCACTTATCGGGCCTTATTCCATCACGAACCTACCTTTTTATTTTCCTTAATAAAGGGTCTATAAACTCATGATACTTATATTTTTAATAAATAATTATTTTATTTAAACCAATATTTTAATAGAAATGGATTGATAAACCAAAATTTTAATAAGATTGATATATATTATTAATACGATGTGGGTAAAATTATTTTATGATTTTTTCTAATTTTTTTTTTGAAATCTATTTTTTTCTAACAAATTAAATTGATAACCTTTAATGAATATTATGTAATGATTAGATGAATAAAAAATGGATTAAGACTCAGTTAATTATTAATTGAAACTAAATGAGATTACTAAAACATAATGACTAGAAAATAATTTTTCAATAAAAATTAATTATATATATATTATTATTTCAAATAAAAGTTAAATTAATCAGTTATTGAAATTGAATTGTATTAAATGAACTCCATATCTATAATTATCACATAAAAAATATTTAAATATTTTAATTCAATTTTTTGGATGAAAAATAAGTTGATGAGTTAATAATTGGGTTGACATGGTAAATGTAAAATATGTTAAAAAAGGTGAAACTAAGTGATATATTTCATTTGGATAATCATAGTCTATAGTTGCAAGGAAACATGTGAAAACAAGAGAGGATCCACAACAAGAGCTTTTTTTGAGAAAATATATTATTGTCTGGAGATGTTTGTTTATCAAAATTAATGGAGTCCAGGTATAAAGGGGTTACATATTCCATGAGTTCTTGGTAATTTAATAAGTATTAAAGTGGGTTTGAGTTTTTTTAATTGAAAATTGGCTAAAAACCATATACAAAACACTCACATGTTGTGTAAATAGATTACATGTCGTGTAATGTTTTGGTGATTTCAACTAAAAAATCCATGAAAATTGGGTTTTTGGAATATCCCATTAAAAACATTTACATGACCTATAACTATAGCACACAAAATGCCATTCCCTAACCTACTATTTTAATGTTTGTATTATGGTTTAGTATTCATTCTAATTCATTTAAATCTTCTCCTCTTGACCATATGACTCCTTCTAAACAATTTTAGTGTACCCAAATTCCTTCCAGACGACATGATAATTCCTTTGATCCCTCGTAAGTGGTTTTGGTGTAGTTTCTCCCCTATCCCCCTTGATTTTCCAGCCGTTGTGGTGAAATACTTTTACCATGTCTATTTTGATTTTTGATCTTGATTAACAATGATATTAGAACCTCTTTGAGATAATCCAAACCTTATTCCTCATGGTTGGTTGCTATTAGAAGTGTTGTTAGATTATTAGTGAAATGAAGGGGGTATAAATATTAACTAAATGGTCTGAAAATTTTCATGTTTATGCAATATTGTGATTTCATCAACATAACATGAACCCAAATCGATTAAATAATGAATGTTATTATTCAATGGATTCTATTGGTTTCAATTAGATATTGACATGGCCTACGGCTTCCCATTGTGTGAGAAAACCATAAAATATAATTGAATTGGATAATGGATTAAATTGTGTTTATCATGACATGTGATCTTAGTTGATTTATTAACATAGAATCCCAAATTTCAGGATTAATACATATTATTTTGACTGTTAATCAATTGAGATATAAATAAAAGTGGTATACGAAAGACTAATGGTAATTGTCACAATTAACCATTAATATTTATGATGTGATATCGTTATATCCATGATGTATGATAGGACTTGTGTTCCATGATGAAATGATTATATATAATGCTATTCCCTAAAACATGAGTAATTATGTACTATAATATAGATATTGATCAGGCTCAGCCAAGTCCCGTGATGTAATGCTTATAGAGAGAGGGATCTACCTAATCCCATGTTGTGATGCTAATATGGATTTGACCCAGATACTCTGATTCTTATAGTTCATTGACCTGAATTGTTGTACCATACAATAATTATTTGGATTTTGTTGGCATAGTCATAATACATTCTTAGAGATATTCTGACATGGCACTAAAGCAGTTTATATTTCCATGGTTATATGGTTTGGTTGGCATGGTCATAAGACATGCTTTGTGATATTCTGGTATAGTGAAGATGCATGTTATTTTACTATGGTTATGTGGTTGTTGTTGGAATAGTTTGGATATAAGCATAGATATAATCCGGTATTGATCAAAAAAAGATTTTTGTTTCATTTTATTAATTATTGAATTAATTAAAACACATGTTTATCACAACCTTTCATACACTTCTTATAAAAGTTGTTTGTTTAGACATAATGGTGATGACCTAGTATGTTATACTCACATTCTATTCAGTTATCCATTTGGTAACTGAGAACATTACAAGGATGATTGTTTGGATAAAGGAAAATGAATTTTCTATTGATTATTTTCTTGTAGGATGGGATGGAGTTTTGAGCTGGGAACGACATGGGGTTCGAGAACTTGCACTATTGAGTCTTTTTCTAATTCTACCTGTCTTTTAATTTTTTTTGTTTCTATCATAAATTTAGTTAAATTACATCACATCATTTCATTATTCCTTTATTATTTATTATACTATTTAATTGAATTTTATATTAGGTTTCCCCTATGTCTAGACTTGGATTGGTTTCATTTATATGGTTTATTTATACTTCTATGGAATTTCATTCTATGATGTATAGTCTCTTAGCTATACATTTCACATCCTTTCTACTAGTTGGTAACCTCTAGAATATGGGGAGGTATGATCAAGTTCTGATAACCCACACTTTTTCCAAGTGGGATAGTACCAGATTGGGGGGTTTTACAAAGTGGTATCAAAGGTTAATGTTTTAATTTAATCTATATTACTATATGGGAAATGTAAAAAGGAGACTTGGATATTCCAGGACATGGTAATGATCATCTACATGTGAGTAGCTAAACCATGTATGGGGGAAAATCTGAGTTCACAGGGATGTGATCACCGTTTATGTTTTTTCTTATTATATTTGATGTTATTTCAGTGTGGTTGATTCACATGTTATGCTAGGTTATTTTTTATTTATGTTACTGATTCTTTAGATTTTTACTTCTGGCATGGTATTGTATGAGATGAGGATAAAACAATCATAATAGTAAACTAGGTATTTATTGATCGAAATTGTTCGTTATAGAGAAAGATCTATTTTTCACGTGATATATAATTTCTTGTTGAATAGTTATATGAAATTTTTTCTTCACTAGGTAAATATAATTAATTAAGATTTCATGATAAACCACTTGTAAGACATGTTTAGAGAAACAATGAGTCAGTAGTTCTCTTTTATAGTTACCAGTTGTGGTTACCATTATTTCTAGCTAGTGTTCTATGGTGTGTGTTTTTATTGTAGTGAAAATTCCCCCTTATCATCATTGAATTAAGGGTTAGGAGAGTGGAAATAATCACAATCCTAAAATAGATGAATTAGAGATTCCCATGGTCCATGGGGATCAAATGGATGCTAAAATTTGTAACAACATCCTAAGGGTTGTGTGGTCCATGGAAATGGATTCTTTTTGTATCATGCCATAAATTTATGAGTTGATAATGGATTTTTGGCTGAAGCATCAACCTATGTTTTCTGGGGATGGAGGAACCGAAGAATCCATGTTCTAAATTTAGTTATTCAAGAAAATATCCATTCTTCTTATGACACCTACAGGTATGAAAGTGATATTTTGTGATTATATGATTCGTGGACCTTCAAAGAATTGGTGGGATATTCTAGTGGAAGGTAGGATGCAAGATGAGCAATCTTGTATTGAAATTGAGAAGTAGTTCCAAAGCAAATTATATCTTGAGACATTGAGGGTTGAAAAAGCTCATGATATCATGAATCTAACACTAGAGGGTATGTCCGTGCATGACTGCGTTTGACATTTCACCGACCGATAATTATTTCCACAATTTTTTGCTACTGATGAGATATCTTGGGTGATATGTTTTTAGGATAATATTTATTAAGATTTTAGTTTTTAGGTAAAGGTTTTTGTGCACATGGTGAAATAGGAACTCATCATGAAATGGAATGAAACAGAGAGTCCCCAAGTAATGGCCTAGCTATTTTTGTAGTGAAAACTATGTACCTATTTTTGGGCATAATGAAGCACCACTATGAATGATTCCACCAAGGTATTCATGGGAAGAGAAGTCATGGAATTGGACAACCATTTCAGGATCATGTTTGATTCTAGTTCTAATAGTGTGGTAAGTTCAACCACAAGTTGGATATGTTTCCTCACATTCCATTTGAATTTTTTATCTGGGGAAGGATGGTCCAGCTTTATGGTTTATATATGAATAATATATAGTAGTCTAGTGGTAGGGTATCAGGATTGGATCCTCAGTCAATATGGGGATTCACTAAAACTCATCAGGATGGTAGCTAGAGTTCTAATGGCTATTCAAGGTGAGGCAGAGGGAATAGTTCCATAGTGGTTAAGCAGTTATACCAAGAAAGTACAATAGATTAGGGTAATCATATTGGAGTCCATGGTAGAGGGAAATGTTAGTTGCATGTTGTGTAGACTACTATGGATAACTTTGATACCTAATTGTCTACCACGGGAGGTATGATTAGTGTATCATCTACCTTACAATGCATTTTTTTGATATAGGAGCATTGCATTAATTTCAATAATTTATATTTTGGAAATGTTTTGGGCTTGGATATGGAAATCCTGGATGGATCTTTAACCATAGACACACTATTAGAAGTGAAATCAGAGAAAATACAACATTTAATGCCATGTTCTAGAGAGACTGGTTGTTTCCATTTATTTTTGGAACTGTTCATGCTGGAAAAGAGAGGATTTGACTTGATTATTGATATGGATTGGCTATTTCAAAACCAAGACCATATCTAATTTTATAGGAGGAGATATAAGACTATATCTATAGAAGGAGGAAGATATTCTCACAGTGGTGAGAGGGATCTTTAGGCTGGTCATGCATAACCAATGTAGCGAAGATTGGATTGTCCCAATGATGAGATAGAAAATATTTGTCTTGATGATGGTTGAATGGAGCACAATTATTTTCCTCCAATAGTAGATTATTTTTAAGATGTTTTCATAATTATTTATATGGATTACCACACAAGAGAGAGATCGAGATCATGACCAAGTTGGTTATGGGAAAAGAGAAAGTTTCTATTCAGCCTTACAGAATGATACCGGTAGAGCATCAGGATTGGAATGATAAATTGGATGAAATGGAATCAAAATGCATCATACATACTACTACATGTCCTTGGGGTTCTCCAGTTATCTTCACTAAGAAGGATTATGGGTATTTACACTTATGTGTGGACTATCAGTGGTTGAACTAGGTAACAATCAAGAACTGATATCCTCTTCCTTGCAATGGCCATATTTTCGATCACCTGAGAGGTTATAAGATGTCATTAATGATTTATTATAGATTAGGTTGCAACCAATTAAGGGTGAGACTAATGGACATACACCAAACTAAATTTAGGAGCTAGTATAACTGTATGAATTTTTAGTGATGTCATTTTGGTTTATTAATGCACCAATGGTATTCATCGCCTTGACGAATAGGATATTCCATCCTTTTTGGACAATTTTTTGGTATGTTTTTTCGATGACATATTTTTTTAATCATATATAATAGGTTATTATTCCAAACATATTATCAATATATTGAGTATATTGATAATTTCTTTATGATTCAGAGAATTCTATGTTTAGTAGGTTATTGTCCTAGAATTATTCAAGATTTTTCCCATTTGGTACCACCATTGTATGGCCTGAATAAGAAAGGGATGAAGTTTTTTTTGGTATATTGATTACCATACATATTTTTAGGAGCTAAATGGTAGTTTGGAATTATCCATATTCATTACATTACCTATTTTGAGTAAATTATATTCTGTTTACTATGACACATCCTTAGTTGGACTCAAAGATGTTCTGATGTAGGAGGATCGAGATGTTTCTTATGGATCCAGGTATCTAAAAACTCATCAGATGAATTAAACTACTCATAATATAGAGTTAGTAGAAGTGGTAAATTCCCTAAGATGTTGGAGACACCATCTCATGTGTGAGATGTTTTTGGTATTCATGGATCCCAAGAGCCTCAAGTACATGTTTTCATAACAAGACCTAAACCATAAGTAGAGGATCTGGGTCGTGTATATTTAGTCTGTCAACTTCAAATTGGTTTATCCACCTATAAAGGGAAATTTCATTTCCAATTCTTTGACCAGGAAGACACAAACATAGGGAGCATGGCAGTATTTTAATAAGTAGTTGATGAAGGCCTTGTTTGGATACATGAATCTAGATATTCATGGGTCTAAAGTCCAAGTGGTTATGACTAAAAAAATATATTATACCCATGAATTTATACATGACTAAGATAGAGAAGTTTTCAAAAATTGAGTGATTAGTTCTGAGAGAAAAATTATATAGTGGCGAGACACCATGGGGATGGTCTCTTTGAATTGATTATTCTCTTATTTTCCTTGGTCGAGTATGGATTCTGATGGGCTTACATGATGAGATGATGATGGATTTCCATGCTTCAAGATTGGAGGTGCATCCTGGTTTGATAGAGATATATCATAATCTCCATGGATAGTACTACTGGTTAGGAGAGAATATGGAGTGGCATGGTTCATGGAAAAATGCTTCACTTCTTAATAGGTAAGTTTTGAGGATCAGATGCTAGTTGGGATTTTCCATCCTTTTCCCATCCTAGAGTGGAAATGGGATGATTTAAAAATTTATTTTGAGATAGTATTACCCAATAAAACCCATACGAATAATATTTTAGGGGTGATTTTTGATCAAATGTTGAAGGTATAACACTTCTTATCGATTAGAGAGACCTTCAAGGTTAATGATCTGGGCTTTCATTATGTGAATCAGGTAGTCCAGGCACATAGTGGTCAGGGGAGTTTGTTTTAGTCATAGATCCTAGTTTCACATAATTCTTCTGGAAATGTCTCTAGAAGGATATGCAGTGGTGGGTTATTTGAGAACTACCTGTCTTCCATAGAATGATGGTAAATCTGAGTAGATTATTTAGTTTCTAGATGATATGTTCCAAGCCTATGCCTTGGATTTTTTTGGTTAATGGGAGAAACATTTGTATCTTTTAGAGTTTTCATATAATATTATCTTCTATATATCAATAAATATTTAATTTTTTGAGTCTTTTTATGGATGTTTGTTCTTTTCACATCTTTTTTGGCTAGAGGCCAGTGAGTTTGCACTTGTTGGGCCTAGTCTCATGACTAAGACATCTAATTAGGTTATGATAATCACATATCCATTGGTAATAATAAAGAATATGTATAAATCACATACTGACCATCGATGTTCACCTAGATTGGGGGAAAACCATATCTAAAAGAAGAGAAAGTCAGTGCCCAGGTTTGGCTATTTGATTGAGATAGTGGCAACATTCATTCTAGTGTCATATCGTTAAGACCTTCAATAGTGATACAGTTCCCTGCATAATGTGTTATCTATGTCTTAGCTAAGAAGATACAATCAAGTTCCTTCCCATGTGATATAAAAACCAGACATCGATCTTTTTGCTGATGGGTCTTTTGAGGATCATCTGATAAGGGTTCTAGATCATAGTGATAAATATCATTTGAGTAGAACTATTCCATTGGATCGAGTGTAGTGGAGTAATGGGAGAGTTTAGGAGGAGACATGGGATAGGTAGTTTGATATGATAACTCATCAACTAAACAAGTTCACTAAGGCCTCATAGTGAATCTTGGAATATCATGGGGATGAATTTCTATATGATGGGGAGGTTGTAAGATCACATGTTTTTATGCACGCCTCTATCTAATTTTTTCATTAAATTTTCTTTTAGGTATGATTTGAATTATCTATAAATCATGGTGGTAATATTTCATCATAGATACCATTATTATTAATAAATATAGTGTTAGGTTGTGAGAAAAAAATGAGAAAACTGGAGAGGATCTACTTGGAGAGATTTGTTGGGGAAAATTTCATAAAGTCCATATATGTATATTTATCAAAATTAATAGAGTTCAGGTTCACAATTTTTAAGTGATTAATGGGTTCATGGTATGATGAAAATCATTAAATGGTATTCGGCTTATATAAATGGAAAATAGTGTGAAAACCCATCTATAAAACATTTACATGAAGAGTAAATGGATTACATGTCATTTAATTAATGAGTGTTTTTAATAATATAATCTGAAGAAATTGGGTTTTCATAATACCTCATTAAAAATCTATACACTACGTGTTACTAAATTACACTCTATTTAATTCCTTGTCATTCTATTATAATGTATACAATATAGATGATTTTTATTTCAAATTTTCTTTAACCTTCTCCTCTCAACCCTAGGGAACCTTCCAAGAAATTTTAGTGTGCCAAGATTCGTTCGGAATGTCGCAATAATTCCTTCAATCCCTGGTAAATGGTTTTGGTCAATTTTCTCCCTTACATCCCTTGGTTCTCTAACCATTATGGTGAAATATTTTTACCGTGTACATTTCTTATTTTGATCTTGATCAATTTTGATCTAGGAACATCTTTTTGATCATCTTCCCCTTATTCCTCTTGGGAAGTTTCCATTGGAAGCATTGTTGGATCTTTAGTCTATAGCATGAGTTCTAAATATTACCCCTTTTGTATAATTTCTAAATTTAGGAAATATATTTATTTTTTTAATGTAACACGTGCTCAGATCAATTAAGTAATGAATTTGATTATTCTTTGGAGTCTTTTGGTCTTAATTGGCTTCTGACCTGGCTTATGGCTATGATTTGGGTGAGATAACCATGAATATAATTAAATTGAATAATATATTAAAGTGTTTTATCATGATATGATCCCTTAGGTTATTTCTTTATATTGAATCCCTATGTTGAGTCTTACTTATTAGTGTTTGATTGTTAATCATTTTTGATATAAATTCAAGTGGTATATGAAAGACAAATGATAATTTACATAACTAACCTTTGAGATTTTTGATGTGATATTGTGAGATCCATGATATATTTAATGAGTTATGTTCCATTTTTAATTGATTATATATTAGCCTTATCCCTGGAACATGAAATCTTATATGTTGTAACGATGACATTGAGTGGGCTTTGGCCCAGTCCCATGACGTAATTCATATAGATAATGTTATCTTCCAAGTACCATGTTGTAATTGTTTTAGGGATTTACCTAGATGTTGTAATACTTATTGGGATATAACATATATTTTTGTGAAAATATAGTAGTTATATAGTTGTGGTTGTAGTGGTCATAAGACGTGCTTTGAGATATTATAGCATGGTTCCAAAGTGGGTTATTTTACCATGGATATATTGTTTTTGTTTGAATTTTCTTAAGACATGATCCAAGATATTCTATAATGGTGTCTAAGAAGGTTCTTTTACCATAGAAATGTGGTTTTGGTTGGAAAGGTTATAGCACATGATCAGAGATATTTCATCATGGAGATGAAGTAGGTTGTTGTATTTGATTAGTTGTGAATAAATTAATACACCTATTTATTGCTTTATTGTACATGCATATTATTAGATTGGTTTTTTATACATGGTGTTGTCGATCTAATGAGTTATACTCACACTGTATTCATGAATCAGTTTGGTACCTGAGAAACTTACACGGATTCATGTTTGGATATGGGAAAATGAACTTATTGTTTATTATTTTCTTGCTGTATGGGATGGAGTTTTGAAGTGGGAATGATATGGGGGTCGGAGTTGAGAAACGATAAGTCTTTTTTTTCTATTTTCTAGCCTTTTACTTTTATTGTTTCTAGTATGACATTTAGTTACATTCTAGAATGTAATTTCATTATTTCATTATTATTTATTGTAATACTCAGTTTGATTTTATTGTTAAATTATTCTATGTCTATAATTGGATGTATTTAATATATATGGTTTATTTATACTACATTGAAACTTCATTAAAGGGGGTACCGTCTCCCCACAATACATTTCACACCATTGCTGATAATCGAAAACCTCTGGCATATGAAGAGGCGAGCTTGAGTTCTCAAAACCAACCGTTTTTGGCCACATGAAAGTGTTCCAGATCGAGGGACATTAAAAAATGTATCTATAAAACTTTTAACATCACTATTTTTCATAGTCATGAAAATATTGAACATTCATAGACAAAATTAATGAGATGAAAAAGTATTTGGAATCTTAAAATGTTTCAAAATAGATCACTGAAAATAAATGTTTCTGATATACATAAGACATTGGAAAGATAAATCAATGTGAATTGTTTTAATAATCACTGAGAAAGTACATAAATTATTCCTTGATAATATGAATAACTATATAATAAGAATGAAATAAATGGAAATAAGATAAATTGTATTGATTATATAAATTCAAAAATGTATTCCATGAACTATAATAATGATTATAATTTGGATAGTTCACCATTTTCTTAAAATCCATTTTATAAGAATGATTATTCAATAGAAAAGTGGAAAAGGATTATAAAGTGATTAAATATAAATAATTATTGGTTATTAATGATCATATTCAGTCAATTGGATGACTTTGTTGAATCAATTTCGCCAATAAAGATTCCTAAATTCATTGGATTTAAAATTTACATTAATATCTTATTGTAATTATTTTATTCAATGGTCATCCATAAGAAATAATATAGAAAGTGTTTGAATAGGGTGAATGTACATAATAGAAAATGGAATACCCAATATAGTGAATGTAATAGATATTTATCAAATAATAAGGGGATATCTTATGGTGAGAAAAGTAAAATGGTGAAAGAGGACTCAATGAATGAAGTGAAAAATAGCCTCCATGACTTAATAAAATCATCCTAAAAGCTCTCAAGTGAATAAAAATAAATGATATATAAATGAGAATAATTATGTGAAAAGAAATCACTAAAATATCATAAATTATGGATGCATCTCATGGATTGTTCAAAGGAAAATAAAAACTATGAAAAAAATAATATCACTAAAATCAGATAATGATTCGTCATGGAAATATCAAACTGAATAAAAATACAAATATCCTAATGCGATAAAAGTAGAATTCATAATAACAAATGGATATTAAAAGGAAATACAAGAATCTATTTTTTAAACTCTTGAGAATACAAAAAAGATATAATTACTATGAATAAGTAATTAAAATATTTTGAGTTAAAATTATTTGAGGATGAAATTTACTTGATAATCAGAAACACTAATTATAGAGACTTATTCAAAGAAATTGGTCAAATATACAAACACTATAGAAGTTTTCTAAATCTACCAAAAATATTGATATTTCCCATGGTTCTAGAAACTATAATTTTGGTCACATAAACATGAAATAAAAATTGTGTCGGGTTGGATAAATAGAAGATATAAAATTTATGCATAACTTTAGAAGAAATAATGCTAATTTTTGAAAAGTTATAATATTTTCAAATTTTGAAATAAAATAACATATCAAATAATAAAAATACCAATTATTTGACTAAAGGAATACTCATGGTGACAGAAAGAAATCAAACCATGATAAGATAGATAACTAGAATTGAAAATAAAATCAATTAGAGTTCCAATAATAATTTTTGGAATGATCTATTTATTAACTTTGGTGATTTCCCTTTGAAGGATGTTTTTGGTTTATAAAATATGTTTACACAAAGTAAAAATGTTGTTGTGTACTTTTTCACTCTCTAAATTTGGTATAGTTAATGAATAGAGGTGGATTCCTAGGGATGTTCCTTTAGGAAAACTACATGGACTTAAAAAATGATGTTAAAATATCATAATAGTTATAATTAAATTTAAGGAAATTGAATTTGTATTATCATCCTGGTAAGAAATCAAAAATGTAAATATAATGCAACCAAATTAGCTAAATCTGAAGGATAATTTCAAATCAGCCATGTGGATTAAAATTAATGAGAATTAAATGGTGTTATATGTTTTATATAAAGTTGTACAGGGTTGTAAAACATTGATAATCAATAGTATATTAACTTAAACCATGACTAGAAACATGAATCTATTAAAAATTATCAATATTATTATTTAAAAGTTTTTTATTCAGTAATAAAAAGTCAATTATTAAAAAAACATGGATTCATAATAATTTTTAAAATGAAATCATAAAAATTACTTATATAAATGGGTTGAAAATATGACTCTTGAGTGTTTCTTGGAATTTTGAAAATGGGTTCAAGGTTATAATATAAAATGATGGACATTTCATAATGATGTTAAAAGATGGAATAACCATAATGATTGTAGAAACATGGAAATTTAAATTTAATTTCAAATGATAAAGTAAAATTATGGATGGGTATGTTGGGAGAAAAAAAATGATATTGAAGAAATATCCACTAGAGGAAAATGGAAATGGATATGATCCAAACACTTGATTATGTGAGGAATCTACTGAAGATACATCATAAAATTAAAAACACCTATAACAGAAGTTACAAATCCACAATAGTGAATAAAAATGGATATATAGTTGACATAGAAAAAATAAACCTCGTAATTTGGTATATAATGTTGTGTATAGAAAAGGTATAATGCGGTTAAACAATAGAGATAAGGCTTATATTACTATCTTTGATTATTTTACTCTAAGTATTGATGTATTTTTATGCCAACTATGCCTTAAGCTCTTGATAAATTTTTTAAATTTCCTGAAACTATAGGGAATTTAGTGGTGTATGTTATAATGATATTTTTTATACAACATTTGATCCAAAAAATATAATTAATATTCTGTAACATATCATTATATTCATTGAATATATTATGAATATAACTCCCATATATAAAACAACAAATTGAGTACCTAACTAGAAAAACTAGATTATGGTTAATATGGTTTGAACCATTCTATCTAATCACAAAATCTCAAAATAATACTATTTACAAGCTATATCTAAAGCCTTTTACATTGTGAGTTCTTTCCAAATTTATATATATATAGTTAGAAAATATTTTAAGTTATCATTTGGAAATAATTCATTATAGAGATGATATAATTCTTTCGGAATATCTTATATTATCAATATTAAAGGTAAAATGTTAGTTATATTTTATTAGAGTTATTTTGTTATTGTTTTTGTTATAATTACATATATTGGAAGTAGTTACTGATATCATAATAATATTAGGAAAAATATTCATGATATTTTTACAGATTTTTTATAAAAACCCCAAGTAAATAAAACCAATCACTTTTTTTGGTGGTGAAGTTTATGAATCTATTAGAGGAAATGTTGGACATAAAGGGATATTTTTGAGGAATTATAATATTTTGGAGACTCTCATGATTATGTTTAAGGATAAAAAAAGGACAAATTTATTAGATTACATGGAACTAATATATCAAGACTTAAGAATAATATATAGTGTAATGAAATCATTAAATATAGAGGTAAATGTATTCAAACATCATGGTTTTTTAATAATAAAAATCATTAAATAATTCTTTCACATTTTTAATGAAGAGTTTTGAAGATTTATTTTAACTTGTTTATTGGATGTAAGGTATTGGTTATTAAAATCCATACATATGAATTTTATTTGGTCCTGGAGGTGTTATGGGAGGGGATTGAAGGTATTAAATATATGGGAGTTGATATTTTGTCCATTTAGAGGAGACTATTCCATGAAGATAGCTATAGTAGTGTCCATGAGAATCCCAATTCTAGATTTATGGGTGTAGGGAGATAGTGTTTTTCTAGGTGGTGAACCCAGTCAAATATTCAACCTTGTTTTTTGGGGGTGTTAGTGGTTGTAGTGGAGTTTTAGTAGTAGAGCATGCTGTTTTATTTTTGATAATTTTGAGTCCATAGTTGTGGTGATATGGGTAGGTTGGTTTGTGGTTCACCAAAATTAGTAAAATGAAAGAGATAGAAATTTTTAATGGTGTATTATATTGATGATTCACTATAGCAAGGGGCGAAAGGTCACTACACCCTAGTGAGGTTCATGGTGTCTGGATGAACATTTTTTCATTCATTCATTAGTAGGAAGACCACAAAATTTGTGAAATAATTTTAGTGGGTGTGTACGTAGATGAGGATATTCCAAGTTATGTATATTGGATGGAAAATAGCCAGTGTGGTCTCATTTTTACATAGAATTGGGTGTGGTGACCTGATCTAATGATTGATTATACTTTATGTTGTGGTGATTGACCATAATGGATACATATGTGATTGAAATGGAATCTACAATACCATGGTGACTTTTGAAGTTCCATTGATGTTATATTAATGTTATTTTTAAATTGCTTTATGAATGGGGATTATGCTATATAAAATGTTGGAGAACATATATCCCAATTGAAAGAGGACCACCATGGCCATAGTTGAAGTCATGATGTCATTGTGGAGGATAATAAATATTCTATATTAACAAGAGGTATGAATGACCTTAGATATAATTTTTTTACTCTCCATTTTAACCCTTGTCATCCCCTCACTCTTTATAAACATTCCAATCAACATGATTTTTGAGTTTAAATTCTATTTTTAACAATAATCAATCCCTATTGAATCTGGTTACTCTCTCTCTTCCTCTTCTCCTCATCCTCATTCCTTTCCTCTATAAGGCTGGTTTTTCATAGATTTACCAAGTTTTGTGGGATTTGTTTCAAGCATGATTTTATGGTGTACTAATAGGGTTAGGTTTCAGTGTGGTTTCATTTAAAGATGGGTACTAATTATATCCTAGATTCCTGTTTTCATATAAAAAGATTTTATAAAAAATCATGATTTTTATATTATTTTTTCTTTTATAAAATCGATTTATTTGATATAATTGAATGTACGCACAATATAAAATAATTAAATAATAATTTATAATAATAAAAACTAAAATATATTTCCTTAAATTTAAACGAAAAATAATTTTTATAATCAATTAAGTATTTATAAGATATAATTCATAAATTATTCACGGGTGAAACAAAATTTTGTTTAATTAAATTGTTTTATTATATTATTTACATTTTAATTATATGGTAAAATTCACTAACATAGTGTAATAAATTTATTGAAACTATATTTTTTAATATGATTAATTAATTATTCATAATTAATAAATTTACTAAAAAGTTTCTAAAGTTATGATAAAATAATGTGTTGGTAAATTAATTTATTTATTAGAAATCTATTATTAATTTAACACTGCATTTCCATATTATTAATATATATTACTAATTAATTAAAAATAATTGTTTACAAATTATTGATACTCAACTGAATCATCTAAATAAAGAATTATTAAATGGTTATCACTAAGTGAAAAATGAGGATAAATTCATTTTATGGTTCTGAAATAGATTTTTCGAAATGTGGTTTTAAATCATTTGTACAAAGAAATTATAATTAACCTAATCCAATTTTAGAGATTAAAAAAGTTAAAATGAAAAAGATTATTTTAATTTATCATTTCAAAATTATATTTCGTTAATTTTTTTAAGGTTTTTCAATAGTTGGCTTTTTGGTGAATAATGAAAAATAACATTTTTACATATGCACCTACATTTATGAAATCATTATTTTGAATGAATGATATTAAATTATTAAAATAATTTTTCGAAAACAATATGTGTTTATTTATTATATTCATGAATTTATAAATAATTGATTTTATTAACCACTCTATAAAATTTTGAATCCAACATTATATTTCATTTAAATAGAAAATTATTTTTGATTATTTAAACTTAATGAGGTTATTAAATGATAATATTTAGTTTTTTTATTCTTTTATTAGCGTATAAAAATAATATAAATCATAAAAACCCAAAACACAAATGAAATAGTCCCTTATTAAATATATTTGGCCTAAATTAAAATATAATCAATATTTTTACCCTAAAACACTCCCTCTCAATATGTTTAAATACCCAAATTTAATTTCCTCAAAAAATCAAATTTTCATTCAATTTATCTCATCTAGGAAAATCCAAAATATATTTAAAACCCCCAAAATATATATTCTTGAGGTTCTGGTGTCACAGAAATTTCAAACTAAGAAGGTGTAAGGTGTAAACAAATGGAGGACACTCTTAGAATATATATAATTTTTATTCGAATACATTCATGTTTATTTCTTCCATTACATCCTTACAATATATTATAAACAAAATAATATAATAAAATATGTATATTTTCTATAGAAATTTTTTTTATTATTTTTTAAGAAATATTTTATACCTAATTTAAATACAATAGTAAATGAAAACTTACATTTAGAGTACATGCAGAATACCACCTCCACAAGGAGTTGTGCTAATTTTTTATTCAATTCATCACATGAGATATAATAAAGATGGTTTAATAAATATAAATTATATTTATGATATAATAATTATTTTATAAAGACGTGTTATTATTTACTATTCTTTTATTCTATCCATCAAAAAATGATACCATCAATCTTATATATGTGCGGATTACCACCTTAAAATAGTTATTTAATTCATTTTTTAGCGACACCATGCATTGGTTATTATAATTATACATAATATATAAATATTATATTTTTAAAATTATTAATGATTTTTGGATAATGAAAATATTCACATGGTGTATGTATCGTAATCTCAAAACTAAACAAACATTGAAGATAGAACAGTTGAAATGAGGATACTGATTTTAAGGAACAAATTTTAAAAAATAAATAATTAGAAATATAAAAAGTATATATATATATATTTATAATTATGAATATATTTATTATGTAGATTTATAATATGTCTTAATTAGTTATATAGGATGTTATAATGTGCATCTATAATTTATGGACTCATTGTAACGAATGATGTTACAATCTAAGTGTTTATTAGGAATATCTAAGTTTCTATTTCCATTATGGTAATTTCAAGTTAGTTATCCCTTAAATTTAATATATTATCTTCTAAAATGGTTATTTTTTTTAATTTAATGTATTCATTTAATTTTTACAAATTTTGGTAGTCAAAATGTATAATGAATTTTTTTATGAAAAACCAATATCGTTTTTCTTTTGGTTAGGAATAATTATATTCCATATCAATGTTTTTAAAAAAGATTTTAAATTTTTTTTATATACTATTATTTCAAATATATATGTAATTTTTTAAAAACATTTACCATATTTTCAAATGATTGAAAGGAATATTTAAAAAAGTTCCTTTAAGATAGATTATTCAGTCATTGAAAATGAATAAAATGACTACTTTTCCATGTTTATGGATCAAAAACATTTACCATTATTCATGAATGTTATTTTTTTTATCAATATTACTTGACATATTTCCATTGGTTTCCATGAAAATAATATTATCATTATTTTTGTCATTTTTCAATTTGTTCTACAGATATATTTTATTTTTTTAAAATGCATATTTTTGATGAGTTTATAAGAGTAGTTTTGATATTTTTAAATAGACTATAAAGATTGATATGTATATATCTTATTAAATGAAATTATGATACCACCAACATTATTTATGTGGATATATTATAATGATGACGTTTTAGTGATACTTCATGAAACCCATTTCATTACCACGCGATAACTAAACTCTAAATGAGTTATGACTTCTATTTTGTCGTATTAGAAAATATATGTGTGGTGTATTATTTTTTTATTGGTGGGTGAGTAATAAACCATTAATTTATTAGGTTACTTTCTATATATAATAAAATAAATGGGTAATATGTGATAATCCCAATTCCAATAAGGAATATATAAGTTTTTACCAATCTGAAGAGGGTTGACGATAAACTTTTATAGGCCCTAGAACATATATGGACAGTTAGCCAAATAATAATATGATACATGGATGATTAGAAATATCAAAAAATGGTATAGAATTGGTCATCTAAATCTTACTATATAATGAATTTTAGAGAGATCTTCCATGTTATAGGATTTCTATGCTTATGATTATATAACGTTTTTATACCATAAAACCATATAATATGATTAAGATATGAACTCATACAGCATGATTGATTAATAATGATTCCACACCCATATGTCTCATTTATTTTATTAAAATAATTCTTATTTCCATGACATATATTTTATTGTTTATGACACATCTTTTATGATCTCTTATGATGTCATTAGATTATCATACCAATAATATTCTCTTATGAATACTAATAGTCATTAACTAATATCTAAAATGGTTACCCTTACTGGGAATATAACCCCAATATTTATATTATTTATATATCCCTAATATATAATGAATGGTATTTTATAGGAAATTTATCTGAATGATACAATGTGGGACGTTCATTTTTAGAGATGTTTAAGTTCATTCATGAAATAAGATGATTAGGTATCTAATACCTAATGTATCAGATGATATATGATTTATATGAATTTAAGGTAAAACAAAAATATTTCAATTTAAAATTCTCCATTAAATTAAAATATTCTAGATATCATGTACCGTAGACAACAATGAGCTTAAACAGACAATAATGCATAACAATCATATTATTATTTTAATGTGGTCATTATATTCTAGTTGTATATCTGCAAAATTTGAATTTGAAAGAACGTATTATGAAATTTAAGTTGATATTTGTTCATAATAAATATATATAACTAATTTATTTAAATAAGAACTCAATTTCAAAAAGATTTAAATTTGGTTAAATGAGGTAATTTTTCAAGGAACTGTTTTTAATGCAGGAATTATTTTTATGAAAACATATCATGTAATTGACTGTATATGAAATAATTTAAATAATTTTTATAGATAAAACAATTTACAAAAAAATTTATCTTTAAATTAATAGTTTTTACTAGATATTGAATATTAATTCATTCATCTTAGAAATAAAATTAAAATTTCTTATAATATTTTTTTATTTCACTTGGTGTGTGAAAGTCATGAATAATTTATACAGTATTTATAAATTGTATCTTATAATTTTTGATTAATTTTTGAAACTACTATATCGAATAAGTTAATAAAACTTTCTACGATATTTTTTAAAAGATTTCTTTTTTTGATGCATAGTTAAAAATAGATATTTTTTAGAAAATAAAATATCATACCATTAAATTTAAATACATATCTTCCAATATTCCATTTGATTTTGGATTTGTTTTAAAATAAAATAAAATTAATTTTACTAATGTTATTACAATTAATGAAATTTGATTGAAAATTATAATTTATTTATATATAAATTTATGTTTATTCTTACAACATGACATTTTTTGGAATTTTTTGAATTTCTCTTCATGAGCTTATATGGAAAATAATTTATAACATGTCTAGAAAATAGATCATTCAAAATGGATTTTATATTTCGAATAATTACATTGAAATAATGTAATTCTATGTATTTAATTTGCATTCCTCCGGAATAGTAGCAATGATTGAACTATATATCAATGGCAAATGGAAAATTGTGTCCATCATGGTTGAAACAGTGTGATAAAGTATGAAAGTTAATGAAACACCTTCCATTATCTCATTTTATGTGGCAAATTTTACTAGAATCATATAATCATTGAAAACATGTCATCTTGATGCTGCATTCTTCGGATTACACCCTTAATATTATTTTTAGTAAAGTATAAGGACTCATCCTTAAAACATTACATAATCTTGAATGGAATGAATAATTTACATTGAGGATATTTTCAGGTTTAGAGTTTTAGATAATTAGGCCATAACTTTTAAATTACATCTCAAAAATAAAAAGTAGACACTTCTACTCAGTTCCCATTTTTTCAAAAAAATAAAAACTCTTGAAAAAAGTGCCATGTCTAGTTCCATGTTTTAGACAGCTTGACCTTTCCTTGATCCCATCCTTGAACCTATTCTTCTTTTAATCCTGTGAAAAAACATTTCAAAACATAAGATGAGCATAAAAATATTTGTAAGGTATATAAAAAAAGAAATAAAACATTAGTTAATCAATACATACATATCAAAAGCTCTTTAACATACCTCATGATATCATAATATTTACATAGTAAACACAAATCATAAAGGTAACTTGTGGCAGCCATAACATACTTATGTTGTAGCTTTCACAGCTATGTAGGGAGTTACATTTGGAATACCCATCATAAAATATTCCCTAAATCTCAAAGGATAAACATTCATGATTACCTCTATCACGTTACCCAATGCCTTGGAGAGCTATCTCAGGCTCACCCACCCTAGGTTTATCATGGAACCACATGTATACGTAAATAATTCCCAAGAACCAAAACATAGTCATAACACATAACACAATCATAAAGGAAAGATAAAATTTCCATATTTAAATCTCAATATATCATTTAAATATAATGAAATGACAAATCAATTATCAAAACCATTTTCAATACCAAAATATTTAAAAAGTGTATATAGTATTTATTTTCCTTTTAAAAGCATTATGTCTTGTTAAGGAAGCCAAAGATCAAATAATACTCGCGGTGGTGGAAAAGGTTGTTGTCACTGCATACGTTAAAAAAACATTCCTTTTTTCATTTAGTAAAACTCTTTGTAAAGAAAAGATTTCATTTGAATAAAAGTAAAAGTGAAAGTGGTTTATACACTGTATAAAGGAATATTGTTTATAAAACCTAATATTCCTCAATGAAAGGAGGTTGAGATGAAGTCCCTTACCCTATGTCCAACTTGACCCGTTTTTTCTTTAATTTCCAGAATAATAAACTATAGTTAATTTATACTTGCTTCAGAACATTTTTCAAGTTAATTATTCCTCTTATATCACTTATTACCATGTTATAAACATTACATAGTCATTTATGTTAACAACAGTCGTTTTGTCAATATTTGGTACTTGAGTCGAAAATGGACTTCTTATAATTACATGTTGTTCATGTGGTCAAAAGGAAATTATATCAAGATTTATATTTATGATTCAGATATAATATATATCATATATATTAAGTATATATATGTATTAATAATAGTACATAACATTTGGATATAATAAATGAAATGCACCGTTAATGGAGACGGTAAGCCATACATAATCATGAACGCAACATTCATTTCTATTTTGTATTTAATGGAATTAAAACATAATGATACATAGGTATATTATAATTCCATTATAGTATCATATATAATATAATTAACTTCATACTTTATACATACCATGTATGGTATGAATGAGTCATATCACTTTAAGGGGGCGGCAGTCCGCACATACTCAAATGAAATTATCGTGTTTACCGATAATGGAAACTATAAAGGTATAATATAAATGGAAAATACAGAAACATAGAAACAATATAAATATAATATACATCACATATAAATAAAGTTCCATCATTATGGAAACCATGAGAGGTGGTAGGAGATAATTGAACAATCATCGTTTCGTGAGGTGTTAGTTTTCCATCCACATAAACAGTATGTTCTTTACCCATTAGATGGAGGTGTGTGTAAGTGTAGTTTAAATCATTCACATAAAGACAACCTATTCTTTTTAGTATACTTGTTTTTTTATAAAATAAAGGAATAAAAAGAGTTTAGGGGGTTGGATAAGTAAAATAAAATAAATGAATTTAAGAGAAACTGTTACCTTTAATTTGGGTAACTCCCATTTATTTGAACCAAAAGGACTTCTTGAAGTGACTTCTGCCTAAGGTAAGGCTTCTATGTGGAATATAGGGATGTAGAGAGATTAATTGGGCACAGGTTGGATGATCCAAAAGGCTTGATAGGTGTGAGGAATTGGTTAGAAGTGAGGGATTTTTATAAGGGGGAGGAGGGGATCTTTATGAAAGTGTGAAATTATTATTTTATAATATAATAATTTTCAGATTTCAAAAGTCCAAAACAAATTAGAGTAAAATATAAGGTGAGTTATGATAGAAATAAAATCATCTAATAGGAATTGGATAGGTTTTGGATATTATTTTAATATTTATAATCTTATTTATTTATATCATTTATTAATGAGGTAAATACTGCATCACTATGGTGTCATAAATTATTTAATTTATTTAATTTTTAAAAATTTATAAAAAATACCATGATTTAGAAAATATTTTTTTCTTTCAAAATAATATTTATAGTTGAAAATATAGATTATATAAATCTATGCAAAAATTACATTACAAAAAGATATTTGTTTATGTCATTTTTTTCCTTTAAGTTATTTAAAATAAAGAGTCATTATCACTATTAAGTGGCTCCATTAGGTCCAAAAAATCTACCCAAAGATGCATATGGTCGTAAATGACCCAACCAATAATATTAGAACAAGTGTTAAGATAATTTTGTATTATTATAATATTTTTTTACCTTGAATTACACTATTTACCTTTAACTTTGGTAAATAAAAGTCAAAAGTTACTATTCACCAAAAATTATTTTCATCTCATTGAACCAAATTTTTCTTAATAATTACAACCATGTATGTCAAATTTTTGAAATTCAATTCATAGAAGCAGTAAAATTTCATTTTAATGAAAAAGTCTATTTTTTTAACTACTACTTAGTGGTTTCACTATTCATCAAAAATTGAAGTTTTTCAAAAAAATACCAACAATTATGTCTAAGATATATTTGATATTATGAATTACAAAATGATTCCTATTTTACCAAATTCAAAAAATAGAAGATATATTAATTAATTTAAAATTAATTCCTGTTGTTAAAACAAAAGGCGTGTTTTTAAGAAATATTAACTATCAAAAGATTGACATTTGTTTATATCCAATTTCAAAAAGAAAATAATTTCAATGACCAAAATTGGATTAAATGGATAAAATATAATCTAATTAAACTTTAAAACTAATTAAAAAGATAATCAAGCCATATAAATAAATTAGATTAAAAAAAAGTTTTGAATTAAAATACAGTATTTTTCACTTTCCATTAAAAATTTAATTTTATGAGAAAAATACCAAAAATTTACCCAAAGTAAATATTGATGTCCCGATTCTAAATAAGTATTTTATTTAATCATATATAACTTAAAAAAGCAACCAAAACTATATTTAAATAGGGTTCACAATTAAAAGGCAGTAAATCAACCTTTTAAAGCAAATTATGCTTAAAATTAGATTCATTAACATTTTAAGACTCTAAATTTTATTGGATAAACGTAAAAACATTTAGAAAACATGTATAATCATATTGTAGTTATTTATTTTCATTCCCACCCTTACAAAAGATAGACGTTAACTACCATTTAAAATAATAATATTATATTATTAATGTGCAACATAAGATTTCCAAGAAACACGTTGTTGCGTATCGGGTACACCATCAAACATAGAAACCACTTTAGAGTAAAATTAATATGTAATTTACAAATATTAATAAATATTAAAATATCTTATTCTTTATTTACCTGGGATGTTACATCCTTCCTCCTTTGGGAAATTTCGTCCTCACAATTTTATCCACTTATCAAATAAGTGGGGGTATTTATCCGTTATAGAGTTTTCAGATTCCCACGTTGCATATTCAACCATATTGTTTTTTCACAAAACCTTTACCTATTGAATTAACTTATTCTGCAAGAATTTCTCTCTTCGGTCAAGAATATGGACTATTTGTTCCTTATAAAAGAGATTCTCTTCCAACTGAACTACCTCTGGACTTAAAACATGAGATGGATCTGGATTATATACATTGTCAACATTGAAACATGAAAAACATTGTGTACCTGGGATAAACATGGAGGTAAATCAACTCTATATGCAATTGATCCAACTTTCTCTAAGATTTCACAGGGTCCATTGAACCTGAGACTCAACTTTCCCTTCTTGCCAAAACACATCACACTTTTCCATGGTAAGAATTTGAGAAAGACATGATCACCTACCTCAAAAGAAGGATCCTTCCTCTGGTTATCCATATAACTTTTCTACCTACTCTGAGCTATTTTCATGTGATTCTGAATCAAATAAACGTTTTTTCCATATATTCTACCAATTCTGGTCCCATCAGCTTCCTTTCACCTACTTCATCCCAAAAAGCTAGAGTTCGACACCGCATTCCATATAATGCCTCAAACAAATCCATCTCTATACTAAAATGAAAACTGTTATTTTAAGAAAATTCAACCAACGAAATATGTTGGTCCCAAATTCCCTGGAAATCCAGTGAACAAGCATGTAGAATATCCTCCAAGGTCTGAATTTTTGGTTCTAACATCCCATCTGATTGCAGATGAAAAACTGTACTAAAATTTAATTCAGTACCTAATGACTTCTAAAGGCCTTTCCAAAAGTTATAAGTAAACCTGAGAACATGATTAGATACAACAGAGAGGGGAACACCATACAACCTGACTATCTCTTTAACATACAACCAAGAAAGTTGATCTAGATATAAAGTATCTCAAATAGAAAGGAAATGAGTAGATTTAGTTAACCAATAAAAAATAAACCAGATTTCATTATTACCTTGATATGTCTTCGGTAATCCCACACCAATGTCCATGGATATATTTTCTAATTTCCACTCTGGCACCGGTAAAGATTAAAGCATCCCTTTCAGTAACTTCCGCTCTGCTTTAACCTGCTGACAAGTCAAACACTTCACAGTAAAGTCAGCAATATCTCTTTTCATTCCATCCCACCAGTAATACTCCCAAATATCTCTATACATTTTAGTACTTCCAGGATGAACTGAAAATGGGGAACTATGAGTTTCACATAATAACTCATTATTCAACTGTGAATCACAAGGCAGATGTAATCTTTTCCCAAATGACAAAACACAATCATTATCAACATTAAAATTAGTCAAATTACCCTTCTGAACAAACATTACCGTTTTCTGTAAATCACTCTCTTTCTTCTACGCTGCTTAGATCTGTCCGATTGAATGATTTTACTAACACCTAAAACAAAAAAGGATAATTTCTTGCACAAACAACTTCTATGCCAAAGTCCATCAAATCAAAAACCAAATGATCTCATTCCAAATGTAGAATGGTTAATGAAGCATTACATTTTTGAATCAAAGCATCAACCACTTTATTTTCTTTTCTCTAATGGTAAAGGATCGTGAAATCATAATTCTTGATTAATTACAGCCATCTTCTATGTCTCATGTTCAGTTATTTTTGAGTGAATATATACTTTAAACCATTGTGATCGGTATATATTTCACACTTTACTCCATAAAAATGATGCCTCCAAATTTTTAAATTAAGAACAACAACATCTAATTCCAAATCATGTATAGGGTAATTTAACTCATGAAGTTTCAACTGACATGAAGCATAAGAAATTACCTAATCATTTTGCATAAGGACACAACCAAACCCTTTAAAAAAAGAATCACTATAGATGAAAAATTATCCATCTCTGGAAGGCAGTTCCAAAACTGGAGCATTCACCAATATTATTTTCAATTACTGAAAAAAATCATCACATTCTTTTATCTAAATGAACTTAACACCTTTTTGAGTTAACGTAGTCATTGGACTAGATAACCGTTCAAAATTCTCAACAAACCTTCGGTAATAACCTACCAAACCAAGAAAACTATGGATCTTAGTTATATTTGTGGGTCTTGGCCATTCTTTAATAACTTTTGTTTTAGTAGTTTTGGTAGGAGTGGACACTTAAGAGGGGGGGTGAATTGAGTTCCAATTAAAATTTCTGTTAAAAATATTTCTCTTAAAATCCACAAATTTACAAACAAAGTTAAACTGTAGTGAATATATACAGAGTGTAAATGTTCAATCAGTTTCTCAAAAGATTTATTAGATCTCAGTTAATTTAATCAGAAGATTAAATTGAATTTTGAAACTAACTTACTAGTTTACAATAATTATAAACACTTTCTAATTGAACTGTCAATGTAACATTATAATAGTTTTTTATTTCAAAGTAACAACAGCAGAATATAAAAGATATATGTAGTATACTTTAGACTTAAACTAAAATGCACAATAGATGTAATGAAAGAGGTTTAGTCTCAAGTAGAGACTTAGTCCTCTCAATAATTTATATAAATTGATCCACACCCTGGATCGGGGTAAACAATAGTGAACACACTGTCCAGGTATAAAGACCTCTACCACAGTTCTACGTGGGAAAACAAACAATAGCTCATAGCTATCCAGGTATTACTCGACCTCTACCACTATCCACGGTGGGATAAAATGGAGTTATATAATTTGAATGAGGATCTAATAATCCTCCATCTTAGCACAAGAGACAGTGTGTGTGTAAAATAGACAGGGTACACACACTCCTCGAAATGTAAATGAAGTAATCACTTATAGAAAGTGTGAATGAGTTTAGAAAAGATTTAGTGATTGGAAGGGAAGCTCTGGACTCATTTGATTGGTCAGAAAAGCTTCTGAGTCCTTCTCTGGTTTTTGTTCTAAGAAACAAAGTGTCATTTTCTTCCTTGGTTTTCAGGTTTAACTTATCAGCCAGAGTGCATGAGTTGTTTGTTGCAGTTCTTCACTCAAGGTGCAGCTTGGATTCGTGTATGTCCAATCCAGGTATGGATGTAGCCTTGTGTGAATGCACCATGTTGCAATGATGTTGAGCTTTTGTTTTTTTCACCCTTCGTGTGCCTTCTTAGTTCCTTATTCTCTCTATATGCACCACATTTCAATGATGTTGAGTTATTGTCTTTTTCACCATTCATGTGCCTTCTTAGTTCCTTATTCTCTCTGTATGCACTACTTCCCCTATCCATCCAGGTCTTTATCTTTAATTTTATAGAATTCAGCTCCGGAGAATGGGAATGATTACCTTTTGCAAGGGTACTAGGTACGGTTCCCTGACATGGCAACAGAAATCATTAAGTAACATTAACTGCATTAAAAACATCAAATGTAACCGTTAGCTTAATAAATAAATAATATTTAGATTATAGAGTTTGACTGTTTGGTCAATCATTAGTTGCTCCTGTTGATAAAAGTGTATGGTGGACTTTGTGTAGCAGTGATCTTCTATCGGTAGCTCTTTGAAGGTGTATCGGTAGCTCCTTGCATCGGTTGCTCTTACTATGTATCGGTAACTTTTGGTATCAGTAGCTTTTAGTATCGGTAGCTTTATATACCAGTGACTTCATTCTATCGGTATCTCTTGATCTATCGGTAGTTCGATGTATCGGAGACTCTGTACTTGTATCAGTAGACTTACTCTATCGGTAGAATTCTATCGGTAATTGTCGGTGAACTAGTTCTATCAGTAGACTTCTATCGGTAGCTCAATTCTGTCAGTAACTGTCTATATTGGTAGCTCTATTTGTTTCAGTGATTATGTGTAACAGTAGGCTTATGCACATCGGTAGCTCTACGCATATCAGTAGCTCTGTGTATTGGTAACATTAGCTTATCGGTGACTCTGTCTATCGGTAGACTAAGTCTATCGGTAGACTAAGTACCGGTAGCTCTGTATCAGTAGCTATACACAGACCAGTGACTTAATACTTATCTTTTTTAGGAAAAACATATCTTATTGGGTTATAATTACTTCATAAATCATATAAACATGAATACACATTTATTGACATATTGAAAGGACTATTTTAATATTATTATTAGATAGAATGTCATAGATTGAGCGAATTAGAATAGAGATAAACATTAATAGGGATTATCAAAGTATATGAAAGCATAATTGGGATTATCAAAATAGGTGAGGTCAACAATATACCCCTTTTTGATAATCAAAACATATGATATTATAGTTTAAAAAAATAGTGAGTAATTGTATCAGAGGATATATCATTAAATGCAATTATATCAGAGCAAAAAGTATGTTATAGAACATAATGTATCAGAGGTAGAATTAAATGAAATGATATCAGAGGGGAAGAGTATGGTAGCTTTTCCTTAGATAATATTTCTCCCCCTGGGTGAATATTTCCCCCTCTTTGGTACTTTGATTTCTCCCCCTTTATGATAATAAAAAAGTGGGAAACAACAAAGAGAAGAAGAACAAAATGAGAAATAAAAGAAATCCACTTGTATTAGATGTTGCAAAAGGGTACATAGAAAGAGAAAAAAATACAAGGTATTCTTATCAAACATCTTAGCCACTTGTTCAATCCACATCCTCAATGTGATATTTTCCCTTTGGACCAGAAGAGGATTCACACAGTGTGGATGTAGGTGAAGGCTTAGGAACACCAGAAATAATAACAGGAGGCTGAGCCACTGAAACTGTTCCTGTCCTGTAATGAGGAGTTCGTTGAGTGATCATAGGTGTAAGGCTTCGAATGTCTTGGGCTGGAGACATCTGAACATAAGAAGCAGTATAGGTTGAGGCGGGTAAGTTTGGAGGTATAATCACTAGCCTAACATCGACATGTAGGAAAGGTAGCAAAATATTTCTGAAATCCATAATTATTCCTCCTCCTCTCTCCATAGCAGATATGAAAACCATCCTTGTTCTCCATAAATTTGTCCAAGGCTGGAGTCAATTACCTTATCTTGTTAACTTGTTGTTTAAAATCTTGAGACACTGGAGGCATATTCATATTTTCTAGAATGAGATTGAAGTGATTGTTGAGCTAGTGCTTGGTATAAACCTTTTAGAAATAGTAGTCCACTTTGTCTTTCACTTCCTTCTGAGAGGTAGAAGCTTCTCTCATAAAGTCTTGGACTATCTTCATTATTTCTCTAGCTGAATCTCTAGTAGAAATAACAACTTTTCTCAGGTCGGATGAGTCCACAGAGCCACTGGTTGATGCTGAACCAAGCTCCTCCTTCATCACGGCTCGAATCTGATACAAATCCACTGAAGGTCTAGAAGCAATAGAACCAATAGAAAAAGATATGGTTTCCTTGATGTTTTTGGTCAACCCATTAATAAGATTTTGGACTTGGGAATCCTGGGTTTTGACATGTTCTTTCATGGAGGTTTTAAAACCTTCGAACACTGATACCATCTGGATCACAACACTTTTGACATAGGATAAGTCCTTTTCTTCCTGAGATTTTGAACTCATGTAAGAGTCTAAAGAGATAAAAATATTTCTTTAGAGCTTCAAGATCCTCTTCCATTCTAGATACTAGTGTTTGGCAAGCTATAACTTCTTCCACTATTTCTGCCACAAAAGTTGACATATTACAACTAAGAGAGAGCTCAAAATCCTTTTCCAAATTACTCATCTCTTCATCAAAACAGCGCTTCAACTCAGTAATTGAGGCACTAAAAGACTTTTTTATCTCATACTTTAAGTATTCGAGATCAGCCCTAGTGATCAAATCAGCAGGTGCAACTGCAATAGGTACTCTTTCAGATGCTAAAATGACCACTAAGTCAGTCATGATTGATTGAATTGATGAAACCAGAGAAATTTCCATATTCATTAACTCTTCCACAAAACCGTCCTTAAGATTTTTCATCAAAGTTTCCAGATCATTCATTATGACCACATATTCAGGTAGAAACTCACCTTGAGCATCATAAATGATTTTTGGTCTGTTCAGAGATGCCTCATTATCAGAATCAGGAGAGTCTAATCCACAAACCACAAAAACTGGGCCTTCTTCCCAGTCCTCAAACTCAATAGACACTGTAACACTTCCAAACTTGGTTTGATGCTCCCCCTCAATGACTACATTCTCTTGTACAACAAGAGCATTCTCAACAGGTCTTTATTCCTTATAAGAATCTTCTGCTATCAATTTTATTTCTGCAACAGTAGGAGGGTCCTATGGATTAGGTATAACTTCTTCCATCTCACCCACTACATCCTTATTAGGCATAACTGAGCTTCCAATTAATGGACTCAGACTTAAGCAGATAGAATTAGATGCTTCAGAGACATTCTATCTTTCTTCTTCATGCTCAGGGGCTGTCTGGTCTTCCTCATCAGTAGGTGTCTCTTCTTCTACTAAGGCTTCCTTTTCTGAAGATACAATTTTAGCACCAAGACTTGGAGGTAAATACGGATACCTTCCATCATCAATAGAAGTCTCTTCTTCTTCAGTCTCATCACTATACTCAGGTTCTTCTTCAACAGGTCTTAGACCTGGATCCCTCACATCCTTAGGTCTTGAAGGATGATCCACATGATTGAATTTTTCATAAACCTTCTTGTCATCATTAACCCATTGCCCTCTCTATGGGTTCCAATTTATCTTCATGTATTTTGAAACTATGGTTAGGATACAACAATTATTCCTTACTACCACTGTCTCATCTTGATAGTCATCTACCCCTTTCACTTAGATCATCACTGAGATCAACTTGGAAAAGAATAGGGAATTAGTCTTTGATTTTGTCCTTGTCATTTCTTCCATTTGAATCACCAACAATCTGAACAGATTCACTTTTACACAATGTCTCAAGAGATACAGGAGATAGATATCCTGATATCTTAAATTCACAAAGTCCCCTCTCCTTGGTATTAAGACATGTTGAACAAACTTGAACAACAATATGTTCTCTCCATCTATTTCAGCAGCTACCACTTGTCTTTGATTTCCATCACCGATGAGATCCTCCAAGGCAGTCTCATAATTGAATATATCACTTGTAGGTGGTATAGATTTCGAGACATATCCAGATACAACTTCGTGTGGAACCTTCATGCATTCATCCCACTCAAAATATGAAAAGGACATCTCCTTTCCATTCAAAAAATAAATTACTCGGTTCTCATTCTCAGATTTATCAAAACTCACAAACTCATAAAATTGTTTCACTAGATTCGGATAGTAGGGGAAATTGTTGTTTGAAAATCAATCTACCCACTTTTTATCTTCCAACACTTCGAGCACTAATGATTTTCTAGGAAACAACCATTCCACGCACAGCTCTTTTTTAATCACAATAACTCTATTCTGCAAATGAGGGTTCACTAGTCGCCTACCCAACCTAGTTCTACCAACACTACCACTTACTTCTGGCTCAGACTTCTGCTTCTTTTCATTCAGCTCATCAATGTCATATCTGATGGTTGGGAGTTTGGTTTTTTCCATCTCTGGTTTGAGGGATTTAGGGTTTTTGAGAGATTCGGGAGCTAAGGTTTGAGGGTAAAGGATTCGAGGCTCAGTGGATTGAGAGATGACTAAGGCTTCATTTTATCATTTAGGAATCATAAAATAAGTAAATAAAATGAAATAAAGTAAAAACAATTCAGATTCTGGTGGCAGAAAGTAGTTTAAAATAGCGCACTCATCGGTAGGGTTTATCAGTGAGAATTTCTATCAGTGAGTTCCATCGGTGAGGTTTCATCGATGAGGTTTTCACATCAGTGAGGTATTCACATCAGTGATGTTTTCACATCGGTGAGGTATTCACATCGGTGAGGTTACATCGGTGAGGTTACATCAGCGAGGTTACATCAGTGAGGTTACATCGGTGAGGTTACATCGGAGAGGTAGCTACCGATCAAGGTTAATCATTCCCAACTCATGCCTAATGTAACTTAACCTATCTGAACTCAAAGGTTTGGTGAAAATGTCAGCTAATTGATGTTCAGTACCTATAAATTCAAGAGTAATATCACCCTTTTGGTAATGATCTCTCAAGAAATGGTGCCTTACATTAATGTGTTTGGTCCTAGAGTGAGTCACAGGGTTCTTCAAAATGTTTATTGCACTAGTGTTATCACAGTTGATTGAAACATGCTTAAAATCATATCCATAGTACAAAATAGTCTGTTTCATCCACAGAATTTGTGCACAGCAACTACCAGTAGCTATGTACTCTGCTTCGGTAGTGAACTAGGCTACAGAATTCTACTTTTTACTGCAACAAGATACTAAGGATTTTCCCAATAAATGACATGTTCTAGATGTGCTTTTTATATCCAACTTGCAACCAAAAAAGTCAGAATCTGAATAACTCATTAGCTCAAATGATTGTCCTTTTGGGAGAAACAAACCTAAGTTTACAGTGTGTTTAAGATACTTATAAATTATTTTAACAGCAAGCAAATTAGATTCTTTTGGGTTAGCTAGAAATCTTTCACACATACACACACAAAACATAATATCTGGTCGACTAACAGTAAGGTAAAGTAAGCTTCCAATCATACCTCTGTAATTGGTTTGATCCACTGGTTTCCCAGCTTCATCTGCATCCAATTTACAGACTATACTCATAAGAGTATCACTTTCTTTAATACTATCCAAACCAAAATGTTTTAAAAGATCCTTTGTATATTTACTTTGATTCAAAACAATGCCATTTTCATTTTGAAAAACTTGAAATCCAAGAAAATATTTATGTTCTCCGATTAAACTCATTTCAAATTCATTTTTCACACTTTTTGAAAAATCAGCACATAAAGCATTTTTATAAGATCCAAAAATAATATCATCAAAATATATTTGTACTATCAAAACATCTTTAGAAATTATTTTAATAAAAAGAGTTGGATCAGCAATCCCTTTAGTATAATTTTTTGAAATAATAAAATTACTAAGTCTATCATACCAAGCTCTTGGAGCTTGTTTTAAACCATATAAAGCTTTATAAAGTTTAAAAACTCGATTTGGAAAAGGAGTATTAGTAAATCTAGGTGGTTTTTCAACAAAAACATCTTCAATTATAAAACCATTTAGAAAAGCACTTTTGAAATCCATTTGATATAACTTGAAATTCAGATGAGTAGCCTAGGCAAGTAGAATTCTAATAGATTCTAATCTAGCTACAGGGGAAAAGGTTTCCTCATAGTCTATACCATCCTCTTGACTATATCTTTATGCATCTAACCTAGCTTTGTTTCTAACTATATTTCCAGATTCATCAAATTTGTTTCTAAAAACCCATTTAGTGTCTATTGTTAAAGTGTCCTTGGGTCTGTCAACTAATTCCAAGACATTGTTTATTTCAAATTGATTTAACTCTTCTTGCATAGCCATTACCCAAAATTCATCATTGATTTCATCATTGACATTTTTAGGCTGTAGATGTGAAATAAAGGCTTGATGTTCAACAGGGTTTCTTACAGAAGCTCTAGTCTGTGTCCCTCTATCAAGATTACAAACAACAGCATCGAAAGGATGATTTTTGAGAATCCTAGTTGATCTAGTAAAGGTAGGACTATAAATTTCTGGTTTATCTCTATGTTCAGGTTCTATAGAAGTAGATTCTGGAATATGTCCAGAACTGGATGTTTTTAAATGAGGTTCTTTAGTTTTATCATTAAGGTCCATAACAGTCAAATCTTCTTCAAGATTTTCAAGAGAGGTTTTAGGCTCATCTGGATCAGTTTCATCAAACTTTATGTGAACAGATTCGTCCACACATTTGGTTCTTTTGGTAAAGACTCTATAGGCTTTTCTAGTTAAATAATAACCAAGAAACATTCCTTTATCACTCTTAGAAGCAAACTTGTCCAGATTATCCTTTGTATTGAGGATAAATACTTTGCATCCAAAGACTCTAAAGTAACTAACTTTGGGTTTTATATTATTCCATAGTTCATAAGGGTTCTTCTTGAGAACATGTATAATTAAGACTCTATTAATAATATAAAAAGTTGTATTCACAGCTTCAGCCCAAAAATAAATAGGCCGGTCATATTCATTAAGCATGGTTCTTGCTATTTCTTGAAGGGTTCTATTTCTTCTTTCTACTACACCATTCTGCTGAGGTGTCCTAGGAGCAGAAAAGTTATGACAATAGCCATTGTGTGATAAATAAGATTCAAACTCTTTATTTTCAAACTCATGACCATGATCTCTTCTCAGGGTGTTAATCTTAAGTCCACTAAGGTTTTCTATAGACTTAAAGTATTTAACAAAGTAAGAACAAGCTTCACTTTTTTGAGCTAAGAAGTATACCCATGTGTATCTAGAAAAGTCATCTACTAAGACATATACATAGTGCATCCCATTTAAAATATAAACTCTTGATTGTCTAAACTGGTCCATGTGAACCAACTCGAGAGGTTGAGAAGTTGAAACTTCTTTCTTTGATTTAAAAGAAACTTTATGTTAGTTTCCCTTTTGATAGGTATTACAAACCTTGTCTGATGGGAATTAAAGTTTAGGTAGGTCTCTAACTATGTTCTCCCTAGTCAACTTTCTAAGTGAATGGATGTTGCAGTGTCCTAATCTTCTGTGCCAAAGCCAAGACTCTTTATGAAATGTATTTAAACAGGTAACATTTTGCTTGGCTAAAGAATTCAGATCAACAGCATAAACATTTTCATTTCTTAAATCAGAAAATACTAAAACATTTTTCGAGTTAAAAACATTACAAGAATCATTATCAAACATAACATTAAATCCATCATCACATAACTGATAAATACTTACAGATTGTATTTAAGTCCATCAACAAATAAAAATTTAGAAATTAAAACTGAATTAATGTTACCAATCTGGCCTAGGCCGATGATATTTCCTTTAGAGTTTTCACCAAAGGTGACATGGCCTCCATCAACCTTGATTAGACTCTTTAATCATGAGTAATCTCCAGACATGTGCCTTGAAAATCCACTATCCAAGTACCATACCTTTTTGTGAGAACTCTTCAAGTAGGTTTCCTACAAAAGAGGTTTAAACAGAAAATTATTTTGGTACCCAAGTCTTCTTGGGTCCATAAAGGTTAGAAATAAAATCTTTAGGTACCCAAATTTGTCTTATGATTCTCATATAATTTACAGAATCAATGGATTTTAAAAAATAAACTTTATTTGATCTATAACTATAGGGATAACTAGTTGAAGCATACGAATTTCTAGAACTGGAACAAGCAGAATTTTGTCAAGATTTAGGAATAAATCGATTTTTGGTAAACTGTCTCTGTACAGGTTGGTATCCCAAACCAGTAGTTTATTTTAGTGCAACTTGCTTACTTAGCATTTGAGTAAGTGTATCTTTTCCATTTGTGAACTTTTCTAAGTCATTTCTATGTTTCTCATTGATCATTTTCAGTTCTGTATTTTTCTTTAACAGTTGAGAATTCTTTTCTTTTTCTATATCAAAGGAAGATTTATCATTGGCAGTGAGAGCATGCTGTTTCTTTATTGACTTTTATTTGTCCTTAAGTTCATTACATGTTTCTTCCAGCATGTTACAATATTCAAACAGTTCAGTCTTAGTCATATTTTCATCATTATCTGAATCACTGTTATTTACAGAATAATAATCATTCAGCATAGGGGAAACAGGTACCTCAGAGGTATTGGTCATGAAGCACATGTTGGCACGATTCTTTTCAGAATCAGAAACTTCAGATTCACTTGTGCTGTCCTCCGAAGCACTCCAAGTATCTTTCATGGCTTTATTGTACTTCTTGTCCTTATAATCATATTTATTTTTGAATTTTAATTTTGTACAGTCATCCTTGATGTGTCCTTTCCTCTTGCACTCATAACAGACTATATCATCTTCCTTATCATATTTCTTCCAATCCTTCTTCCAATGACCTTTATTGTCATAAATTTTTTTGTAGTTTGATTTTCTGAAGAACTTCTTCTTATTATAAAACTTCTTGAATCTCCTGGCTATTTGAGCCATTTCAATATCACTATCTGAATCCGAATCTTCACTGGTTAAACATTCAGTAGGTTCATGAATTTTCTCCTTTTCTTTTCTCTTTGAAGCAGTAGACTTGAATGACACATATTTCCTTTTAGGTTCATCTTCTTCTTCTTTGTTCACCTTCAGTTCCTCTTCATACATCATAAGCTTACCTATTAATTCTTTAACAGGGAGTGTGCTGATGTCACACGATTCTCTAATGGAAACAAACATGCCTCTCCATCTTTCTGGCAGACATCTTAATATCCTCATGATATGTTCTTTTACTAGAACAACTTTACCAAGAGATCTCATTGTGTTAAAAATATCATTAAACCTGAGATACATGTCAGAAATAGGTTCATCAGATTTCATTTTAAAATTATCATATTTAATAGTATATTTATTTAATCTTATTTCCTTCACATTGGTTGTTCCCTCGTGGAAAATAGGCAAAGTGTCCCATATTTCATAATCAGTTTTACAAGCAGAAATTCTATTAAACCCTTCATCTCCTAAAGCATAGTATAGGGCATTCATATCTTTGCAATTATTATTGTAAGCAGTGTTTATAGGTTCATCCCATGTTATTCTATTAGTTTCTGGAATTTTATATTGAGACTCTATAGTAGTCCAGATATCAAAACCCATACTTTCTAAATGTATTTTCATTTTAAATTTCCACTGATCATAGTTGGTACCATTAATGAAAGGTGTCCTGTTAGTGGCAGAACATTCTAGTCTATTGTCCATAACTAGATTTTAGAAAATATATTAAAGAGATAAAATTTAGAACTAACAGAAATTTAAGATCATTAAAAATGCAACTAAAATCACACTTGAAAAACAAAATGTTTTGAAAACTTTGAAAAACAACTACTACTTTTGATAGCAAATGTTGGTCGGAGTGGACACTCAAGAGGGGGGGGGGGGTGAATTGAGTTATAATTAAAATTTCTATTAAAAATATTTCTCTTTAAATCCGCCAATTTACAAAAAAAGTTAAACTGTAGTGAATTTATATAGAGTGTAAATGTTCAATCAGTTTGTCAAAAGATTGATTAGATATTAGTTAATTTAATCTTAATATTAAATAGACTTTTGAAACTAACTTATTGGTTTACAATTAGTATAAAAAACTTGCTAATTTAACTATCAAAGTATCTTTAAAATAGTTTTATATTTCTAAGTAACTACAGTGGAATATAAAAGATATATGTAGTATACTTTAGACATAAACTAAAATGCACAGTAGATGTAACCAAGAGGTTCAGTCTCAAGCAGAGAATTAGTCCTATCAAGAATTTATATAAATTGATCCACACCCCGGATCGGGGTAAACAACAGTGAACACACCGTCTAGGTACAAAGACCTCTACCACATTTCTATGTGGGAAAACAAACAACAGCTCACAGCTATCCAGGTCTTACTCGACCTCTACCATTATCCACAGTGGGATACAATGAAGTTATAGAATTTGACTGAGGATTTAAGAATCCTCCAGCTTAGCACAGGAGACAGTGTGGGTGTAAAATAGATAGGGTGCACACACTGATCGAAATGTAAATGAAGGAATCACTTAAAGAAAGTGTGAATGAGTTTATAAACGCTTTAGTGATTTCCAGTGCAGCTCTGGACTCGTTTTATTGGTTAGAGAATCTTCTGAGTCCTTCTCTGGTTTTTGTTCTGAAAAACAGAGTGTCATTTTCTTCCTTGGTTTTCAGGTTCAGCTTATCAGCCCGAGTGCATGAGTTGTTTGTTGCAGTTCTTCACTCAAGATGCAGCTTGGCTTCATGTATGTCCAGTCCATGTATGGATGTAGACTTGTGTGAATGCCCCACGTTTCAATGATGTTGAGATCTATTCTTTTTCACCCTTCGTGTGCCTTCTTAGTTCCTTATTCTCTCTGTATACACCATGTTTCAATGATGTTGAGCTCTTGTATTTTTCACCCTTCGCGTGCCTTCTTAGTTCCCTATTCTATCTATATGCACTACTTTTCCTATCCAGATAGGTCTTTATCTTTCCTTTTATAGATTTCAACTCTGGAAAATGGGAATGATTACCTTTTTCATGGTTACTAGGTACAGTTCCCTGACATGGCAACATAAATCATTAAGTAAGATTAACTGCATTAAAAACATCAAATGTAACTGTTATATTAATAAATAAATAATATTTAGAGTATAGAGTTTGACTTGTTGGTCAATCATTAGTAGCTCCTGTCAATAAAACTTTACGATGGACTTTTTGTAGCAGCGATCTTCTATCAGTAGCTCTTTGAACGTGTATCGGTAGCTCCTTGCATCGGTAGCTCTTACTTTGTATCGGTAACTTTTCGTATCGGTAGCTTTTGGTATCAGTAGCTTTATATACTGTTGACTTTATTCTATCGGTAGCTCGTGATCTATTGGTAGCTCGATGTATCAGTGACTCTATACTTGTATCGGTAGACTTACTCTATCGGTAGACTTCTATCAGTAATTTTCGGTGAACTAGTTCTATCGGTAGCTCAATTCTGTCAGTAACTGTCTGTATCCGTAGCTCTCTTTGTTTCAGGGATTATGTGTATCGGTAGTCTTATGCACATCGGTAGCTCTATGCATATCAGTAGATATGTGTATCGGTAACCTTATCTTATCGGTGACTCTGTCTATCGGTAGATTAAGTATATCGGTAGACTATGTACCGGTAGCTCTGTATCAGTAGCTATACGCAGACCAGTGACTTAATACATATGTGTTTTATGCAAAACATATCCGATTAGGTTATAATTACTTCATAACTCATATAAACATGAATACACATTGATTAACATATTGAAAGGACCATTTTAATATTATTATTAGATAAAATGTCATAGATTGAGCGAATTAGAATAGAGATAAACATTAATTTCTATTATCAATGTATATGAAAGCATAATTGGGATTATCAAAATAGGTGACTTCAACAAGAAGGATCAACTATTATGCGATTTTTTGAAACAATGTGACCAAGGAATGAAATTTGTTGTAACCAAAACTTATAGTTGCAGAATTTCCCAGATAGTTTCCTTTTCTTTTAAGGTTTCCAAGACAACCCTTAATAGAATTTCATGATCCTCTTTACTTTTAGAATAAACCAAAATATCATCAATGAACAAAAACAAAAAATTATCCAAGAACTCACTGAAAATTCTATTCATAAGATCCATGAATATAACAGGTGCATTGGTTAACCCAAAAGGCATAACTATAAATTCATAATGGCCATATATGGTACGAAATGTGGTCTTTGGAATGTATTATTCATTTAATTTCAAATGACGGTACCCTGACCTCAAGTTAATCTTTGAAAAATACTGAGCTCCCTGGAGCTGATCAAACAAATCATTGATATGAGGAAAATAATACTTATTCTTAACAGTGATGTTATTAAATGCTCTATAATCCCTGAAAAGTCTCATTGAACCATCTTTATTTTTAACAAACAAGATAGAAGCACCCCGTGGTGATGTTCTAGGTCGAATGAAACCTTTATATAATAACTCCTTCAATTTCTTATTTAACTCTAAAAGTTCAATTTGAGCCATTCGATAACGGGGTTTTGAAATTGGCATAACATCAGGAACTAATTCAACAGTAAATTCAATTTCTCGATTAAGTATAATATCAGGAAACTCATTAGGAAAAACATCAAGATGCTTATTTACCACTAGCACATCATTAATCTGAATAGTTAATTTATTTTCAACAATATGTGCAAGTTACATTCATTTCCATCTTTTACTATTTTCCTAGCTTCTCAATATATTATCAAAATAAAGGGTTCATTATTGTACACAAACTGAAAATAATTCTGAAAAGAAACCTCTTTTGCTCTACATTCAATCTTAGCATGATAAACATACATCCAATCCATGCCCGAAATAACATCAAACTCTACTAGAGGCAAAACAATAAGGGTTGCAGGTAGATTCTTTCCGCACACAAGGGAATGAAGGTTCTTATAATTTATTTTTATCTCAACATTTCCTCCTGGTTTTTTTACCATAAGTTCATGATTCATATCTTGAGAAGGAATTCCCAATTTACTAGAAAACTTCTCAGAAATGAACGAATGTGTAGAACCCAAATCAAACAACACATTGGCATAATCTGAACAAACAAACTGTGTACCTGATACTACTTCATTCGGTGGACCAACATCTGCTGAAGTAGTTTCAAAGGATTTCACCACCCCTTTCTTCTTGTATTATGAATTCTTTACTTCAGTTGAGTTCTTCGTTGGACACACATTTTCATAATGACTCATTTCATTGCACGTAAAACATCTTACTGACTGTAAATCAGATTCTGTATTACCATTACCCTGATCTATTTCAATGTAATTACGAGCCTTATGTCCCATTTTACTGCATCGTTAGCACCTACCATAATTCAAATGACATTCCCTAGCATGATTTTTACCACAATTTTCACAAACATTAAACTTAAGTTTCTTACCATCAGACTTTTTTGAAGAGTTATTCCCTTTCACTTGACACCTCGTACTCTTATTCTGTTATTTTTAAAAGAACACCTGGTCATCAAAAAACTCTATTTCCACCTTCTCTGTACATCCAATCAGTTTTTCATAACTTTTTAACTCACAAGAATCTAAATCCCTTCGATACTTTTGCTTTAACCCTGAGTAAAAACGATTGATTTTACTCTCAAGATCTCATATGAATTTTGGAGCAAACCTTTCTAGTCGAGTGAATTTTTCTTCATAAGCTGCCACTAAGTCATCCTACTGCCTCAATTCTAGGAAATATTTTTCCATCCTAAGATGAACCACCTTAGGAAAATATTTCTAAAGAAACATACCTTCGAATTCATCCCAATCAAGAGAATCGATCTCCTCACTATCCCTGATATTTTTAACCATCGACCACCCGTGATCACCTTCACCGAAAAAATGGTAAATAGCGAGACTAACATTTTGATGTTATGAACACTCAATAACATCTAAAATCTTTTCCAATGATTTAATCCACCCTTCTACTAGCATAGGGTTAGATGATCCTCTGAATTATGGGGGATGTTTGTTCATGAAATGCTCAAATATTGACATGTTCCTCTGTGGTTGATCTGGATGATCTCATGCATGGATACCACCACCATTTATAGCCTGAGTCAACTATTCCATCACTGCAACAAACTATTCAGTTTTGATTCTGACCATCTCTAGTTGTTGATTTGGAAGGTTGTCTTCCTCATGATGTCTTCCCATCATAGCTGCCCTGTTTCCTTTGTGGAAAACAATTCTGAACACAAAAATATCTTAGCCGAAGCAACATGGTAATTTTTAAATGCTACATCATTTCAATTTGACAATAAATTAATTTACCAATGTTCTAACTCCTAATGTTATATAAACCGACCTCTGGTACCAACTATAAGGACCTAGCCTTAAAAAATTACATAATCTTGAATTAAATGAATAATTCACATTGAGGATATTTTCAGGTTTATAGTTTTAGAGAATTAGGCCATAACTATTACATTACATCTCAAAAATACAATGTAGAAACTTCTACTCAGTTTCCCTTTTTTTCACAAAAATTAAAACTCTTAAAAAAAGTGTTGCGTCTAGTTTCATGTTTTAGACAACATGACTTTTCCTTGATCCCATATTTGACCCTATTCTTCTTTAAGTCCCATGAAAAGCACTTCAAAACTTGGGATGAGCCTAAAAAGCTCAGTAAGGGTTATAAAACAAATAAAGAAAACATCAGTTCATAAATACATAAATATCATAATTTATTTAAGATACCTCATGAAATCATAAGATTTACATAGTAAACACAAATCATATAGGTAACTTGTGGCACCCATAATATACTTACATTGTAGCTTTCACAGCTACGTAGGGAGTTACATTTGGAATACCAATCACTGTATATTCCCAAAACATCTTAGGAGAACCATTCACGTTTACCTCCGTCACGTTACCCAATGCATTGGAGAGCTACCTCGGGCCCACCCACCCTAGGTTATCACGGAACCACCCGTATTTGTAAAAAATTCCCAAGAACCATAACATAGTCATAACACATAACACAAGTATAAAGGAAAGATAAAATTTCCGTATTTCCATCACAATATATCATTTAAATATATTGACATAACAAATCCATTATCAAATCCATTTTCAATACCAAAATATGTAAAAAGAGTATATGGTATTTATTTTCCAATTAAAAAAATTACGGCTTCTTAAGGAAGCCAAAGATCAAATAATACTCGCATCGAAGGAAAAGTTCGTTGTCACCGCTTACGTTAAAAAACATTCCTTTCATCATTTTGTAAAAAGCTTCATAGAGAAAAGATTCCTTTTGAATAAAAGTAAAATTCAAAGTGGTTTATACACCGTATAAAAGAAATTTGTGTATAAAACAAAATATGCCTCAATGAAAGGAGATTGAGATGAAGTCCCTTACATCATGTCCAACTGGACTCGTTCATTCTTTAATTTCATGAATAATAAACTAAAGTTAATTTATACTTTCCTCAGAACATTTTTAAAGTTTATTATTCCTCTTATATAAATTATTACCATGGTATAAACATTACATAGTCATTTATGTTAATAATGGTAATTTTTTTGATATTTGGTACTTGAGTCAAAAATTGACTTCTCATAATTACATGTTGTTTATGTGGTCAAAAGTTCATAAATCCAGATTTATATTCATGATTTAGATATCATATATATCATATATATTCAGTATATATATGTATTTATAATAGTACATAACACTTGGATATAAGAAATGAAATGCACCGTTCATGGATACGGTAAGCCGTACGTACGCATGAACGCTACTTTCATTTATTTTTTGTATTTAATGGAATGGAAACATAATGATACATAGTTATATTATAATTCCCATATAGTATCATATATAATATCATTAACTCCATCCTTTATATGTACCATGTACGGTATGAACGAGTCATATCACTTTGAGGGGGCGGTAGTCCGCACTTCCTCAAATGAAATTATCGTGTTTACCCATAATGGAAACTATAAAGGTATGATATAAATGGAAAATAAAGACATATAGAAACAATATAAATATAATATATATCATATATAAATAAAGTTCCATCATAATGGCCACCATGAAAGGTATTAGGAGATAATTGAACAATCATCGTTTCGTGAGGCGTTAGTTTTCCATCCACAGAAATAGTATGTTCATTACCCATTAGATGGAGGTGTGTGTAAGTGTAGTTAGAATACATCTCATAAAAACATCATAGTATTATTTGGACAATGGTTTTGTTATAAAATAAAGTAAAAAAATAGTTTATGGGGTTGTAGAAGTAAAATAAAAGAAATTAATTTAATAGAAACTGTTACCTTTAATTTGGGTAACTCTCTTTGGTTTGAACCAAAAGGGATTCTTGAAGTGACTTCTACCTAAGGTAAGGCTTATAGGTTGAAGGGAGGGGTGTATGGAGCTTAATTAGGCAGAGTTTGGACGAGACCAAAGGCTTGAGTGGTGTGAGAAGTTGGTTAGAAGTGAGGTCTTTTTATAAGGGGGAGGAGAGGCTCTTTAGGAAAGTGTGAAAATATTATTTTATTATATAATTATTTTTGTCTTTTAAAAGGAAAAAACACATTAAAGTAAAATATAAGGTGACTCATGGTCGAAATAAAATCATTCAATATGAATTGGATAGGTTTTGGATATTATTTTAATATTTTTAATCTTATTTATTTATATCATTTATTAATGAGGTAAATACTACATCATTATAGTGTCATAAATAATTTAAGTTATATGATGTCTAAAAATTATTAAAAAATACCATGATGTAGGAAATCATTTTAGAATTCCAAATAATATTTATAGTTGAAAATATAGCTTATATAACCCTTTTAATAAATTACATTACAAAAATATATTTGTTTATGTCATTTTTGCCTTTACTTTAAGTTATTTAAAATAAAATGCCATTATCACTCTTAAGTGGCTCCATGGGGTCCCAAAATCAACACAAAGATGAAAATGGTTGTAAAAGACTCAACCAATAATGTTAGGATAACTGTTAAGGCAATTTTTTATTATTATAATATTCTTTTTACCTTGAATTACCTTATTTACCTTTAACCGCGGTAAATAAAAGTCAAAAGTTACTATTCACAGAAAAATTATTTTCATCTCATTTAACCACATTTTAATTACTAATAACAATAATGTATTTTGTATTTTTGAAATTCAATTCACAGAAGCAGTAAAATTTCATTTAAATGAAATAGTCATTTTTTTGACTATTACTTAGTGGTTTCACTATTCATCAAAAATTGAAGTTTTTCAGAAAAATACCAAGAATTCTGTCTAAGATATATTTGATATTATGAATTAAAAAAATGATTTATATTTTACCAAATTCAAAACATATAAGCTAGTTTATTTAATTTGAAATTAATTCCCTTTTTCAAAACAAAAGGTGTGTTTTTAAGAAATATTAACTATCAAAAGATTGACATTTTTTTATATCCAATTTCAAAGTGAAATTCATTTCAATGACCAAAATTGGATTAAATGGTAAAAATATAATCTAATTACACTTTAAAACCAATTAAAAAGATAATCAAACCATATAAATAAATTATATTAAAAAGCATTTTTGAATTAAAATACAGTATTTTTCACTTTTCATTAAAAATTTAATTTTATGAGAAAAATACCAAAAATTTACCCAAATTAAATTTTGATGTTCCAATTCTAAAGAATAATTTTATTTGGTCAAATATAACATATAAAAATGACCAAAACTAGATTTAAATAGGGTTCTCCATTAAAAGGAGGTAAATCAACCTTTTAATGTAAATTATGCTTAAAATTAGATTCATTAACATTTTAACCCTCTAAATTTTATTGGATAAATGTAAAAACATTTAACAAACATTTATAATCATATTTTATTTAGTTTTCTTCATTCCCTCCATTACAAAAGTTAGGAATTAAATTCCATTTAAAATAATAATATTATATTATTAGTGTGCAACGTAAGATTTCAAAGAAATCTGTTGTTGCGTATCGGGTACGCCATCGAACAAAGCAACCCCTTTAAATTAAAATTAATAATCAATTAAAAAATATTAATAAATATGAAAATTTATTATTCTTTATTTACCTGAAATGTTACATAAAGAGTAATTATAAAATATGACTTGCTCTCACTAATTATGTTTTAATTGTATAAATATAGATAAAAATGACATAATAATGAAAAATAATTATTAAATTGATTGAAAATAAACTATATTTGTTATATAAATTTAATTTCTCTTTTTATATATGGTGTAATTAACTTCAACAATGACACAATGTCATCGCAACTCATGTTAATGTAGTATAAAAATAATGGAATATATTTTAAATAAAATAAATGTAATATGTAATGGATGAATCCTTGTGTTCCAATAATTTATTATATATTTATAATGCATAATTTATAGTTAAAGTGTTATTAATTTAATTCACTTGTTTTATTTCTATCATTGATGTCATATTTGTTTAATAGACCTGAAAATGACCTTCAATGGAGTTTATCATTTAAATATAATTTTTAAATAAATATAAAAAAAGAAATCATATATTAACTCATATAGATGGGAAAATTTATATCAAAAACCAGAATATTCTTCTATATTCCATAAAATAATTTAATATGTTAAATTCAATACTATTTATGAATAAAAATGTTCTTATGAAGGTTAGGGTAAAACAGTTTTAATGAGGGGAAATGTGGGATAAAGCAAAATATAATGATTGAAATGAAATTTAAACTTGTATATATTTTATTAGTTTATTTTATTTAAAAATTATACTTTATATAATTGAATCTAAGAATCTTTGGATCCATTTTACATGTGTTAGAAATATATTTTAGGTATTAATATTAATTGTATTTATAATATTTCGTCCCTCCTAACTTATAAAATAGATAGTCATCCCCTCTATTCCTTGACCATCATTGTCCATTTAGTTCAACCAATATCTATTCAAACAAATTAATATCTTCATTATCAAATTATTAGATATTATTTTCCTTCCCTAAGTCCTTTTATTAAAGCATTAAGGTGTAATCCAATGGGGAATTTCCAATGAATTTCTTTAACTATTTCCTGAGTTCATTAATTTTATTTATTCTTCTACAAAAATCAATTATATCCTAATCAAGAACAAATAATAACCCCAATTTGTCTCATATACATACTTTTTTATAGAATTTAAGTACTTATTAATCTCCTTTTCTATCCCATGAGAAATTAAAACATCACTCATGCATACTTGTGGAGTACCGCATACCAAAATTGATGCTTTTAATTTATCATAAAAATATCAAAAGGATGGTTATTATATTAAATTTAATGAATATATATGTTTTTAGAGAATAATTTTGATTGTAAAATGATTTTCTATTATATATATTCTTTCTATTACTCCAATTAAAAATTATAATTATTCTCATGCATATGTGGCCACTACCACTTACATAAAGTGATGTTATTTATTTTCCTAATAAACCCCTCTTTATTTATTTTGAAATTGAATTAAATATTTTCATAGGATAACTATATAATGATTTATATTCTATATATTATGGAACTATATCCCGTATGACCACGGTCAACATATAGATGTTGTTTTTTTACTCTGAACTGAATATCCTAAACAATTTCTAACATAAACAAAAATTATTTAGATAATAAATATTTAATGGAAGTATATGTATTAAAATGAATAATAATAAAAGGAAAACATTAAAAGGGTTAAAAATAATGTATACATCTAATATAATTTTATTATTAAAGACTTATAGAGTTGAAAAAATGATTCAGGATACATGGTAAGGTTTTTTTAATCCCAATTTTTTAAATAATTATTTCTTTTTTATAACATTTTTTAGGTGTTATGTATATACTTTCATATTAATTTATTTTATTAAAATTACTTAAATTTAATTTTATTATATTTCCATTATATTTTTTTCTTCTACAATTTACTTTTAATTTCATATTTACCAATGTGGTTATTGATTTTCCTCTAAAATATTATGTTATAATTTTCATTTTATAATCCTTGTGAAATATTTCTATATTCCTAAAATATTTCTTGTATTTTGTTATTAATTTATCAAATATCATGAATTTTAATTTTTCAACTACCATTAAATATTAATAAATTGGATTAAAAGTAATATATTCAAATTTTTATATTGCAACACACTATTGAATTTTTAAAAATGTTTGAAAACATCATTCTCTTCTGACATATACGACATGATGTGATTTGACCTAAATCATAACCATTAATTTCATTGATGCTTCCATTAAAACTTTCCAAATTTATAATTAAATAAATTAATATTCTCTATCTTATAGATTCTTTTATTTTAACATTTTTCATAGTAAAAGGATATTTTTGTCCATGTTTTTGGAGAAAAATTCAAATATCCATTTGATGTTATCTTTATCAATGTAAACATGAATTGATGAATAATATTCTTTACTGGGTATATAATTTAAAGATAATATCAAATTTTTTTTCCTAGATGTCATATTATAATATGGTTCTATATACCAACTATGAAAAATATTTACATTTCATATTCTTTTTTATAAATAAATAAGTGTACAAAAATTATGTATAGTATTTTTTCATTCATATGATTAATGCACTAGACATAATATGTAATTGGTGGGGCCCAGTTTTAAATAGTCCAATTATGCATTAGTATGTCTTGAGTTACATACTAGTATGGCGTTTTGGTGTATTCCTACACAATTATATATTAATGTGTGATTAATATTTTATTATCATGTCTTGGATTAAGGTATTGATGGTATGATATTGATTATTGGAATTATTCATTACATAATTTTGAAATCTGTAAGTTTTAACAATGTGATTAAATAATTTTTTATCATTAAAAATATTTCCTCTTAACATTTGTGATTTTTATTTAGAAATATTTTTTTCTCATAAGATAAGAAAATGAATATAGATTTCAATGAATGTTTTTTTATCTTATGTGGAATTTTTAAGGAATAATCATTAGTTTTTTTCAAGAAACCCCCTTGAGTTATGATTCATAAATTATTATTAATTAGGTTTTTTTAAATAGATATTGTACTAATTTAATGATTATATAAGTGATTATTTTTTATGTAATGATTATTATGAGAAAAGGAAACCATCATTATGGTTTTATATTATTTTAAAATATATTAAGGGTTTATATATATAATTGGCCCATTAGTGAGAGATTTTTACTCGTCACATTTTCTAAAATATTTTTGACATTGATTAATTATGAGTTTGAAATATATTAAAGACTATCGTTTGAGTATAGGGATCCTTCACATATGAATATTATGTGTTATGAATGAAACATGAATTTAAAATTAAGAATCCTATTTTTTTGAATAATGTAGTCATTTATATAAAGGGAAATGTTTTATTATTAGGTTTTTATATTTAAGTGTTTTTCTTAATTACATGTAACTCTAAACTGAATGGTACATCAAAAGGTATGAAAGTGAAAAATTTCTATAAATTATGTAAAAATTGATTGATTAAGCAAAGGTATACTACAGTTGGCATCAAATGAAAATTTTATTTAAGATTAGAGGTATGGATGATTTGGATGTGGATATATTGAGTGTTTTAGATACCATTCTGGATTAATAATTATAAGGATGATCATAATATTAAAGGAATAGATAACACCGTTAATTTTTTCTATGATCGGAGATTAATAGGGTTGTAGTTTTTTTATAAGTTTATAGGAATAGAACTCATATGTTTACTATGTGTATTAATTAAATTATTATTTTATTTATAATGCTTTTATAATTTATTGAAATATATTTAAATGTATTTTTAAACATTATGAGTAATATGATCATTGATATTATGTTAATTATTGTTAACTATATAAAAGGGTTATTAAATTTTTGGAAAATATATTTTTCTCTATAGATAATCGTAAGTTTGAAATTTTAATTTTTATGTAAGGGATTATTATTATTTTTAGTGAAGTTCAATTTATATTAAAAAAATATATTATTACTATAAATTGATTTATTTTAGGATAGGAAATGATATTAATTTAATAATAAAGGTTGATTTATCTTTTCAAACCATATATCATTTAATTTTTTCTCTATGGCAATTCATATCATTTTATAGAACTAATATCATATATTTTTTTAATACTTTATTAGTTCAAATAAATTTTTACAATGTGAAAATTTCTATTATCAATGTTATTCAGATATTAATATTATGGTAAACTTTAATCAACATGTGATCACCTATTTCAAAATTATATTTCTTTATATTTGGTCATGAATATTTGTAACAATTTTAGGGTTAGTGACTTGTGGAATGTTTTGTGTTTATCTTTTGATGTTATTGTTGTTTATTTTAGAGATTAATGTATTGTTTATTTATTTGAGGCTTTATTCATATTAGGTTTTATGTTATCATATTTAGACCATTTTTGTTAATTAATAATATATAAAAATAAAATAAATAACATATGATCTTTTTATGGATATTTGGATCCATTATATGTCGAATTTAATGAACCATGAATGAAAAATTCATCATGATAATGAAGATCAAAATATAAGGAGCAAATCATGAATATAGAATTTTAAAAAATTATATTGGTAAATTATTTATAATTTATAAACCAATGGTATTGTAATTTCTCAACCTCTAGAAAACTAAATATAAATATATCGAGTTTTATGTAGAAATTTAAAATCCATCTAACAATTTATGTTTTTAAAACACTTTTTCAAGTGTGTGTCATATAGCATTACATGCATAATATGTGTTCTCTTTTTTAAAAAAAATAAGAAGAGATTTATAATATATTATGTGAAGACATTTAATGAATTAGAATCATATTGGATGTACACATCCATGAAATCCTATTTCAAAAATATTAACTATGGAAGCTTGTTATAATGTAGGATTATTGATTTAGTTTTTTTTATATTTATGTGATTTAAAAAAGGTTTTTTGTGTAATATATTAATCATTATATTTTTTTCATCCAGTCCACTAACCAAGTTATGTAGGTCAGTAATTCCTAATGGTTTATCATTTTTTGATTTTTCCCCAACATCTAGGTTAGTGAGGGAATAAAAGGATGAAATTTCCTTCTTCATAAATCTCCCTTAAATTATTTCATAATGAATAGTCACATTTAGGTTTTGATGGACTTTGGGAAAAAATATTTATCTACATTTTCTATATTGCATCTCATTTTATTATAAGTGTGTGTTCATTCTAAATTTCCTTATCATTTCGGAAAAACATGTATCCTAGATGTAGTAGTTTTTGTCACTAGTAGGTACACATGTTTCAGATATAGTGGATTGAGGTACAGATCATGATATGTGTTCTATAATACCCATCGGACTCTATTCATGATTTTTTATAAAATAAATATGATGAGGTTATGTTGAGTTTAATAGAATAAATGATGACATGATGACATGGAAATTTGGTCCAATACACACAAAATATTTTTCTCTATTCATGATCATTGGGAAGGAAGGGTTTTGTCTTGACACACATCATAGGTTTCATGATACATAGACTGGATTGTAGTAGAGGATATATGGTTTTTTGTTGTGGGAGAGAAATAATAAATGGTTTTTTGATGTTAGGTAACTTATATTGTATATACATTTGAAGTATATAGATATACTAATTTTCTATTAGGGGATAATGCATTGGAAATGAGGGAATATTTTTTACATGTTCTGGTTTAGAGAAAGTGTTAATTGTTTCCCCCATATAATTTGATATAAAATTTTCACCTTTTTATGTGGTTTCAGTGAAAATCCTAATATTTATAGACATATTCACACCATATATGATAGTATATATATATATATGTATGTATATATGTATATATTTTTAGGTTTGTAGGATTTGGTTAGTTTTTAATATAGGTGTTAGTAGTTCATGGATTTTTTTAGTTGATATTGGATATTTATGGTTGTCTCCCAGTATTTCATAAAGGATTTGCTAGTTATCACGTCATAAATGACTTCAAAAAGGGGAACAAGTGGAGAGGGTCATGATTTAGCTGAATTATAATGGAAAAATGAGATATAATATGGAGTGTGAAGATAATTACTAGTGATGATTTCACGTAATGGTAAATAAGAAAAATTATCTCGATATATAATTTAAATTAAGAACGGGACACTAGAAATGAAAAAGGATTTTGGATCCCCTAATGATATATTAAATGTGAATATATTTAATGATTATGAATCATGATGGTTGTGTGTGTGAATGTAATTATGTTTATAATATTTTAGTAGTTATATCTAGTTTTCTTATAGGATTATAGATGTAGTTTTGATTATGTATAAGTCTTTTCCCATAGTTTTTTTGTCTAATATATTTATCATTTTAATTTTTTACATACATTCGACCACTCGAGTCAAGAAATAAACGAATTCCCCATGGTTATTAATTTTTTTTTGTTTTACACAATATTGATGTTAGTGAGAGGATAGATGGATAAATTTTCCATATTCCCAACTCTCCCTTAAAATTTTCTTTAATGTGTATCCATATTATATTTATGATGGAATGTTGGAAAAACATCATGTCTACACTAGCTATGATAGATAATAGCTTACAATACATGGGTTTATATTCTATAATTCCTCGAGGTTTTGGTACGTACATGTATTCTAGATTTAGTGGTTTCGACCACCAATAGGTGTACATGTGTGGTCCATAGTCACTTGAGGTATAGTGCACTATTTTTGGAATATAATGCATTCAATAAACTTTAATTGGTTAGGTTTGAAATGAAGATGATGAGGCTGTTATGAGTTTCATGGTATAAATGATAATATTATGACATTGACATATTGTCTAATTCCACAAGAAGATTTTTGGACATGCATGAGCACTAGGTAGGGAGGGTTGTGTCTCGACACATGTTATAGGTCTCATGTTATATGGATGAGATTAAAGTGGAGAATATTTGGAGTTTTTCTTAAGAGAGACACATGATATGGGAAATTTATGTGAAATACCATATTACTTATATTAATTTAAAATAGATGGGATTACTAATATATTACATGCTAAGTAAACCATGGAAAGGATGGATTAGTACATTACATGTTTATGTGTGGAGTTACTATTTTTTTTTCAATCGTATTTTTTAGAATTGTTTTTACATTTTCTCTAGATGTTTTTGTGAAGATCCTAATATATAAACATATTGATACACTATATGTATATATATATATACAATTTTTTGGTCCATATGATATTGGTATTTATTGATCATGGTTTCACTACTTCGTTGGTTTGTTCATTAAATATTGGTGGTATATAATCCCCACAATGTATTTATTTTTTGTAATTACAATTTTCTATACATATATATAATTATAGACATGTATATGGATTAATTATTTATTTAGAAATGTTTTTTTATTTCATTAATAATCTTTTATTTTTTCATAGAAATATATATATTGTCGATAATGTATCATAATTTTATGAATTATATACCCCCATTGAAACACTCAAACCCTTAACCCATTGGAGGCATGGTTTAGTTGTTATCTCATGTTACCTACATTCCCATATGGGGTACCAGTGGAGGGGGATTGGGTTATTATAATGTGTTATTAGAGATAATAAATTTTATACAGTATGGAGTTTAAAGATAGGAACTAATTAATATTTCGAGTGATTTTATAGAAAAAAAACTTATAGACATACCATTTCATGTATGAAATAGACAAGAATAGGGAAATAATATTTTAGGCTCCCTATATCCAATGAAAACACTATCATATTTACCCAATATAAAATAATGAATAGATGTTTCTTATAAGATATATACTTTTTATTGAATCTTTCACCATGATTTTATACCAAAGTTCATTAGTTGGGTACAAATGAGAATTTGGTCGAATAGAAAATTATAAAACCAAATTTATTCTATAGTCTTAATTTAAGATATTTTTACTTTTTTTATTTTATAGTAATGGATCCTAGTAAATATCCATATCCGGTTTTCACGGATTATGTAAAACAATATTAACCTGTAGGTATATATATTATTGATAATTGTTATGGTAATGATTTGAGAAAGATAAACTAAGAGATTTGATTCAATGAACTATTGAATAATTGGGGAATAATTTTTAATTATCATATCTAGGCATAGTAGTGGGGCATGGATCTTTATTTTTTTATATATTTTCTTGGATTTATCACTTTATTACTTTGGTTATTACAATATTGTGCGAGCATCCCCGATAATAGTGGTTTATAATCATCGTATATGATTATGAGTTAGTCATTTCATGGTAGAAGATTCATAAATAGATCTATGATGTGGTTTGTTCCTCAACCATATATGTGGAATATTTAAAGGATATTCTTACTTTTTTCTAGTGATTATACATTTTATAGTATTTATGTGAAAGTTCAGACTGTCTTCCTAGTAAGTAGGATATATATAGATATTTTGAAGTGGAATTAAATCCTAACATCTAGAAATGTATTACTAAATTAATTTTATTAACTTATCTACATGTGATAAATAAGGAATATGGTATAGATAGGGTAATGGCTAGGATCATATCATCACGAGAGGGGTGTTTCAAGGGAACTCTAAGGTGAAATGATGTTATAATAATTTTCTAGTTTCCCAAACAATATAAGATTTAGACATCGAGGATTAAGTTTGAACCTTATGATTACCATTAACATAGTTTAGTATTTGATAAATTGTATAATTTGGTTGTGAATTATTTTTTTAGGAATATTGATTTATTATCCACCCATAATAAAATTTTCTAAAATTAAATAGATTCCATTTTAAATCTCCTGATTTACTTTTGGCATAATATGTGAGGTATAATCATATAATACATCGATAACATCAAGATAAATATGATTTTGATTATAAGATAAAGTATGGGGTGAGATTGGGGAAACGTCAAGATTTCCCATATCCATAGGGACAATGAATAGAGTCATTCCTTGGAGTTAGGTGAAATTGGGATATGAGATTCTGTGGATACGGACGTGATCAAATTTATTCGGTAATGTTTCCATCACTAAAGAGACATGTAATCATGCCAAGTATTATCTTATAATTTTATATATGTTTGTATTCATTATTTTATTATGTAGATACATAGTACTTTATTTCACCTATGGAAGTCCCAAAATTAGGATGTACAATGAAGAGGTTTCTAGTGAAATTGGCTTTGAATATTCTCATCATCAGTGGAGTTAACATGTATGATGTGAAAATTTATTTTATGTTAATTATTTTTAAGATTCATTGTTTGGGAAATTTCATATGTTTGGGATATTTCCATATGACATCATCCTTACCATAGACTAGGTTTATTTGACATACTATATGATTTTAGGAGGCACACAATATTATGTAATGATTTTGGATAGAGTTCAATTTTTATGTGACTGTGGTCATCATATGGTTCTTAAGAGTGATGATTCAATAAATTATAGATGGCCAAGCTAATATATATTTCATTTAGGAATAAAAAATATGGTGTGTCTTGGGTGGTGGAAAAGTACCATTATTTATTTTTGAAATATTTTTTATGTCACCCCCTTTGTGTCAAAACATGATTCAGATATAATTACAGTCTTATATCACTCATATATAACTGTAACTATATAATATTGTTCCATTCGAGTTGTGGGATATGTGGATCCATAGAGAAGATATTTAATTATAATGTTTGATATACTCAATTTATATGTATATAGTGGTTCTTTTCTTTTTGAGAATAATTAAGATGACAAATTATGTTTTTTCATCAATTACTATAACAAGAATAATGTGAAAATGAAGGACCAATTAACAATCCTATAGATTGATGATGTATTTCATCATCTATCAATAGATATTTAATTACTGAAAATTGATTATTTTCCAGGATATCATCAGATTTGGGTGAAGGATGAGAATATTCTAAATACCTCGTTCAAATGTTGGTAAGGGTTTTTTTATTCAATTTTAATTTCATTCGGTGTTATGAACACAACATAAATTTTCATAGGACTAATGAATTCTATGTTTCATGATTTTCTTGTTGATTTCTTGGTGTTTGTTTATTAATGACATATTTTTTCATTCAATGATTAAGGAAGATTATTTAGATGATGATCAATAATTTTTAGGGTTCATTGATCATAAAAAATATATTAGAAGGTACAAAAAACTATTTTTGGGCCCATGAGTTACATTTATTGGGATATGTTGTATCTAAAAATTGATTGTTCATGGTCCATTGAGTGGTTTGTGTCATTATTTTAGGTATAAAACATAATAAAGTTGTAAATGATTGGAGTTATATGGTATTATAGTTCCTTTCATGAGGTATTCAAGTTGATTATATTTGATTATGGAATCACTGATATATTTTAATCTAATGTATCATTATTTTATGGTGGTCTTATTATTTTAAGGATTAATTTCGGTTATCAAAGGAGAAACTGGTTGTTAAACTAGTTCCTTGATTTCTAATATAATGTGTCCCATTGGTGGTTTATTTCAATGAATCATGTCTTGGATTTGATGGTTTTATGATGCTATAGAGGTCAGTTATCTCATATAGTTCTCAGTATTTAGTAACATATACAAATAAATATGAAAACTTAGTTTATGATATTATTGTGGTTGTGTCCGCATAGAAGTTCTAGTTGTATTTAATCATTGGATAGAATGTTGTGGTCTTTACATATCATAGTATCATGAGTAATATGTTCTCATAGTACCATTTTAATTTATGTGAATTATTTTTTATGTAATTTTTATTGGATTTTGAATTCATGATTTTCTATACACCATGTTATGGGAACTATGTGGTTGATACTTTGATAATGAATTTGTGATACAATATTCACTTTGATTAAAACTATCGTGTAGAGTGATGGAATAACACTTCATGATGCACCTAGATATGTAAGGATTTAATGGTGAGGGGTTCCTTAAAAATATGAATATAAAGTTACTTATAGTGTAACAGGTAGATGATTCCCAGATGGGGGATTATAAGGTAACTGTTCAGAGAGATTGGGTTGTGTATGATGATTCCCCTGGGGGTTGTTTTGAGGGTGATCAATACAATTTTTTGTTTTAATTGAGGCTCATCATTCATTCAATGGTGAATGAATTATTTTTATATATTTTCCATAATTCACATTTGGATATATATATATATACACATTACTTTGTAGAAGCTCCATCATACAATAATATTTCAGTATTGGTTGGTTTGGATGAATGGATCAATTATAATGTTTGGGTCTTGATGTTTGGTTTTCTAGAGGCTGACTGTGGAGCACCTCATTACTGGTACATTTCTTCAGCTTCATGATGATCCACAGTATAATTGAGATTTCATTTTGAAATATATTTTAAAATTTCATCCATGATATTATAATCTACATGATTTTAAATGTGTAATCAAATGTGGTTGAAAATTTTACATACAATTCATTATTATTAAGGGTTCAATACCAATAGATTCTCTATTGAGTTCATATCTTGAGGTGGTGGTTAAAAAACATGGGGTTTCAAAGATGATAATCTCTAATTATGAAACATGTTTGACCTGTGTGGTTTGGGGAGGTCTCCAATATTCTTTTGGATCTCACATATGTATGGAAACCACTTTTCAACAACATACTTATGGTTAAATAGAGTAGACTATCCGAACATTGGATGGAAAGTTTCATACATGTGTTATGGATTTCGGAATTTCATGAGTAAGGAGATAAACCTTGATATAGTACTCTTATAATAATTGGTAACACAATATAATTATTATATATCCATTTAATCCATTGTATATATAACATTTCTCATCTCTATTGAGATAGAATGATGTTGTAGTGTAAGAAATTATCAAACCATAATTGTAGAAGAGTACATCAGTGAGGATTCATCTGATCCATAAATTATTGAATGTAGTCTACAATTTTTAGAAGTTTAATGATACTTATAGAAATAGTCCTTAATATTTTTTTTGTATGAGATCATTTTATTTTTAAGGCATATCCTCATCATGGGTATCAAATGATTGGGCGTGGGATTAATTTTTATTCTGGAGTTCTTAGAGATTTTTTTTTTGGTGCACATAGGAGCTATTACATATTAGATTTATTTTCCCTCTCATATTTACCTAATTATATATTTCATCCATGTATCATATAATATCTAATATCTACATGATGAATACGTTTTAATTGACATGATGATGCGACTTTCAATGAATTTCCTATGATGAGTTGGAACCATTATGTGATGAGAACCATGTTAAAGACACCAAGTCAATTGCACAGGAAGAAGAGTTGGATTTGCAAGGCTCGATGATGTGTGGGAGATTAAAGAGGTTGAATGCAACAATGGGCACTCATCTCGCTTTATTAAAGGCCCAATGGGTCTTACCTTGCATGGATGGAGAAAATGGGCCCATTATCTCACTTATTCGAGCCCAAACATGATGCTTAAAGCTAGGCCCACATGGTTGCATGAATTTAGAAGCCTTGCCCACATGGAGGATTCTAAAAATGGCATCTTTGGACACTAAAGTCAAATCCGATGGGCTATGCACTCAAAGTCAAATCCGGTGGGCTATAGTTGGAATGTTGTGTGTCACTTTTCCAAAAGTCTTTGTTAGGCTTTATCTTTTTGAATTTAAGGGAACAAAGTAGTTTATCCTTTATGACTTTGGGGTATTAGACCCTTGACTATTGTACCACCCCCTTGGCTATAAATAGCCACCCCCATGGCACTTGTATGGCATTCAAGATTTAATTGAGAGCTTATTCTTTGTTTCTCTCCATTGTGTGAGGATTGTCCCGGATTTTCTCCTAGCTCTTGTGCATTCTTGCCTTGTCAATCTACAAGTTAGATTGGTGATCCAAGATCACAATGCCCCCAATTCCGTGCCTCAACCCAAGTGCGTTGTTGTGTGGATTGTCCATCACATCCCTCCCTTGAGTGTGTTGTCTAAGTAGTAGGTCACGCTCCATATAACGTTGATTGACTACTTTCATCCACTATCCGTACCCATCATCTGACACTTTTCTCCGAACCATATCCTTCAACCGCCGTCCTACGCCGTGAAGATCAGGCCACCTCGTGCATCTCACATCAGTTTGTATCAGAGCTCCGGTTGACACGGTAGGCATCTATCCCTTCATTTATATTTATTTTACCCATTACCCTTCTTATCTTTCCTTATAATCCACCCATTCAAAAAAAAAAAACCTTTGCTTTGAAAACCTCCAGAATTAGCCTTTTTTGTGCAAGAATGAAATATTTTTCACATTGAGTCAATTGTTCATCCATATTATTTTCAATTTAAATTCTCTATATGTGATTTGTATCAGAAAAAAACAAAAAAAATCAAATTCTCTCAACTCATCATTTTGTGCTTATCAAAATTAAGCACATCCTTTTCTTTGAGAGATTTCAAAAAAAATTATCTTACTCTCCATTCATCATCTTGTGCTTTAAAACTCCAAGCACAACACTTTTTGGGGGGATTTGATGAAAAAAAGCTAATACAGTTACTTCATCATCGTGCTTTACATTATTCGCACTTTCCATATCCTTACCTCACTTTCTCTATCATTTTGCTTCATCCCCATTTTATATTTGACTTATATTGTTATATATTTATCTTATCTTACACAATTGGGAAAAACTCAAAAACCACATTTCTACCCCCTTTTCCATCCACCATTTATCCATTTTCTACCCTCTTTTCACCCTTTACCCTTTACCACTCAAGCGGGTTGTGTTAAACTAGCCCACAACACAATCTTGATTGGGGAAATATTGGTGGCAAGTGATTACCCGAAAACAAGGTATTATATTTCATAAGAGCTTGGAATTTAAATTGAGTGTTGAAAGTGGATAGAAATAAGACAAAAAAAATATCTTGAGTGTGTGAGTGTGTGCATCTTGTTGTGTGAGTTTGTGTGTACATCTTGTGTGTGTGAGTGTGTATATCTTGCATGTGTGAGTGTGTATCCTTGTGTGTGTGTGTGTACATCTTCTGTGTGTGAGTGTGTATATCTTGCATGTGTGAGTGTGTATCATTGTGTGTGTGAGTGTGTAAATATTGTGTTTGTGTGTGTGTACATTTCCCATGTGTGAGTGAGTGTGTATCATTGTGTGTGTCCCCCCGGTGTGTGTTTGTTCTTGCACATCATATCATGGAAGAAGATCATGGTAAGAAAATTGCTCATGTTAGCGATGAAGGAAGTCGAAGTAGATCTCCCGCACTCGAATCTAAGCAATTCCAAATTCAAGCTTTGGTGAGGCACTTCGAGAATCTTTATGATCGGAATTTGGAGGTGTTACATGAGAGGATTGATGAATTGGAGAATAAACCAAGCCCAAGGATGTTCTATGATGACCCACGACGCGCTCTGGCACCACGTCATCCCCACATCATGGAGGAGGAGATGGTGAACTTTGAAGATGATCTTGATGATGTTCCACAAAGGAGGAGGTTGTACCAATAACCTAGAGGAGGACAAAGGAGACAACTTGATGATGACCTACTTGGCGGTATCAAGGTGAAGGTCCCCTCTTTTCAAGGTAAAAGCGATCCGGAAGCATACTTAGTGTTGGAGATGCGGACCGAGCAAGTATTTTCTTGTCAAAACTATTCTAAGGAAAAAAAGGTAAAACTTGTAGCCCTTGAATTCATTGATTATGCATTAATATGGTGGGATCTAGTTCAAAAGGAGAGAGCCCAATATGGAGGACGTTCTATCCAAACTTGGGAAGACATCAAGTTGGCCATGCAGAAGTGCTTTGTTCCCTCACACTACCATAGATATATCCACAACAAACTTCATAGGCTCACCCAAGGGAGTGATACCGTAGAGGATTACTATAAGGATATGAAAATTTCCATGATTCGGGCAAATAATGAGGAAGATCCGGAGGCAACCATGGCACGATTTTTACATGGGCTCAATCAGGAGATTGCGGATCAAGTGGAGATGTACCACCATGTAGATTTACAAGATATGATCCACCAAGCCACCAAGATTGAACAACAAATCAAAAGGAGGAGAAACATGAGGAAACCCACTACCCCTTTCACGCCGTGGAGAAATCCGAGGAAGGAGATTGGAGAACCATCAAAGGCCAAAGAGGTGGTTGATCGCAAAAGTTACAAGGTAATTCTTCCACCTAAGAAACCTACTTTTGAGGCTAACAAAACCAGGAATAGGGATATTCGGTGTTTCAAATGTCAAAGAAGGGTTCACATTGCTAGTGAGTTCCCAAACCGGCGCACCATGACCATCAACAAGTATGGAGAATGGGAGACCGATGGAGAGAGCTCGGAAGAGGAGGAGGAAGAATCTCTAGAAATTGATAATGGGGAATTTGTGGAAGACGGTGAGATTCTTGTCACTAGGAGAGTTTTAAGTACACAAATGACTTTTGGAGAAAATGAGAAATGAGAGAACCTTTTCCATACACGATTCATGATCAATGGGAAGGTATGTAGTGTTATTATTGATGGAGGAAGCTGTAGTAATGTTGCGAGCACCGAGTTAGTATTGAAGTTGGGAGTTCCTACTTTGAAGCATCGACATCCATATCGGCTTCAGTGGTTGAATGATTTCGGGGAGCTGAAGGTCACAAAGCAAGTGAAGGTAATGTTCACCATCAAGAAGTACAAAGATGAGGTCTTGTGCGATGTTGTTCCTATGAAGGCCTTCCATTTATTGTTGGGACGACCATGGCAGTATGATCGACGTGTTAACCATGACAGTTTCTTGAATAGTCATTCTTTTGTACTCTGAGGGGAACCTATAAACCTCAATCCCATTTCCCCAAAACAAATTCTGGAAGATCACATTCTGAGAGAAAAGAAAAAAAAGAGTGATGAGGAAAAAAAGAGTGAAAATGAAAAAGTAGAGAATGAGGGAAAGAGAGAAAATGGGAGAAGAAAAGAAATGGAGAGCGAAGAAAAATCAAGTGGGAAAAAGAATTTGAGAGAATATAAAAGTGTGATGTTGGAAAAATAGAGTGAGGTTAAAGAAGCATTGTTTTCACAGCAAACCCTCCTAGTACTCATGTACAAAGAGGTGTTTCTAAATACTAAATACTTACCCTGTTATCCAAATGTTACTGAGTCGTTGTTGCAGGAGTATGATGATATCATTCCTGAAGAGGTGCCACCAGGTTTTCCACCCATTATAGGTATTGAACATCAAATTGACCTCATACCTGGAGCATCACTATCGAACCACCCTGCATATCGCACCAATCCAGAAGAGACAAAAGAAATTAAAAGGCAAGTTCAAGAGCTGTTAGATGTGGGATATGTGAGAGAGAGCCTTTGTCCTTGTACGGTACCAGTTCTTCTAGTACCAAAGAAGGATGGAACATGGAGAATGTGCATTGACTGTAGTGCCATCAACAACATCACGATCAGATATCGTCATCCTATACCTTGGTAAGATTATATTCTAGTTAAATAAAATGGGTCAACTATTTTCTCAAAAATTGATTTAAGAAGTGGCTACCATCAAATTAGGATGAAAGAAGGAGTTGAGTGGAAAACTACATTTAATACAAAACATGGACTTTATGAATGGTTAGTCATGCCCTTTGGTCTCACCAATGCACCTAGCACATTTACGAGGTTAATGAATCATGTCTTACGTGCATATATTGGAAAATTTGTGGTAGTTTACTTTGATGATATTCTGGTGTATAGTAGGACTTTGCATGAACATTTAGATCGCTTGAGAAAAGTCCTAGAGGTGTTAAGAAAAGAAAACCTGTTTGGAAACATAAAAAAGTTTGAATTTTGTCTCGATAAGATTGTTTTACTTGGATTTTTTGTGAGTGGAAATGGAGTTGAAGTGGACACCGAGAAGATCAAAGCAATACAAGAATGGCCAACTCTAAACTCCATTGGATAGGTAAGAAGTTTTCATGGGCTTGCTAGTTTTTATAGGAGATTTGTGAAAGACTTCAGCACACTAGCAGCACCGTTGAATGAATTGAAAAAGAATAATGTTCCTTTCAAATGGGGGACAACTCAAGAAAAATCCTTCCATGCGCTAAAGGAGAGAATCACCCATGACCCTCTACTTGCACTTCTAGACTTTGGTAAGACCTTTGAAATTGAATGTGATGCATGAAGAATTGGCATAGGAGGAGTACTCATGCAAGAAGGCAAGCCTGTTACTTTCTTTAGTGAGAAGTTAAATGACCCAACTCTAAACTATGCTACATATGATAAAGAGTTGTATGCATTGTTTAGAGTACTAGAGACATGGAAACACTATCTTTGGCCTAAAGAATTTATGATCCATTCTGATCACGAGGCTCTTAAATACCTTAGGAGCCAAAATAAACTAAATAGGAGACATGATAGATGGATGGAATTCATTGAATCATTTCCATATGTCATTAATCATAAAAAGGGTAATGAAAATACTGTGGCCGATGCACTTTCATGACGATATTCTCTTTTATCCTTGTTGGATTCAGAACTCCTTGGTTTTGAATACATTAAGGATTTATATGCCACTGATAGTGATTTTAGAGAACCTTATGAACATTGTAAACCTGGAGTTAGTTGGGAAAAGTTCTATTTACTTGATGGATTATTATTTCGGATTAATAATATTTTCATTCCCAATTGCTCTATTCATTTACTTTTACTGAAGGAATCACATTCGGGTGGGTTAATGGGGCATTTTGGTGTTGCAAAAACTCTAAGTGTTCTTAGTAAGAATTTTTTTGTCCTAGGATATCTAGAGATGTTGAGAAATTTGTGGGAAAGTGCATTGTCTGCCATAAAGCCCAATCAAAACTGAACCCACATGGACTATATCTTCCTCGCCCAATCCCCAATGCCCCTTGGGAGGACATATCAATGGACTTTATTGTGGGGTTACCATGGACCAAGAGGGGGATAGATTCCATTTTTGTTATGGTGGATCGGTTTTCAAAAATGGCACATTTTATTCCTTGTCACAAAATAGATGATTCCACCAACATTGCAACAATTTTATTTCTAGAAGTAGTCAAAGTTAATGGAATGCCAAGGACCATTGTGTCGGATCGAGACACAAAATTTCTGAGTTACTTTTGGAAGACTTTGTGGAGAAAACTAGGTACAAATTTACTCTTTTCCACTACTTGTCATTTTCAAAACGATGGGAAAATGGAGGTGTTGAATCGAACACTATCATCCCTTCTGCGAATAATTGTCAAGAAGAATGTCATGAATTGGGAGGAGTTTCTGCCACATGTGGAATTCGCATATAACAGGGCCAAGCACTCAACTACTAAATATTCTACATTCGAAATTGTTTACGGATTTAACCCTCCTGCCCCTATTAATCTAGTTCATTTTCCTTTGTAGGAAGCAACTAATGTGGATGCAAAAGGGCGTGCAGAATTCATCAAACAACTCCATGATAAGGCAAGGAAAAATATCGAGCGGATGACCCAAAAATATGTTAATCGTGCAAACAAGGGTCGCAAACAAGTTTTGTTCGAGCCTGGGGACTTAGTCTGGATTCATATGCGAAAGGAGAGATTTCCTGACAAGCAAAAATCAAAACTCATGCCACGAGGAGATGGACCTTTTCGAGTTATTGAGAATATTAACAACAATGCTTACAAGATAGATTTTCCAAGTGAGTACGGTGTAAGTTCCACTTTCAATGTTTCTGATCTTTCTCATTTTTTGGGTGCAGAGGATGAATAGTCAATGAAAACTCCTTTTCAAGAGGGGGAGGTTGATGAGAGCCATGTTAAAGACACCATGTCGATTGCGCAGGAGGAAGAGTTGGATTTGCAAGGCCCGATGATGCGTGGGAGATTAAAGAGGTTGAATGCAACAATGGGCACTCATCTCGCTTTATTAAAGGCCCAATGGGTCTTACCATGTAGGGATGGAGAAAATGGGCCTATTATCTCACTTATTAAAGCCCAAAAATGATGCTTAAAGCTTGGCCCACATGGTTGCACGAATTTAGAAGCCTTTCCCACATGGAGGATTCTAGAAATGGCATCTTTGGACACCAAAGTCAAATCCAGTGGGCTATTCAATCAAAGTCAAATCCATTGGGATATAGTTGGAAAGTTGTGTGTCACATTCCCAAAAGTCTTTGGTAGGCTTTATCTTTTTGAATTTAAGGGAATAAAGTAGTTTAGCCTTTATGACTTTGGGTTATTAGACCCTTGACTATTATACCTCCCCCTTGGCTATAAATAGCCACCCCCATAGAACTTGTATGGCATTCAAGATTTAATTGAGAGCTTAAGATTTGTTTCTCTCCATTGTGTGAGGATTGTCCCAGATTTTCTCCATGATCTTGTGCATTCTTGCATTCTCAATCTACAAGTTAGATTGGTGATCCAAGATCACAAAGCCCCCAATTCCGTGCCTCAACCCAAGTGCGTTGTTTTGTGGATTGGACATCACATCCCTCCCTTGAATGTGTTTTCTAAGTAGTAGGTCGCGCTCCATATAGCGTTGATTGACTACTTGCATCCACTATCCATACCCATCATCCGACACTTTTCCCCGAACCATATCCTTCAACCGCCGTGCTACACCGTGAAGATCGGGCCACCCCGTGCGTCTCACATCATTAAGATAATGTTTTTTGTTGAAATCCTATTCCTTTGGTCCATTTTATATAAATATATAATTGCACAGAGAAGAGTAATTAATATATTAATTAATATATTCATATTCAATATCCTATTTTGATCAATGTTTGATCTCATTTTTTAAGATGATATATTTGATCATGTTAGTTTATTATATGATTAATTATGTGGTCAAAATTTGTTCCTTGTCACTGTGATTAATTTTTTGGATCTCTGTTATGGTGATATCTGAGAGTGGTATCCCATATAGTGGTTGTTTTTATTCCTTATATTATTTTCATCTCATGTTTTGTATTCATTCATGAGGGAGGGAATTTTTTATAGTTATATGGTGTTAGAGAATTATTTCTCGAATCAATTACTTTATGTTTTCCTAGGACATCAAGGACTTGGGGAGGGACCAATGACAAGTTCTTGAGACCGGAGTTGACTTTTACTATCTAGATATGCATCATGCCGTGGTGATAATTAAGGCAGTGGTTTTGGATTTCCCCATTTTGGATTTATGGGTATGGTGAGAGAGTCTATTAGGGGATGGTGACCTAAGAGAGCTAAACACCAATGCTTCTGGTCGTAGTAGAGATTATGGTTTTTTTTTCTCCCAGGAGAGTCTTGAAATCCCAACCCTATTTCCGTAAATTCATTATTTGCTATATTAAATTGGAATAAAATACAATGAATCATATCTTTATAAATGAAATAGATTAATAGTCTTGATTAACTAGATAAATACTTGATTCTTGAATTAAACATGAAAACAGAGTTAAAGAAATAATTTTTTTGAATATTACTATTCCATCAAGAATATACTTTCATATCATTCATTGTATACATCCTTGATTCCTTGTAAAGGAAACAACATGTTGGTGCTCTCAAATTCTCAGTAAGGGTTACGTATTGTGGAAGATATAGTCATTCAATAAGAATAAAAACATGGAATTATATATAAAAGAACACACAAGTTAATTAAATAAGTTTTAAATATATTAAAGATATAGATTAATTGATATTAGAAGGTAAATAACTCTAAACACATGAAATTTAATTAATAAAAAGAGAATGAAATTCATCTAGATATAATATCATTACAAAAATATTTGGGATAATAATAATAAATAAATTATCATTAAAGGAAGTGATTAATTATTAGAATTATTTTATTAGGAACATGATACCTCTACCATCATGTTCTATCCCCAATATAGATTATAAATTATATGTAGAATCTCATCTGATTTTCAAAACCGATTTATAACTATTTTGTGAAAGCTCGTCTGGTTTCACTAACTAATTCATCTCATGAGAACTGTTGATGCATTAAAGTGATATCTATAACCATCCCCCAACCATGTAGGAATTTCAAAATCATTTCTAAATTATATAATATTCACTTTTATTCTTGTACAATGTGATAATCATAAAATATCATCATTGAGTAAAGGATAATGGTTTATGAATATTTCTACAATTAATCAATTATCTATCAAATTGAACACCATATGTAAAAATGGTAAATGGTATTGGTAATGATCAAATCAATAAAATAATAACGTGGATATTTAATATAAATGTATTGTACAAAAAATGATTAAAAGTTCACGATTGATTCAAGAGAATGTTATCAATAAAAAAGAAAGTGAGATTGTTCAATAACTTTGACTACTTGGTAATTTTAAACTCAAATCTCTTCTGATGAAATGATTCCAAGAGGAATGTAAAATACCATGATGTATTAACTAATGATGATATTATATTTCAAATGGGAAGTATGTACAACACATAAAAGATAATTGGTACATAATAACAAATATGGTTCACTTGAGTGTAAATTAAGACAAACCCATCACTACATGATCCCTTTTGGATGAACGTGATTTATCCACATTTATAGTTGTTTTAAACATGTAATATACCTATAAAAAAACCTAAATAATATTTATAGTAATATATTTGACCTATTTAAAACATTTTATCACCCATTTATAAATAGTAAGTTACTACTTTCATTGTTTCTGGTGTTAATTTCCACGTTTTTTCATTTGTAATTTACAAAGGATATTCTAGTTCTTGGGAATATTATATAATTTCATATTCTAAAAAATAATAATAATTACATAATTGTCATATTTATCCATTAATTTTTGTTTTATGAATAGTTAATAAATTTGGTATTGATAAATGGATATTGTTACAATCATGGATTCAATCAAGCATATACATAAATTAATAACATTTCTATTTTTCAATGACCATTATGGAAATTAGTTATGTTTTATTTTATCATTACGTATTCATAATAATATCATAATTAAAATATAATTTATTTAATTATACACACAAATATATATTACTTCTTTATTGTATGTGAATGAAAACAGAGTCACATTTCTTTTTAAAGGTGGAAGTTCACGTGTTAATGAATGATGTTATCATCTTTCAGTGAGTGAAAAGGTAAAAAATAAAATGATGTATAAAATTTTAAAAATGATAAAAATTCATGAATATCATAATGTTTTCATGTATATTAAACATAATTATTAACTATATCCTTATCATCATCCATGTTTAGAATTTTTGAAAGACGAGTCGTATCCCTTCGTGAGGAGGTAGTCCATCGAACATATGTGAGACATTATCATATCGCCAATTGAATGGAAAGTATAAATTTTATATATTATATAATGACTCTATAAGTATATTTATATTAAAAATATAATTTATATACATTATTTCCATCCTCATCCCCCTCCATGAGAAGTTGTAATGGAAAAATTAATTACATAGGTTCGCGAGGCGGTAGTCCTCCATAAAAAAAATTATTATTTCGTTACCCATTTAATAAAAGTGGGGATGATTGTAAATAATAACCATAACAATTAAAAATATCAGTATGTGGAAGAAACTAATGTTATTATGTCATTTTGGTTTTATAATAAATGATGTAGGTGGAGGATGAAATAAAATAAATGTGCTTTTGGAAGAGTGTTACCTCTAAATAGGATGCACTCCTTAGGTTTTCACCAAAAGACTTCCTAGGTTGAATTTATTCCCAAAATAAGGCAAATAGAATTAAATGGGTGATTTTGGTAAGTTATTTGGGAATGTATTTTTAAAACCAACATGATTTTATAGTGTGAAAAAGGGTGGAGAGTTGGTAGCCTTCTATAAGTGAGGTGGGTGGAATGCTTGTAATTTTTTGAAAAAAAATAATGGAAACACATATTTTAAATTAAATAATGGTCCAAAATGGATTTTTATAGAGCCTTAGAAATTATGGGTTTAAGAAATTATGATCCAACGGATTTTGAGACATGTGAATAGGTCATTTTAACCCTAATATTTTTAGTTTAACCCCCATGGTTGTCACAACCCATCCTCGGGGCCCGTGCCATGACTACACCAAGCCTACCTTCCATAGGCCATGGGCTGGTGACTAGCACCAAAGGCGTAAATCCCGATAAAAGGGATGGGATTGCTATAATATAAGAAAAAAACACCACAGTGTACGCAAGATGAAGTAAACACTAAGTAAACTGAGTAAAATAGTATGTACTGGAAAGTAAACGGACCAGAATACAAACCCAACTGAAAGTACAGTACCATTGAGAAAAGAAAGTACAACAGCTAAAAAGTAAATCCGCAACCACCAAGTCTTCCTCCAGAAACTCCACCTGAAGGGTGGGTACATATGGTCTCCTCTGCTCTTCGAATCCGTCCATCTGCACCATGTACTTCCCACCTGATAGTCCACCCCGTATACCGTCCCGCTCCTCAGGCATCAACCACAATCAGCGTTGTCCGTCGTCTGCAACCAACACAATGTAGTGCGGGCGTAGCCCGTGCAGGGGTGAGTATACGATACTCAGTGGGGACCCCGAGACCCCAAAGGCCTCCCAGAATTCACAAAGGATAAACCATAAAGGAAAGATACAAATACTAAGTATCAACCAACACTAAATTGGTATATTCCCATACATATAACTAAGTCAACAATTCCAGTTCGACTCCAACTTCCAAGCCCAAGTTCAACCCAGTCCACACAGGAAAGTAAAACCCAATCCACACAAGAAAGCATAACTCAATCCACATAGGAATGAAAGTCAATAATAACATATATAATTATTGAAAGTCAAGGCTCAGCTCACATAGGTATACTACTCACGAAGAGGGGTGTAGATGATAGATGTAGCCTCTGAATCATCTCCCCTGCCGAACCCATGTAGGATCCAAGTACAAAAGTCTTTGCTGCCGAACCCACATAGGATCCTAGTATAGTAACCATCACTACGAAACCCACGTAGGATCCAAGAACCATCTTCCTCGCTGCCTAACCCACATAGGATCCATGTAAAGTCATCCTCGCTGCCGAACCCACATAGGAACCAAGTATAGTCGTCATCGTCGTCGCAGTCGCAGCCAACTCTAGGGTTCCCTCACATAGCACGCTCGATTCTGGGAGGGTCCACTCCATGAGCCAAGGGGTCGATACATCAACTGTCACGAAGTCCAGAGTTGATGTATCACTAAGTTCTGTCTCATCAATAGGAACTCAACGCGACAGACGGTGCGTCAATCGGACGCCTGGTCTGAGAGTTATTGGCTTTTTCGTCCCAGGGGCCCGGTTGGTTTCTAAGATAAAACCAACCCTACCGTACTCCAGCTGCGCCCAAACCTCAATTGAAGTAAGCCAAAGTTCCGGCCATGGTCCTCTTCGTCCCCGCAAGTTGCAACGACATCGCACCGCCTTCGCCTCGATCGTCAACACTGATCAATAAGAAAACAGGGAGGAGAAATCAGGCTTGTTTGTATGGTCTGATCTCCTCCCATTACATCAATAACAAGCGGCCAAATTAATCAATGAAGAGCGTTAAACTAAACTTGAATGAAGATAAACCCTACCTCGAAGGAATTTCACGGTTTTCAAGCATCATGGATGATGGGGTCGTTCCCGCCGTCATCGGTGCGCACCCGAGGAAACGTCGTCTTCTCTTTTATCATGGGGAGAAGATGATGATTGCATGTCAGTCACCGAGTCATTCTTCGCTTGAAGAGATGGCGTTCTTCGTGGGAGGATTGATGTTCTTCAAAAGAGAAACTTCCTTCTCCTTTTTACACAAAATCTCCCACCAATTTCTCCCAACCCAACATGTGTTAATGCAAAATAAATAATATACTAATGCTATTATTTTATTAACACAAGTAATTTAAATTTCAAAATTCAAAACACCTAATCAAATTAATTAAAGTGATTGAATTAACTAAATTAAAGGGTTGGAAAGTGTTAAAGTGGGTGAGAGGAGGAGTTGAGTGGTCTCACATTAAAGGGATGTTAACAAAATAAAGAATTGGGTCTATGAGAGTTAATGGGTTAGGGAATGTGAAGGGCTGGGGCTCGTGCAGGCCCCACCTCACATTTATACTCACATGGGTAGTTAGGGTGCCAGTGGATCCCACCCTAACTTCCCCATGTAGGATAAAACCACTTAAGTTAGGAATAAAATTTGTACCACAAATTTTATTCAATTCTTTATTAATCCCCAAATTTTAACAACTTCTCCTGAGAAAACACACCTTTGGTAAAGGTCCTCTTAAGCAATTACCGCTGCTGCGGTTTCATCAGTGCCCTCAGATTTTGATTCCGAGCACCGGTTCAAAATATAGAAAAACCCTCTTATTCATTCATTGAACTTACCCGAGCTAAACATCGGAAATTTATCTGGGCAAACCGGGCCTCGGAATCAAGTGCCGTTAGAAACTGCGTACTCGTAAAATCCCAAAGAATTTATGATTTTTTTTTGAAATTTACGGGTCTTTACATTACTCCCACCCAAGGGCTTTACGTCCCCATAAAGATACATGACAAACTAGGGGAACAAATGAGGGTACTGAACACACATCTGAGCCGCCCACTCCCATGTGCTCTCCTGGAGGTTCCCATGCTGCCACCTGATGCGCACTATAGGAATCGACTGTCCACATAGGACCCACTCCTGTCGATCCTCGATTTCCACCAGGACCTCCACAAAAGTCGCCCCATCATCGATGTACAACTCCACATGGTCGAGGATATGCATTGGGTCATGCACGTATCTCCTCAGCTGAGATACGTGGAAGATGTCGTGCACCCGGTGCAACTGAGGTGGAAGATCTAGGCGATAAGCCACCTCACCTATCCTGTTGATAACCTGGAATGGTCTGATGAAGTGTGGAGATAACTTTCCGCCCCGACCAAATCAATATAATCCACGCCGAGGTGAGACCTGTAAGAAAACGTGGTCTCCATCCTCAAACTCTAGTGGTCTCCGCCTCCTGTCAGAATAGGACTTATGTCGGCTCTGTGCAGTCCTCATCCACTCTTGGATGATCAACACCTTCTCTGTAATGGCCTGCACCATCTTTGGTCCTACAAGTGCTGACTCCCCAGGGTATGTCCGGCACAGAGGTGATCTGCAAGGTTAGGCGTACAATGCCTCTTATGGTGCCATCCCGATGGTGGAGTGGTAGTTGTTGTTGTACGCAAACTCCACCAAAGGTAGGTGATCCTCCCAGCTGTAACCAAAGTCGAGGACACACGCATGGATCATGTCCTCAAGAGTCTGAATGGTCCTCTACATATGACCATCATTCTGATGGTGAAAGGCGGTGCTCAGGCGTAGTTGCGTCCCAAATGCCTCCTATAACCCTTTCCAAAGATGGGAAGTAAATCGAGCATCTCGATCAGAGACGATAGATAATGGAACACCATGAAGCCATACGATCTCATGAACGTAGAGGCGTCCCAAGATCTCCACTGAGCCCTGCTCTCTGATAGGTAGAAAGTGGGACGACTTGGTGAGTCGGTCTACGATAACATAGATGGAGTTGTGACCTCTAGAAGTACATGGAAGTCCCATCACGAAATTCATGGATATCCCATCCCACTTCCACTCTGGGACCTCTAAGGGCTGTACCAAGCCTGCTGGTACCTGGTGCTCCACCTTCACTTGCTGGCATGTGAGGCATCGTGAAATGAACTCTGCCAGAACCTTCTTCATACCCGGTCACCAGTGCTGTTGTCTAAGATCCTGGTACATCTTCACTACTCCTGGATGTACTGCCAATGGGGAAGTGTGAAACTCTCTCAGCACCTCCTCTTGTAATGCAACTATTACCATGGTACGTCCTCTGAAAAGAATGACGTGCTCTCCGCCTACAGAGAATCCATCAGTTGCCTTTCCTGAGGATATCTGTGCACGTCGTGTCTCACAGTCAACGTCCTCACGCTGTGCCTCTCTAACCCACTGAAGTAGTGGAGGAGTGACTATGGGCGATTGTAGAAAGGCTGCCCCATCTCTATCCACATAGGATATCTGCAATGCAGCTATCTTCTCTGTCGCCTCTCTAAGTAGCTGAATGCTCGACCTCCTACTGAGAGCATCATCTACTACGTTCCCCTTCCTAGGAGTATAGACTATCTCAAAGTCATAATCCTGGAGGAACTCGAGCCATCGCCGCTATCTCAGGTTCATGTTCTTCTGCGAGTAGATGTACCTGAGACTCTGGTGGTCAGAGTAGACTGTAAAGTGCTTTACAATCAGATAGTGTTGCCACATCTTCAAGGTGAAGACCACTACTGCTAACTCCAGGACAAGGGTAGCATAGTTCTGCTCGTGCTGCCTCAACTGTCATGAACAGTAAGCGATCACTGCTCGCTCCTGCATCAGGAAACACCCAAGTCTGGTCCCTGATGCATATCAGTAAACTACGTACCCTACTCCCTCCTCTGGTAGCCTCAAGATGGGTGCACTAGTCAATCTCTGTCTCATCTTCTGGAAGCTCTGCTGACATCTATCTGACCACACAAAGGGTTTCCCCTTCTTCGTCAAAGCTGAAAGTGGTGCTGCAACTCTGGGGAAGTCTGGCACAAATCTCCGATAGTACCCAGCCAGACCTATGAAACTCCGCACGTCCGTCACTCTCCTGAGTGGCTCCCAAGCTAGCACTGCCTCGATATTCACAGGATCCACCGCAACTCCCACCTCATAGATGACGTGCCCCAAGAAGTGGACCTCTCGAATTCAGAACTGACACTTCGGGAGCTTACCATAAAGCTGGTGCTCTTAGAGTGTATCCAGTACAACCCGTATGTGGTATGCGTGCTCCTCCTTAGTAGCCGAGTAAATCAATATGTCATCGATGAAGACTACGAAAAATCAATCGAGGTAAGGCTGGAAGATCCTGCTCAAGAGACTCATGAACACTACTGGAGCGTTGGTATTGCCGAATGGCATAACCAAGAACTAATAGTGGCCATACCCACACCTGAAGGCCATCTTCTTCACATCATCATCTCGAACTCTGAGCTAATTATTGCCTGACCTGAGGTCTATCTTCAAGAACCGTCATGATCCCTTGAGCTGATCGAAGAGGTCTTTAATCCTCAGAAGAGGATAGTTGTTCTTCCCAGTTACCTGGTTCAGGTGACGGTAATCATCACATAGTCACAAGCTCCCGTCCGCCTTCTTGGTGAACAAAATTGGGGAAGTCCAGTGTGAAACACTGGGTCATATGAATCCCTTGCCCTGCAAGTCCTCCATCTGTACCCATAGCTCACGAAGATCAGTAGGAGCCATCTGATATGCTAGTGTAGATATCGGTGTCGTCCTGGGGTACAATTCAATATAGAATTCTACCTCTCTGCGAGGAGGTAGTCCTGGAACATCGTCATGAAAAATGTCGGCATACTAATCCACCACAACAGGAAAACTTGGACTCCGCACATCAACTACTCCAAGGATGAGACTAGCCAACTGATGGGTGATCAGCTGTCCTCTCCTCTGTGTGAGTCCATCCTACACTGCAAAGGCTCCCTTCTCACTAGTGAAGGTGAACCTGCTCCCATCAATGCAGACACACCGCCCCTTGCACCTAATACAGTCGATCAGAGCATGAACTATAGATAAGCAACCCATGCCCAAGATGACGTCTTAAGGCCTTGACACCGCTACAAGAAGATCCCAGCCGAAGCTCTCGCCTCCTAGATTAAGCTCACACTGTTGGCACCAGTACGTAATCGTTGAGTCTGCTCTCGTAGGAGTCTCTAGCCATAAGGACCGAGCTAACGACTCTGTCGGAATCTCCGAGCTCTAAACAAGGGCAACAGTAATGAAAGAATGACTCGCTCCTGTGTCTATAAGAACTGCAGAAAGGTTGGAGTAGACACAGATAGTACCTCGAATCATCATAGGTGTACCGTGGTTGTAGCCCTCCACTGCCTGAAGCTGAGCCTGCCTCTACTCGCCAGCTCCCTGTAGTCGGGGTGGACCTCCTGGTGGTGGTGGTGGTAGAGCCTCGAAGCGTCGTCCACCACCTGCTGCTCGGCCAGCTCCTCTACCTCGTCCTCCTACTCCCTGCGGACCACCACGGTCGAACCTCTGCCTCTGCCTGGGTGGTCCCTCAAACTTCTGTTTCTCCTATTCATGGCGGATCGGGCAGTAATGAGCCATGTGGCCCTGCCCGCCGCATGCATATCACTGCCTGCCTCTCGTATGACTGGCTCTGCTGCGTGCACCCCACACATCCGAACCAGTATCCAGAGGTCACCCACCTAATGGTCTGGTCTGGTTGGACCCATGTGACATCTGTTGACTACAAGCTGTAGAAGACTCCGCTACGTGCCGCCCTATGGTAGGTCTCACTGCTGGTGTAGGTTCAGCAAGAAATCTCTCTTCAAGAAGGGCTCACTCCAGTACTCCTGCCTATGTCGGAATTCTAAGGGAGATCATCGAAGCCCTGATCTCATGCCTCAGTCCCTGCTCGATGGTTTGGGCCCGGAAGAATGGGTCTCATACCATGTCCATGGAATAGCGCGAGAGGTCGGTAAATCTCGCCGAGTACTGGGCTACTGTCATGCTGCCCTACCGTACCTATAGTAACTCTTGAATGCAGACCGCACGGAGGGTGGCTGTAACGAAATCTAAGCGAAAAAGTCTCTCGAAGTCCATCCAAAGTAGAGATGCCTCGTCTTGCACCTGAAGCATGAGGCTCCACCATCTAACTACTGCTGCGTGCGGGAGACTCATCGCAAGGATCACTATAAGATATGCTGGTGTCCCTACCAATTGTAAGACTCGAACAACAGCCTCCATCCAATACTCAGCTGCCTGAGGTTCCATCTCCCCATGGAACCTGGGAGGTATCTGATGCTGAAACTTGTGCAGTGCACTCAGGTGACGTACACTCTCAGCTGTTGGGGCTAGTGGCATCGGTGGCTCGGCGGGTAGAGGTACAGCCGGTGCCTCCACTGTAATGGGGCCCGGCACCGAGGCCTCGTCACTCAGTGGGCTGCCATCTCGCACGTAACTGGGAACCCTAGCTGGCTACCATCGTGGGACCATCCTGAAATGAAACAGGTGCGCCATGGTTAGTATAGTATACTTGGTGAGCTGAAATAAAGTAATCACAAAGAAAACTTTTGAAACACACATGCAATCATTGTTTTTGGGAATTGAGTCGGAAATTAGAATTCAGGGTCCTGGTGTATGGATACGTCAGCCACCGCACCAACACCAGACTCCCTGGACTGATAACCACACGAAATACCCTTGCTTCACATAGAAGAAATTATCAAAGTCTTGAGTTCTGTGGTAGAACCGACTCCTCTGATACCAATTTGTCATGACCCGTCCTTGGGGCCCGTGCCATGGCTACCCCAAACCCGCCTTCCATAGGCCAGGGGCTGGCGACTAGCACCAAAGGCATAAATCCCGATAAAAGGGAAGGCATTGCCTTTATATAAGAAAACAAACACCACAGAGTACGCAAGCTGAAGTAAACACTATGTAAACTGAGTAGAAAAGTAAGTGCTGGAAAGTAAACGGGCCAGAATACAAACCCAACTGAAAGTACAGTACAACTGAGAAAAGAAAGTACAATAGATGAAAAGAAAAGCAGCAACCACCAAGTCGTCCTCCGAAAACCCCATCTAAAGGGTGGGTACAGATAGTATCCTCTACTCCTTGAATCCGTTCGTCTGTACCGTGTACCTCCCACCTGATAGTCCACCCCGTATACCGTCCCGCTCCTCAGGCCTCAACCACGATCAGAGTTGTTCATCATCTGCATCCAACACAATGTAGTGCAAGCATAGCCCATGCAGGGGTGAGTATACGATACTCAATAGGGACCCCGAGACCCCGAAGGCCTCCCAGAATCCACAAAGGATAAACTATAAAGGAACGATACAAATACAAAGTATCATCCAACACTACTTAGGTATATTCTCATACATATACCTAAGTCAACAATTCCAGTTCGACTCCAACTTCCGAGCCCAAGTTTAACCCAGTCCACACAGGAAGGTACAACCCAATCCACACAGTAAAGAACAACCCAATCCACACAAGAAAGCAAGTCAATAATACCGTAGATAATGATTGAAAGTCAAGACTCAGCTCACACAGGTACACTACTCATGAAGTGGGGTAGAGATGATAGATGTAGCCTCTGAATCATCTCCCCTGCTGAACCCACGTAGGATCCAAGTATAGAAGTCGTCATTGCCGAACCCACGTAGGATCCTAGTACAGTAACCATCACTGCCGAACCCACTTAGGATCCAAGTACAGTCGTCATCATCGTTGTAGTCGCAGCCACCTCTAGGGTTCCCTCACATAGCACGCTCGATTTTGGGAGGGTTCGCTCCACGAGCCAAGGGGTTGATACATTAACCGTCACGAAGTCCAGATTTTATGTATCAAAAAGTTCCGCCTCGTCAATAGGAACTCAACTTGATAGATGGCGCGTCAATCGGATGCCCGATCTGAGAGTTATTGGCTTTTTTGTCCCAGGGGCCCGGTTGGTTTCTAAGATAAAACCAACCCGACCGTACTCCAGCTATCCACAAACCTCAATAGAAGTAAGCCAAAATAACTGTCTCACTAAGTGGAATTCAATGTAACTGACGGCACGTCATTCGGACATCCGGTTGTTAAGTTATAAGCGTTTCCGCTCCAAGGGCCTGGTTGGTTTCGGGTTCAAACCAACCCGTCCATACATAATCTTCGTTGAAACTTCGAGTGTAATATACCAAAACGACTGCCTCGATCCAAGTATCCCAACGCAACTAACGGTGCGTCGATCGGAGGTCTGTATCCTAAGATACATGCGTTTGAACGAACCTGATTCGAAAGTAGGGGGTTTGGGCCCAGTCCAACCCGGCCCGATACCCCCTGGGTCGGCCCGAACCGGGGAGACCCGACCCGGGACCGGGTCCGGCCCTATTGGGCGTTGCCCAGCCCAGCTGGGTGCTACCTGGCCCTGTGGGGCGTGGCCAGCGGCCCGGCTCGGACGCCGGCCGCGGCTTGTCTCGCGGTCGAGCGGGGTGCGAAGGGTGGCACCGCCCCCTTGTCCCGAAATGTCAGACCTGTGGGGTCTGCCCTGCGTGCTGGCTGGGGGTTTCAATCCCCTTGTTTTTTTGGAAAACGTCCGGCCTTAATGGTCGGTCGGTTGAGCTGCCGTAGGACCCTTTCGGGGTCCCGCCTCCCGGAGCGCCGGCGGCCGGTCGAGCCTGGCTGCCCATGCTGAAGATAATCGCATCCTTAGGCCACGACTCCTTTCCGACTGGCGCAACTCTACAGCGTCGCGCCCCTCCACCACGGCCCGCTCCGGCCACGTCCTCCCTCGGGTTCTCCGGCGTGGTGCGAAGGCACTGCGCGCCCCCACCGCGGTCCACTCTAACCGTGGTTCCTTTGGCTTCACTGGCACGGCGCGACGGCGCCGTGCACCCCCTCCGCGGCCCGCTTTGGCCACAGTCCTCTTCATCCCTGCGCGGTGCAACAACACCACGCCGCCTTCACCTTGATCATCAACGTTGATCAATAGGAAAATGAGGAGGAGAAATCGTCCCTGTTTGTGCAGTCCGATCTCCTCCCATTTCGTCGATAACAAGCAGCCAAATTAATCAACAAAGAACGTTAAATTAAACATGAACAAAGATAAAACCTAACTCGAAGGAAGTTTGCAGTTGTCAAGCATCGCGTATGATGGCTTCGTTCCCGTCGTTGTTGGTGCGCACCCGAGGAAACACCATCTTCTCTTTTACCTCGGAGAGAAGATGATGATTGCGCGTCGGTTGCCGAGTCGTTCTTCTCTTGAAGAGATGACATTCTTCGCGGGAGGATTGATGTTCTTCAAAAGAGACACTTCCTTCTCCTTTTTACACAAAAGCTCCCACCAATTTCTCCCAACCCAACATGTGCTAAAGTAAACAAAATAACAGACTAATGCTATTATTTTATTAACAGAAGTAATTTAAATTTTAAAATTCAAAACACTTAATCAAATTAATTAAAGTGATTTAATTCATTAAATTAAAGGGTTGGCAAGTGTTAAAGAGGGAGAGAGGAGGAGGTGAGTGATCTCAAATTAAAGAGGAGTTAACAAAATAAACAAGGGGGGTTTATGAGGGTTAAGGGGTTAGAGAATGTGAAGGGTTGGGGCTCGTGCAGGCCCCACATCACATTTATCCTCACATGGGTAGTTAGGGTGCCAATGGGTCCCAACCTAACTTCCCCATGTAGGATAAAACCACTTAACTTAGGAATAAAATCTGTACCACAAATTTTATTCAATTCTTTATTAATCCCCAAATTTAAACAACTCCTCCTGAGCAAACGCACCTTTGGTAAAGGTCTTCTTAAGCAATTACCGCCACTATGGTTTCATCAGTGCCCTCAGATTTTGATTCCGAGCACTGGTTCAAAAGATAGAAAAACCTACTCATTCGTTCTCTGAACGTACCCGAGCTAAGCCTCAGAAATTGATTCCCTACACACCGAGCCTCAGAATCAGGTGTCGTCAGAAACTGCGTACTCGTAAAATCCCAAAGAATTTAAGAAAATATTTTCCTTGAAATTTACGGGTCTTTACAATGGTAAACACATTTTTACCATAACTGCGATAATTAATATTTACTATTTTCACTATTCATTTTGGTCAGAACATTAGTTGAATATATTAAATATTTTTTATTATTTCTATTATTTAATACATATTTTTATATTCCATTCAATTTCATTGAAAGTTTAAATTTAAAACTAATCCCACACACGTGATGAGGAAGCAGGTTTTCAAAGGGAAAATCATCAAAAGTTTACTATGTTTTTTATATAAAAATTGAATAATAAAATGATTATGATGAAAACTATTGGACTAAGAAAAATATTTTTGAAATTATATAACTTAAAAAAAATTCATATTATTATTTTACTTTGTAAATAATTTAAATTAAATGGAAGTGTTCAATTAAAATTCAATATTTTACATTATTCATTGAAAAATTAAACATGTAAGAAAAATATCGACAATTAACAAAAAGGGAATTTTGATGTTATTACACAAATAATGATGTTCAATTTAAAAAATAAATATTTTAAATGTCAAATAATTTTTTTAAGCACGAATACACAATATTTTAAAAAAAATATAGTTCTCAGAAAGCATTTATTTTTTATTTTAAGTTATTATTATTTTATATTTCTAATCAATATTTCAAAAATAATAATTTTGAAAAAATATATTTTTCATAGTTTATTTTGTTCTATTCATATGCACTAATTTATTTTAAATGTTAAAATGGTAAAAAATAAATAATATTTTAATAGATAATCGTGTTTCTTTTAAAACTACTATTGTGTGCCACATATTCTATCGAAAATAATATTCCTTTTTGTAAAAAATCATGGTTTTACATTACCCCTATGTTAAATAAATATTTTTCTATAATTTAATCACGACCATAGTAATTAAGGGATTGATGTTTTGAAATACCAATGTTGAAATACCCTATATCTTTAAAGAGTTAATAAACAGTCAACTTAATAAGATTGGAAATAAAGTACGTTGGTCATATGGAATAATACATATATAGGATTCCATATAGGAGAAAATATGTGGTTATTGAAAACATAAATTGTTAGAAAATAATAATTAATTATTTAGAGTGAGAGATTTCATTGATTACAAGAAATTGAACAATCAATGTTTATTTATAGACCTCAAAACCATAAATCCATGATTATTTAAAATATCATATGATTCCTGAAATATTAGGGTAATATGATAGCCTATTTTTTCATGATCCGTTTTTAAAATTTGAAGAATTATTTCACAATATTTTATTATAAGGAAATATACTTGATATTTTCATTATCTATAAGAATAATTTCATCATTTTTTTGTTATTTGATCAATTAACAATTTGTTGGTTACTATGAGAAATGAATATCCAAAAATGAATTATTTATACGTGAATCAATATAATTTAATATTAATGGATTGTAATATCCATAATAAAATTATAATTCATTCTCTATATATCTGATTATTATTATGATAGAATGTTTATCATAGGGTATCCAATATTTATGAATATCAAAATTTTGATGGAATTCAATATTCTCTAAAACCTCATGAAAATTTTAACTCAAACCATTTCATAATTGTGTAACATTATAGAAATTACAAAGTACTAATATCCATAACATTATAAATAAGGTCACAGAGTTTTCAAAATGAACTATCTTTAATCAAATAAAAAACAAGAAGTGGATCTTAATCATCACATGCAAAACATATGAATTCCCCTATCATGTAATTTCTTAACAAATAGTAATAACATGACTTACATAAAATCACAATTAAATGTTTCATTATTTACTATTTCTTAAGTAAAACAAATATAATCAAATATATTCCTTAAATAAAATATGTTTTAGACTCACTCAATGATTGTATAAACAACTTCATCATAGAATGAAAGGAAAATCTCAAGGTAGTAATAATATCCACTTTTCATTATCTTTATCAGTCATATTTTAACCCTAATATCATTATTCCAACATGAGTATAATATTAATGGTTATCATTCCATCAATCATGTGTTTTCCAGGAAGTACAAAATTTCACTAAATTTTTTTTCTTGGTCATTAGTACTATTCAACATAGTCTTTCAAATTCATCATAAAAGAGTGTTTTAGTACAATCAAAATAAATTCCATAAATATTATTACTGTGATACCATTGAAAAAAATACTCATATGAAATAATAATTAAAAAAAAATAGAACATTAATTATTCCACATTGTCAGTGTAAATAGCATAAAATTAACCAAAATATGTTAGATTATTTTGTGGTATATTCCATTGACACTTGAAAAAATGATTTATATAGTTCCCCATATCCTTAATGTAGAATAATTGCAAGTTGGAAACTTTATTATTACCCATACAATCAGAGGAATGGTAACCTTTCTCCCAACACATGTATCAAGATCCCATTATTTTTAATTATATACCAGTTTGTTTCATTCTAGAATTTTCAAATGAGGAAAAATCATTCATTCCATTCTTCCCATTCTGTAAATTTTCACCTACTTCCCTATACTTCTAGTGATTCCCTCCTAATCCATAATAACTAGATAATTATTTATCTTTATTATTAAAAAATGATATCATGTAATCATATGATGTGATTGGTTGTGAGAAAAAATGCATTCAAAATATTATCTTATTCCCATTAATGAAATAATCATTATTTCTCATTATATTATGTGCATTTATGGGGTCCCATTTATTATTCTAAGAACCATTTCTAAATGATGGAATACAACAGTTTATATCATCTAATTATAAACCATATTTTATAATACCCAAACGTGTGAAGTAATTAAAACAAATTGGAAAATTTATGCATAGCTCCACTCATAATAAAATACATTACTTCTTCTAGGATATCATTATCCTTAAATAATTCATAATGGTTTACAATGAAATATGAATTATTATAAGAATATCATAAGGTTGTGTCAAACTAGGTTCACAGTAAGGACTATTTTAATGAAACCGTTAGTGACCCGGTAAGTCCCAATAAACCAATTTTAATGTTCTTACCCATAGGAAAATATATTCTATAACCATTTCACCTTTTATTATCCAGTCAAGGATGAAATTTTTAGGAATTAATAAATTATCTCCTACCAAAACATAATGATGTTATTCTATATTTATCCTCAAAGTATATCATAGGGTTATGTTCCCTAATCATGGTTTTCGAATGTCTAGTTCACATGTTTTATACTAAAAAACCTTTGATACAAACTATAATGATAAAAAATATAGTAACTCGGATCCAATATCTGATTTATTAGATTTCCATAAGATTCAAGGAATCACATTCCATTGGAAAAAATAGTTTAATGTTCTTGGTAAACTAGATACATCCTCTAGTCATGTAGTAAATTTTAAAATATAAATAATTTTTTTATAATATAAACATTCTCTCATTTATATCTTTGAATATAATTTATAGAACCCTTCTATGATTTTTGGTAAATAAAAAATAATGTTGATCTCAAATGCTCATAATGTGTAATGTATAGTAGAAGCTATCCTGAATCAATAAGAATAATCAACATGGAAAGGTAAATAACTAAACACACATACAATTTAAATAATTTTAATATCAATATAATATAAGGAAAAGAATTATGTAATGGTAAATAAATAATAAAATAATCCATTCAATCAATAAACATATAATAAATTGCATCCATAGATAATATCATTGTGAAAATATCAAGGAGAACTGATTTTCACATTAGACCAGCCAATGAAAAGATGAGCTATCTATAACTAGTCCACACCCTTGTTCACATTTCCAAATCATAAATAATATATAGAATAATATATTTAGTTCATATAAAATATTCATTATCGTCAAATATTTGTACTGAGTAATGTACACAGATTTATCAATATTTCATCAGTTAATCAAATAACATTGAATATAAATATAATATGTAAATTTGGTATAATGTTTAGGTAATAATACTATCCCTCAGACAAGAATATGTATAATTATGAAAAAATTAATGTCCAATGATAATTAATTACATGAAAGTGATCATCTTAAGATAAAATTAACAATCATAAAAGAATGTGAGTTTTTACAACAACTTTTACCACTTGGTAATTTTCAATTCTGGTACTGTTTGAAGAAATTATTCAAAGTGAAATTTAAAATGACATGAATTATGAATTAATCATGATGTTAAATTTTGAAGGGGAAGTATACAGACCATATCAAGGTTTATTTGTGCACAATAACAAGTCTCAATGTAATGTAAATTGAGATGAAATGCATTTTCATACACTTCCTTTTGGTTGAAAATAATTTAAACTCCATTATAATGTAATTGGTCATCTTATTAAATTATAATTGATCCCTAATAATATTTTTAATATCATATATAATCATTCTATGAAATATCATCACAAGTTCATTAATAATATTTCATTATTTTCAGCGTTTGGGATATTATGTTCCTTGTTTTCTCATTAGATATTTGTATTGAAAGTACCAATTATTTTTCAAATTATATAATTACATTGTATCCAAAACAATTATAATTAATAAATCAGGATATTTATACATCAAATATTATTTTATTTCCATTAATGATAAATATTTTTTTATAAATGGAGTATGTTGTGATGATGGACACAATAGATTGTAAGTAAGAATGAGTAACATTTCAATTTTTCAATGATCATTTTGGAAAATAGGTAATTAATATTTTATCCTTATTGAATGATAATAATATTTTTAATACCATATATTTTCTTTGAATATATTTATATATATCATTTGTGTAGTTTGATGACGAAAAGAGATCTTCATCACATCATGATGGAAGTAGTCCACAAGTACACGAATGATGTTATCATCTTTCATTGAGTGAAAAGGTAAGAAAATAAAATTATGTATAATTTTATTATGAAGAAAAATATGATATTAATATCATAATTAATTCATGTTTACAACATATAATAATTCAATTTATCTTTATCACCGTTGATTTTAACCATTTGTGAATGATGAATCACATCACTTCGTGAGGCGATAGTTTTATGTACACATGAGAAACATTATCATATCCACAACATAATGGAATGTATATAGGTATATCTGATATAATTAATTGAGAGGTATAATTATTTTATTAATATAATATATATTATTTATATCCTTCATCATGCACAACTATGAGTGTTGGTAATGGAAATATGAATTAAATTGGTTCCTGAGGTTGTAGTGTGCCGTATACATGAATGATGATTTTTTACTCTCATTTGATGTATATGGTGATGATTTTAGGTGTTTAAATTAACTGAATAAAATCTATTTATTTTTATGAACATTATTTGACAATATAATCATGTTTTAAAAATAACATAGGGAGGTTGATGAGGAAATAAAATAATAATGGTTGTTGAACAATGTTATCTCCTCTTTAGGTAACCTCCTTAGGATTTCAACAAAAGAATTCATATGAGGGAATTATTCCAAATATAAGTCTTCAATTATGATATGATATATTTTTTGATTTTATTTAGGTCAGTATTTTCAAGACCATATTTTTTTGAAGGTGTAAATAAGAGAAGAGAGGGGTCCTTTTATATGAGAGGTGAGTGGTACAATTGTAATTTTTATAAAGATATTGGTGTACCAATGTTTTTAAATTACAAAAAGGTAAAAAAAGGAAAATTAAAGAGACTTGTAAATGGTAAAATCTAAATATGGAATGAAGAAATATTTTATAAAAGTTTATATTCCATTTTAGCAATTTTCATTTTATTTTAAACCCTGCTAAACCCATTTTTTACATTAACTGTGATAATTAATTATTTAAATTTTCACTATTAGTTTGGGTCAAGAATATTTTTAGTCTTACTATATCATGTAAATTAATCTAATTAAATGTATAGAATATATTTTCTCAACTCACATTCATATATTTTAATTTTTTTAATTTAAAAGTAATCCTGTAGATATGGTGAGAAAGTAAGATTTCAAATTGAAAATGTTCAAAAGTTTATAGTGTTTTTATATGAAAATTAAACATGAAATAGATTCCAATGACCAATAATAATTAATAGATATAAAAGTTATTTAATTTCACTTGAAAAAAAATTAAAACTATAATTTACTATTTTCAATAATTTAAACTACAAGAAGCTTTAAATTAAAATTCAGTATTTTTCACTATTCACCAAAAAATTAAACATTCCAAAAAATTCCAAAAAATTCAAGCTAATATATTTCTTATTTTCTGATTTCAAAAATAATTTTCATTTTCTTGAATGATATTTCTAAATTTGAGAAATTTTAATTTTATTTCACGTGTGTGAAGTACGACTAAATCTTATTTGAGAAAATAATACAGTTTTTATGAACAAATTTCTTTTTTCCTATAAATGATTCCAAGTTTTATTTGTAATCAATAGATTACAATTTTACATTTGTAAAATATTTATTTTTAATAATTTATTTATTTCTAATCAAACCCACTAATTTAATGAGAATGTTAAACTAGTCATGTATAAATGCAAAATTAAATATAGTATAGCGTTTCCTTTTTAACTTTGTTGTGTGTCCTAAACGCTATCAAAACTAATGTTTTCCTTTTAAAATCTCACGGTGTATAAATAATTATATTTGGTGTTGGAATTTTTAAAGGCATTTATGTATTGATGTTTCTATATATGTACATGGTTAATAATGATGTGTTATATGCCAACAATATTCCATTTAGAGGTTGTTTTTTTGAATGATTCCCTGTAGATTTAAAAATGTGATCTAGAACATAGTGATAGGTGTGACTTCAAGGTGTGATCATTAGATTTCATTTCGTTGATGAAGGAATATTATTCAATTGTTTTTGTTTTTTTGGTAATGGGAAGATCTATGTGGAATATGGGTTTTTCATGGGGGAAAGGAAAAGAAAATAATGGGCTCACCACACCATGGTCTTTGATTCAGTGACCTAAAACATCAAGTGGTTCCCCTTAAGGATATATTTAGGGGGATTAGTGGATTCTTAGTGGGATGAAATAGTTTCTTCCATGACATGGTAAATGATTTGTTTTCAGTTAATGATATTTTAGGTGATTTTCATAATTTATGAGTCTTCGGAATTCAATATACTTCAAATATAGGGGTACTATAATCTCTATTGAAAAAGGGTCAATATGTCTATTGTTAAATATAACACATCATAGTTGTGGAAAATCAATACTTGATTATAAATGGGGTTCTCACTGCCCGATTTTTCTAAATTTTTTCAAGTTATTTAAATGATAATTCACCATTTCCTCTTTCACAACTCTATAGTCATCATCTATTAGTTTTTAAACACCATGGTTCTTTGGAATTTAATACTCTTGAATAATAGTACACTTTATCTTCTTTCCTATTTTCCCATTACTCCTTCCATTCATCCTTAAGGCCTGTGGTGAATATGTTTCCCATTGGGAGGGGGTATTGTTAAAACAATTTGGTTGTGGTGGTCTTATGTGCTTAAGTTTAAATATGATTTCCTTTTAATTTTAGTGGTTATTGGTTGTTGGATTCATCCATTCATGACTATTTATTTCATTGATGTTTTTTTAATTGATGTACAGGAGTAATCAAATTATTTTATATTCAAATGTGGTAATTAAATTATCTAGATTCATTGTAAAATTAATTAATTATCCTAAAGAACATAGTTATCAATAAATTTAATGTAAAAGATAATAAAATGGGATTAAGTAATAACATGTGGTTTATTATATTATATGATTCCTAATTATATTTTCTATAATTTTTCATATATATATAAGGCTATTATTGTTGTTTTTACACAATGTTCACATGATCAAAATAACTTAGAAATTTTAAATCTAATATATATTGTGAATAATGAATGTGGAATGGAAATTTTATTAATATTATTCAATAATTACTATTGAATATAAAAGTACTTCTCAAATCCTATTTAATGTTGAATTTAATCTATTTTAAAGGTCTTATGTTGTATTTAATATAATTGAAATCTATTCATAATGAATTATTTTCTTATTGACAGAAATTAAAATTTTTTAATAAAATTAATCATTTTCGGAATGTCATGAGTAGAAAATTACTATTATAAAATGACTAATGTGATGTTTTACCTAATGTTATATACATGGTTTCTCCATTATATTTTTATGTTATATAGATTATTACTAATTGTTTTCTTTATGATTTTGGAACCTTTACATTAATTTTTGTGAAATGGGAGTGTTGGTATATTTGGTGTCGGATATGCTCAGTAACCCATCTTCTAGTAGTTTATTGATGTAGATAAAGTCATATTGATATTGAAATGTGTTAAGGATTGATTTTGGTATTGTTGGAAGATGTTGAGAGATTATATTTTCGTTTTTATAATTTTTTGTATGGTTGTTTTAATGATCCATAGATGATGTGATTGAAAGCTACCTAGTAAAACATGCTTATTAAACAATGGCATGCTCTCCTTGTGGAATTCTATGTTGATTCCTAATGTACCCAAATGTGGAGTGATAATGGAATAATAATAAATATGAATTAATTAATAGAAATAATATTTTTCTATGGTATGAAAGTGTAAATTGAAACCATGGTATGGTTTAAATGAATTATATGAGGAGAATGAGATATTTGAAAATTAATTATAAATTATGAATTGTTGTAGATTTCTTATGAAATAAATTTTGAAACCATATATTTTAAATATTTTATCAAAATAATGAATAATATTTTATAAATCATTTAAGTATGATATTTTAGAATGTTGAATCAAGGAATTTTTATCAATATATGAGGTCTTTATTTCTAGAAGATAATTTGTATCTTGGTGTAATGTGGGATAATAGATGTAGTTGAGTCATTGGTAATGAAGTTGACTTTAGATAGGTTTTTTTGATAGAGTGTTCATAAAATATTTTTATTTCATATGCTTTACCTCCTAATTCATGTGGGAAGCTACCATAAATTTCTTTTGGGATCTATATATTTTCTCCAATAACTGGATTGGTGAGGGAATGAAATGTATGACTTTTCCTAAGGATTCTTTTACCTGCACTCTGAGTTTTTTTATTTAAAACACATTTCTGAATTACCATCATTGATAGGAATTAAGTTAAAAAAAGAATAAAATATTATTATTTTAAATAATAGCCATAAATTAAATATTATATCTCATAAAATATATCAATATATCACAAATCAATGTTTTAATGTATTTAGGTTACAACCACAAAAAGAATTTATGTTAAAATGATGCTGAATATTTACCCAATTTAGAACCCCACTTTAACCTCAAATAATCATATTATATGTTATAAAAATATTCAGAAAAAGTTAATAGAAACATAAGAAATGATATAAAACACTATATAAGTTAAAACATATCAAAACTTCATCAAGGGATGTATCGTTAGTAAATGAGAAAACACCATCACGTAAGAAATAGATTATTGAAAAAAAATGAACAGTTTGAGTAAACCAGAATTCATGATAGAAGGATCTGAAGGTTTCGGGCGCAGCGGAAGCTCATGGGTGGATGTTCGCACTTGGCCTTTTGTTGTTAGAAATGATCAATATGGGATCAATATGACGATAGATGCCAGTCTCCATGGATCGAATCACAGAAATAGACAAATAAAAGGAAAGTCCTGGAACCACAAAGTAGGATCGTTAAAGGTTGATTATAATTAATTTAATTAATTATAAAGAAGTACCTTTTTGGGTGTTCTTTATTCGTTGATGTTCTTGATCATGTTCCACTATGATTCTTTGTTGCGTTGCAGAATCCAAGTGTAGACTTCCTCTAGCAGTGATCCACACATGCACCACGTATCTCTGGACATCGCAAAAGGATTTCCCGGGTGCTAGCGTGGAGAAACATTTGCTTGCATTGTCCACCTTAGATCGTCTTGATCTGATAGAGGAGGATCTCTCTCGATCTTGAGAGTGTTCTTGGAGGAAGGAGTTCTCTCAGCCTTGAGGAAATTCTCCATAATTGTTGTGCACAATGATTCTCTTGTCATAAAAGAGTTGGAGTTGTGAGGTTATTTATAATCGGGTTTGAGGTTGTAGAGTTATGAAAATAAATAAATGCATTATGCATTTTATTTATTTCATCAACTCTTTTGAAAAACCCATGTCAAATCATTAATTCCTTGACATGCACCCATGCTGATTATAATAAATATCATTTAATAAAATGATATTTCCTCAAAATCCCGAATGGAAAAACTATACAGCGTGTAATCATAAAAACACGGCGTGTACTTGTTTTCCATTAAAAACTACGCGGCGTGTAATCATTAATACATAGCGTGTACTTGTTTTCCATGATAAACTACAAAGTGTGTAATCATTAATACACGGCGTGTATATCTTGTTTCTCATTTCTTTCTTCCTCCATCATTAATATGATTTAGCCTTCCTTGAATAATTATTAAACTATGTATGTGAATAATATTTATTGAGATACTTGGATACACTTAGTGTGTGACCCTCTAGGCCTATTTCTCGTTGGCATTAGGCGGGCTTGCATAAAGTCCATGATTACTATCTAGCTACGGGTCAAGGCACCCAAGAGGAAGAAGTTGACACCGCATTGACATGTCACCTCATACAAACACTTACTATGTAATTTAATCCCTTTGTCTCAATATCACATCGAGTAGGTTTCATGGAAGTGTCATAAACCTATATGCTTGATCTGTCATTCTTTGACTTCCAGAAATAAACTCGTCGTTACACCATGGCCATGGAATTTGGGCGATAGTTCTTTTTCAATCAAAGGGCTCGAGATATTTACTTCCATAAATATGAAAGGGAAAAATCCTTCCTCAACTTATCCATTAACAACAAGCCATTCATGATGCACCCAAATTACCGTACTTCCAGCCAAAAATCTACGTGATGGTTTTCGTCAGCAAATCTAAATGCGTGAGTCATAACATGAGTTAATGATAATATTCCAGTCTAAGGACCATTACACATGCTCGCAGATTGTAATGTCTGATGACACCAAGACATGCAGAATTACTACTGGTGGGTCTGTTCTAATAATCTCTTATTTTGGAGATTACCAAGTGAGAACTCCATGAGATAGAGTCTCATCTTCTTATGAGTACTCACACATGACAGTCTATATACTATGTGTCCTATCATAGTATGCCATCCAAACGTAGAAATTTTTTTAAGAATATCATTATACCATTTCAATTTTCTCATCATAGCAGGGACCTTCCATGACCTTATTAATGCATCAAATATTCCAGGACATTATTATATTATAGTCATGCAGAACAATGAACAATATATAATAAGTGTACATTCATGTAATCAAAGTAAAAATAGTTGGATCTAAGGACACCAACTCCAACAAACTCCTACTTAGACTAGAGCCAACTGCCTACGACTTTTATTCCGCTAGACCTCACATGATGATCATGTTTTTTCTGAGTCAAGGATTTAGTCAAGGGGTTCTCCATGTTGTCTTCCTTTGAAATACTGCTCACTGCAACTGCACCTCTCTGAAAAAAATCCCTCAAGAGATGATACTTCCGAAGTATGTTCTTTGTCCACTGATGTGACCATGGCTCCTTTGCAAGTGCCACCGATGTAGTATTATCAAAATTGAGTGGGATAGGATCTTTACGGCTAGGTACTACATCTATCTCTTGGACAAAGCTTCGCATCCATAATGCTTCTTTAGCTACCTCATAAACTATTATATACTTAGACTCCGCTGTAGAATCTGGCACCACACATTGTTTTGAGCTCTTCTAGCTCTCTACACCTCCATTCAAAATGAATATATATCTAGTCTGCAACTTCATTTCATCTTGATTAGTCTGAAAACTAGCATCCACATGTCCTCTGATGACTAGTTCCTCATCTCCTCCATAAACCAGGAACATATCCTTAGTACACCTCAAATACTTAATGATAGTCTTGACTACCATCCAATGGCGGTCTCCTGGATCAGCTTAGTATCTGTCTACCACAATTAATGTGTAAGAAACATCTAGCCTCGTACATAGAATATTACACTTGACTGACCCAATCACGGATTCATAAGGGATCCTTGCCATTTTCTTTCTTTCCTCACGTTTCTGAGGACGCGTTTTCTTGGAAAGATGAATTCCATCTGACACTGGCAACAATCCCATCTTGGACTGTTCCATACTGAATCTCTTTAGTATATTGTCAATGTATGTACTCTGACTCAGGTCCAGTATTCTCTTGGATCTATCATGATGGATCTTGATCCCCATAATATATTTTTCTCGCCCAAGTCTTTCATGGAGAAGAATTTATGCAACCATGCCTTAATTGACTGTAAGACAGGTACTTCATTTCCAATTACTAATATGTAATCAACATATACTATTAGGAAAAAGACTGTACTTCCACTAAACCTTTTTTAGACATAAGTCTCACATTCATTCTTAACAAATCCAAATTCCATTACGGCTTTATCAAAATGAATGTTCCATGACCTTGATGCATGATTTAATCCACAAATGGATTTCTGCAACTTGTGTACCTTGTTGGCATCCTTTGGATCACAAACCCTTCAGGTTGTGTCATGTAGACATCTTCCTGGAGGTTCCCGTTAAGGAAACTTGTTTTGACATCCATTTTCCAAATTTCATAGTCATGGTAAGCGGCAATGACCAGTAGGATTCTGTTGGATTTCATCATCGCAACTGGTGAAAAGGTTTCATCCTAATCAATTCCTTGACACTGTCTAAAACCTTTTGCAACCAGTCGTGCCATATAGGTGCTGACATGCCCCTCCATATCCAGTTTCTTCTTGAATACCCATTTATTGCCAACAAGATTTACATCAACTGGAGGATCTACCAAAATCCAGACTTGGTTTTGGTACATGGAATCCATTTCAGAATTCATGGCTTCTTGCCACTTGGAAACATATATGCCTTCAACTGCTTCCTTGTAGGTAAGAGGATCATCATTGTCAACCAATAATGAGTCTCTATCCTTGGTGACAAGAAAACCATACCATTCTGGTTCTCTCACCTCTCTCATGCTCTTACACAGTTCTTGTGTCTCTGGAATAGATTTTTCTTCCACGAGGCTCTGTGGAATCTGTTCTTATACCAACTCCTGTATATCTTGAGCCTCAAATTCATCGAAGTCTATCTCACTCACACTATATCTTTTAGAGATATACTCCATCTCAAGGAATATGGCATGTCTTTCCGCTGTAACCTTTTTATCTGAGGGATTATATAGGTAATATCCACTTTTTTCCTTGGGATATCCTATAAAGATACACTTTGTGCCTCGGGGTGAAAGATTGTTACCTAAAGAGGAGTTAATAAATGCTTAGCTACCCCACACATGTAAATTCGATAACATGGATTTGCATCCACTCCATAACTCTTATGGAATACCATTTATCGATTTAGTTGGTACTTGTTTTTGTATGTGTGTTACTGTTGGTAATTCATATCCCCAAAAGGATAATGGAATACTCGCATTACTCATCATTGATCTCACCATGTCCAACAGGGTACGGTTCCTCCTTTCACTTACACCATTCCACTGAGGTGTGTAAGGAGGAGTGAGTTGAGATAGAATCCCAAACTCCCATAAGAAATCAATGAATTCCTGATCAAGATATTCTCCTCCTCTATCTAAGTGGAGTTTCCTAATCTTCTTACCATGATGGTTCTCAACTTCATTCTTGTATTATTTGAACTGATCAAAAGAATATGACTTATACCTCATTAAGTAGATATATCCATATCTACTAAAATCATCAGAAAAAGTTATGAAGTATGAGAACCCACCCCTTTATTCAACTGGAAATGGTCCACACACATCTGTGTGAACTAATTCTAGAAGCTCTTTAGCACTTTCACCTTTCCCACTAAATAGGGCTTTGGTCATTTTGCCTTGTAGACACGCATGACATACACCAAGTGGTTTTAGTTCAAAAGAATCTAAATACCCATCTTGATGCAATTTTGTTAAATGTTTCTCGTTGACATGACCTAGCTGGTGATTCCAAATTTGGGTGTGGTATGAGTCATGCAAATTAACTTTATCATCGATTTCCATTACTTGGTTTGTGTAGTCTAACACGAAAAGGCCATTATATAAATGTTCCCTACCAAAACATATGCTATCTTTATAAAAGTAGCAACATCCACTTCCAAACTTGAAGATAAACCCATTGGTATCTAATCTATATATGGAAATAATGTTTTTAGTTATAGAATTAACATAATTACAAACCTTTAACACCAAGATCATTCCAGTTGGAAACGTTAGGTGGTAGTCTCCGACAGCTACAACAGTAAGTCTGGCTCTGTTGGCTGCTCATAGATCTACCACCCCTCGATCAATATTTCTGAATCTACATGGTTCCTGTATTTGGATACAGATGTGAGAACCACAAGCAGTATATAATATCCAATTTGTAGAAATAGATAGATTGCATTCAATGGAAAATGCACCTGAAGCATCCCCTTGCTTCCTAGGCTGGGTGTAGTTTTTCTTCCAGTGGCCCTTCTTACCACATGCGAAACAAACAACCTCCTGTTCTCTTACCTCCCCTTTGATCTTCCATTTCTTGGAAGGCCTTGAAGAAGATTTGGGCTTAAATATATTCGCATTCCCTTTAATTTTATTCACCATGAGGATAGAAGGATTTTCATGCTTCATGTCATTGTCCACTTGGAGAATGAGGATAAGAAGATCAGAGAGAGACTTATCAATGTTTTTCAGGTTGGAGTTCACAAAAAATTTAGAGAATCTCTGGGGTAGTGATGCAAGAATGAGATCGGTACCCAGTTCTTTAGGGAGTGTAAACTTTAGAACCTCCAAGCGCTCAATGTAGCCAATGAGCTTGACTACATGTGGCCCAGCTGGGGAACCCTCTCCAATCTTGCTATGAAATAGAGGCTTGGAGTTCTCAAACCTTTCTTATCTTTCTCTCTCTTGGTATAGACCACTGAGGTGCTTGAGCATTCTATAAGAATCCATGTCTTCATGAGACTTCATAAGCTCACTAGACATTTATGATAGTATCAAACATTGAATGTCGAGTGCATCACTCAAATTTTGATCATAGACTAGGAAATCTTCATCACTCGCCCCTTGGGAAGGAGAAATATGAAGTGAGGAATCTAGCACGTAAAACATTTGTTCTTGGTGTAGGATAACCCAAAGGTGACTAAACTATTCCTGAAAGTTACTATCGGTGAGGATATTATCTTTATCCATAATTGATCGCAGAGAAAATGTGTTTGACGAGTTTGTCATTTTTATTATACAAATTAAAAGAGCATATTTATCATTCCTTTTTTGATTACATTTTTATGAGAAATATTAAATTTTATTAAGTCTCCCACTATTTTATCAAGTCCCCATAGCCCTCACCATTAAACTAGGAATGTCCAGTTTCTTTGACATTCTAGTGGAAAGGATCCATATTCCCCTTCTCATAACCCCAAAAAGGGTTGGTCAAGATATTTGAAGGTATTTAGGCAGGCAAGTCTTTGCCAACTATGAGCTTAGAGTTCTTTGATTTGTTGAGTAGACTCCCCAATCCTGAAATCCTGACTTGGATTTCCTCAACACTTGCCACCAATATTACACCACGTCTAGAAAGGGCTACTTGTCTTTATGTAATATGGTTAAGTCATCCCGAATCCTTTCATAAGGACTTCCTTTATAAAAGTAAGTGTCCCAACAAGGGTTGGTCAAACACATGGTTTTATTGAGTCTTGCCCTTAATCATGTAATAGAAGGCTTGGTCTGACTTAATATGATATTTGATGGATTTTAATCTTTTATGCGTAGTTTCAAATTATCACATGCTTGTTAATATTAAGTGATGCTTGCTTAAGTGATTAACCATGTTCTGATAATGTTTACGCATAGTCCGGTTTTTATTTTATTCCACATTGTCATGCCTTTTTATTTCATTAATTATGTGATCGTGACAACACATACATAATAAATAAACCATCCAATCAGACAGAAATAAAATAATATGGCATGATCATGAGCTTATATTGGTTAGCTTATCCAGCGGTTTTGATAAGCCAACCCTTCCCTAGGGAAAAACACCTTGAACCTGATGGTTCTTGTTTTGCAGCTCCCACCTGTCCACCTTTATATCTTTTTGTGTTGGTTTTTCCTCAGCTTCGGATTTTGAACCATCTCTCTAGCTTGGGAGATCCTCCATTACATGGGGTTTACATTAAAGAAACCATGGGCATGCATGCCCTACATTTTATTGGAAGAAGGATCACAGGCCAACAAATTTAAAATAAATTTAAATAAAACCATACACATACAAAGGGTCTTTGGTCTAGCTAAGGATCATCCATAGCATGCAATGGAATTTACGCATATTTTTAATTCAAATTCATTTAATCGTTCTTGCATTTAAGATAAGTCGCACTTGAATTCAATTAATTATTATCTTATAATTAATCGATTCTTTATCTTAAATTCCTTTCTAAATGTCATTGAGATTCTTCTCATCCATATTCCTTGTATGAGTTTTTTTAATTTGGAGGAAACCTGGTTAAATTCCATTTTTGGAAAGTACACAGCATATAGTTTATATTTACATGGCATGTATTTCTTTTCACCCTTTATCCAAAGTACACATTGGGGGATTTGGAATTTTTTATCTACTTTGGAAATTTTGGAGTACAAGGCGTGTAGATTAATCTAACATGGGATGTACTTCCTTGTTACGCGGTTACCACCCTGGCAATCCCGTGTACGCGGTACATGGCTTCCCCTTGTACACGGTTTCACCTGGCCCGTATCGGACTACACGGTGTGTCAATTAAAAATACATGCCGTCTATTCTGGTTCCCATGCGCCATTAATTTCTGATCAACACGGTGTAATAAAACTCAGGTATAATCAATTCACATGGCATGGTTTGGCGTACCAGTACCGGTTCGTTGAACCGAAGTACATGGTGTGTAGTTTGCATTACATGCCGTGTATTCCCGTGTTGTACAGATAGAAAGAGCAGCTCCTCCGGATGAGTTCCTCATTTTTATTTTAATCATACTTAAAAATAAATGGTTGTTTATATGATCTAAATCGAGAAACGAAGGAGGAAGAATAGATCACGTTCATTCAGTTTTAAAGAACGATTTATCTTGAGTTGAATCAAATATAAATTCGTAAATTATCACTACTATTAAATAACTATAATCAACGTTGTAACCTCACCCTAATACCCTTTGTAGGTTCTGGGTGCAGTGGAAGCTCGTGGGTGGATGTTCCCACTTGGCCTCTTTAAATTAGCAATGATCGATCCGGGATCAATACGAAGAAAGACGCCATTCTCCATGGATTGAATAGTGGAAATAGACAAAGAAAAGTAAATTATCAGGACCATAATGTAGGATCACTAGAGGTTGATTATAATTAATTTAATTAATTATAAAGAAGTGAATTTTTGGGTGTTGTTTCTTTATTGATGTTCTTGATCACGTTTCGATGTGATTCATCATTGCATCGTAGAATCCAAGTGTAGACTTCCTATAGAGGTGATCCACACGTGCACCACGCATCTCTGGATGTCGCTAAAGGATTCTTCGGGTGCTAGTGTGGAGAAACCTTTGCTTGTGTTGTCTTCCTTAGATCATCTTGATCTGATGGAGGAGGATCTCTCTCAGTCTTGAGAGTGTTCTTGGAGGAAGGAGTTCTCTTGGCCTTGAGGGAATTCTCTAGAATTATTGTGCACAACGATTCTCTTGTCAGAAAAGAGTTGGGGTTGTGAGGATATTTATAATCGGATTTGAGGTTGTAGAGTTATGATGATAAATAAATGTGTTACACGTTTTATTTATTTCATTAACACTTTTGAATACCCCATGTCGAATCATTAATTCCTTGACATGCGCCCATGCTGATTATAATAAATAACATTTAATAAAATGATATTTCCTCAAAATCCCGACTGAAAAAACTACACAGTGTGTAATCATAAATACACGACGTGTACTTGTTTTTCATTAAAAACTACACGGCGTGTAATCATTAATACGCGACGTGTACTTGTTTTCCATGAAAAACTACACGGCGTGTAATCATTAATACACGGTGTGTATATCTTGTTTTTAATTTCCTTCTTCCTCCATCATTAAAATGATTTAGGCGTCCTTGAATAATTATGATACCACGTACGGAAATAATCTTTATTCTACTTGAGATACTTGGATACACTTAGTGTGTGACCCTCTAGGCACCTTTCTCATTAGCATTAGTCGGCCTTGCCAAAATTCCAAGATTACTATCTAGAAATGGGTCAAGGCACCCAAGAGAAAGAAGTTGATGCCACATTGACGTGTCACCTCATAGGAATGCTTATAGTGTAATTTAATCCATTTGTATCAATATCTCATCAAGAAGGTTTCATGGCAGTGTGATAAACCTATATGCTTGATCTTTCATTCTTTGACTTCCAGAAATAAACTCTTCGTTACACCATGGTCATAGAATTTGGGCGATAGTTCTATTTCAATCAAAGGGCCCGAGATATTTACTTCCATAAATATGGAAGGGACAAATCCTTCCTCGACATATACATTAAGAACATGTCATTCGTGATGCACCCAACGTACCCTCCTTCCCGCCAACTGTCTGCGTGACGGTTTTCACCAGCAAATCTAAGTGCGTGAGTCATGACATGAGTTAATGATAATCTTTCAGTCTAAGGACCATTACACACGCTCGTAGATTGTAATGTCCGATGACACCAAGACATGCAGAATTACTACGGGCAGGTCTGTTCTCATAATCTCATCTCTTAGAGATTACCAAGTGCAAACTCCATGAGAGAGAGTATCGTCTTCTTACGAGTATTCGCACATGACGGTCGATATACTATGTGTCCTATCATAGTATTTCATCCAACCGTAGAACTTTATTTAAGAATATCGTTATAGAATTTCATGGTTCTCATCATTGTAGGGATATTCCATGACCTTATTAATGCAACAAATATTCCAGGGCATTATTATATTATATTTATGCAGAACAATGAACAATATATAATAAGTGTACATTCACACAATCAAAGTACAAACAGTTTGATCTCAAGACACCAACTCCAATAGGATCTATAACCTAAAATGAACAAAAATATACACTGACATAAGAGTGTGATATAATGATTTTGAGAAAATTATATTAATCACAAGAACATGAACACTAAATATCTCATAACATTGAAACATTTCATAATAAAGAATTATTTAATAAACAAAATCAATGGGAATAATCATATATTAATGATCCCAATCATTCGACTCCATCATATTGTGAAAAAATATATGTAATTCTTCCCTTTATGTTGTGATAAAATAAAAATATTGTCCACTCATTTTTTTGAACAAATCAAAGAATGTTAACCCATTATGTTTTGAAAAAAATAAATTTAATTTTCACACTTTGTTGTTAAAAAATATATCCAGTCCATTATTTATTATCTATTATTATATAAAAAATTTCCCAGTGCATTTCAGAGAAATATATGATCCAATAGAGGAGAATCCATAAATTTAAGTGTTTTCTAATATATAAATCATTCATGATATCATAAAAACCAATGTAAGTAGAACATGTTTCCTATAATATAAAATCATTTTTCATTACATGATATCCCATGTTGATGTGTTGTAAAAAAATTCAGTCACCCATTATGAGTGTATCATATTTAAAATTTGATGTTTATTTAAAAGAAACCATAATTTTAGTTATATAATTTATATTTCATGAGGAAAATATAATCATGAAAGAAAAGTTTCTTTGGAAAACATTTCAAAACATTATTTTAAAAAGAATATGATATGATCTGCATTAAAAAATATCACATTCATGGAATTGAAATAAATGATTTATAAAAAATTATTTATAAATATATTTCTATAATGGATTCATTTAATGTCCTAATTTTTATAAAGTAAAAATATTGAGTTGAATATGAAATACATTTTCCTGAATAAAAATATTTTTATACGTTTAAAAAAACAATTCTTCCGAAACCGACATTTTATAAAAGAGTTGTTAATAAGTCATTTCAAATATTGTAAAGATAAATTTTAAATTCATGTAAATGAATGCTATTGTGTAATTGTATATAATATTGTATAGAATTGTTGGTATGTGTGAACATGGACATGAATGAACATAAGAATACTTGGAGAAGATGAGAATTATTCTTAATGTCTACATTTTTGTTAATGAAACATAACAATCAAAGAAGATTTTTATAAATTGAAAATGTGATTCCCTAGAAAATAATCAGGAATGGAAATTTAATGTCACTAGATGTGAAATGAAAATATTATTGGATAAACATAGTAAAATATAAATAATTATCACTCAAGAAAAAAATGCTACGTCAATAACACACCTTATCCTTTCCCAATGACATCCATGAAATCTATTTACCACATGTACAATTAAGATAAGAAAATTAATTACTTATTTTATATAAATATTAATATATAGTAACATATATGTTTTTCATTTTTAAAAATTTATTAGACATTTATTAGTTAGTGATAGTTTATTTTCATCACCGGATCAAAGATAAATTTATTGTTCAACATATGATTTAAAATGTTAACATTAATCAAAATTATTTAAAAGCTAGTTAATCTTTAAAATATCATCTAATATACATGGATAATTGTTTTATAAATAGTTATTACATTCTATTTTCATTTTATGAGAATTAATTTCTGTATTCATGAAGATGGAGACTATTACAAGTGTGTTTTATTATTACTTGTTTAGTTAAATTTGGTATATTAACAACAAATTTTATATTAATATAAAAATTTATTGATTCAAAATAATGTTATAAACTTTTTTAATCATTTAAATATTAATTAAAAATAATTCACATATAATGGTGATGAAAATTGAATCGTGTTATTCCATAGATGTAGTATTCTATACATACGGACAAGTTATGTCTTGGTTTTCAATAAAACATAACAAAATTAGAAGATGTTTTATCATTTAATAATAATAATAATGATAAAATAATGTTCTTACTCTTTAAACTCCAACTTTATCAATCCATGTAAGGATGTGATGAGAAATAAAGAACTTGGTTCATGAATGAGGATGTTAACACATAACATGAATGGCATTTTCATTTTTCTAATGAAAGTGAAATGGTATAAAAAATTCCATTTATATAAAATCTGTTAATTATAATAAATATAATTATTTTATTATTTTATTATTTTTTAATAACACTGATTTTTAATAGGATTAATTCAATAAATAAAAAATTAAAGAGGCAATTTATGAATTTTAACCATACACTATTGACCAAATGAATTGTAAAATTGAATATTATTTCATAGGAGGGTCATTTGAGCAGATAAATCCCTCAATATAGAGGAATATAGTGTTGGGGTTTAGGGTATATGGGTATTGTTTGTTTTTGAAATAGGATTAATGTGATAAGAAATGTGGGGTGCTTTAAGGTTCCTATTATAAGTGAGTTGAGTGGAATTTTCATTAAGATTTAAACTATTTAATGAAAGTAGCTCTAAAATTTGAAATATATGGAGAGGTAATGAGTTTCGATAGAGAAATGTGTAGACCACAAATTTTTGAATTTTTTCTAACATTATTTTTTCCTATTAGTAGTAGTTTTTACCATTCTAAAAAATTTCTATTCTAATATGGTAACTAAGTTTTTCCAAAAAAAATTATTTTTTATGCCTAAAAATAAAATGGACCATTTTAAAAACATAAGAGGTTAGTATTCAAAAAATTAAAATAAATTTTATTCGATACAATTTAAAATAGTTTTAAAAAATATTTATAATAAAAAAATATACAATTATTTTAAAACAGTCTTAGAGAAAAATATATCCCATATTCTAAAATGAATAATATTTGTTTGTAAACTAAAATAGATCTCTTTAAATGTATGATTATTAGTAATAGAAATATTTGGTTGAATTTATTTTTTGATATTTATTGTTAGGATTATATCTTAATGATTTCATATAAGTCCTCATAGTTGTAAGAACTACATTTTACATTATTCACATAAAAGGACTTCATTTAAAAAACCCCTAAAAACACATTCAAATAGATGTTTATAGCACTAAATCCAAAAAATGATAATTATTTTAATTAATAAATTCAAAATAAACTAATAATTATCATGGATAAATAAAATAAAATTATAAGTATTTTTTTTATGAAAATTAGTATATAAAATGTTATGTTTTCTTATTTATAAGATACATGATATTTGTAAAAATAGTATTCTACAATTCTAAAAAAACCCATCTTTTCTTAAAAACCACAAAACTCTTCCAAAAATATGATTTTTTCTAAATACAAAAATATTTTTTAAAATAATAAATTAATATTCTAATAATTCATAATATGAAAGATAAATTTAAATATAAAATATAAGGAAATACTTTTAGTAGGAAAATTCATTTATAAAATATCAATTGTTGTTATTATTATTTGTCATAAGTCTTTAATTTAACTTTTTTGAGTCATTTATCATATATATCATATATTTTATCATTATATTGTATTATTTTTCTAAAAAAATATCACATTATAAAGAAATTTTTGAAATGATAGATGTTAATCATAAAATGATATTATTATTCAATTAATTATACTAATTGAATTTCTTGATATCATTAGTATTAAAAATGAAATTTATTTTTTTAATAAAATTCATAATGTGAAATTCATAAAATATATATGCTATTTTATTAACTTATAATATTAATGTGTACAGTCTTATATCATCATTTTTTGTATGTACATAACCCATAATGACCATTATATAATACCTAAGGGAAAAATATTTGACGGTGGATGTCATGGTTAGATGTTCATCTAACTTTGATCTCTTATAATATTTTACCAAGGTGAACTTATCATTATAAATGATTTCACTCAATTTTTACTTTTTATTGTTTTAATTGGTCTTAGTCTACTTAATTACCTAGGGATTCTACCTACTTTCCAAGCTCATAAAATTGAGCTTCATAAGAAAGACATGTACTATGAAATTCCATTCAATTTTTTCTACCATGTTTTCAAAATATTATACATTTTATTTATTACAGTTAATTTTTTGAATTTAATATATAATTAAAATTTAATAATTTTATTTTAACGTATCATTGTTACATGTTCGATCTAATGTGCATGTGAATCATGCATTGGAATATGTAATTTTTTAGTACGAATATTAAAAATATTTTGGGGAGTAAGATTCTATCACAAAAAAATTATTTCCACCCAATAAATAATATATATTTCACTAATGAAAATTTATAAGGGTTTAAAATCAAAATATATTAGTCTAGATTCATTTTTATTAGTGATAAATTCCATAAAAATTTTAGAAACATATCATTTTCCACAGAATATACTAATCCCCAATATTAACCATTTTTTCAACGATTTGAGCTAAATATCCATCACTATTCGGTATTATAAATAAAATAAATTTTCAGAGAGAGTTCATTTTTATATTTATAAGTATAGATGATCATAGGTTAATTTAAATTATGGAATATTATTTCATTATGAAGGTTATTCATATGATGTCTACTTGAAGATTTACAATCCATTCCCAAAATCACATGAAATTATTCTAAAGGAAGAATTAATAATATTTACACAATGAAAATCCCATCAACATAAAATGGGAAAAAATAATAATTCAAATAAAGTTTTTCTATGATAATACAATAATTGTCATTTTCATTTAATTTATATAGATAACATACTAGAAATTCTTGATTTTCATGAATATAAATCATACAAGACATCCACAATACATGATTAGTGGATTAGTGTGACTTAGTTATCATGACCCATTAAAATGGCAGTCCTCAAATCAGTACTTGTTCTTTTTTTTATAAGAGGATGGTAAGTAGCATCAGACTTGTTTTCCCTTATGCAATTGCCTTAGATAATTATTATATTACACCCAATTAAGAAATTATACTATTAGTGGTATAGTAGGATGGATATAATTTCCCTCGATCTTGTTAGATGAACTATAATTTTATTTCCTCTGAAATTTGATATCTATGTACTAATTTTCAAAAAATAAAACATATTCCAGACACTTTGAGAAAATTATATGGGATATTCTTCCCCCATACATGATATATAAGAAATTGAATCCTTTTCCCTCCATGTTCTGTATCAAAGAACATTTATAATCACCATCCATATATTCTTTAGTGTTTTTATAAATTAAAATAAGATTAATTTTTAATCATATTTTTGTGATAGATGGTTGGCTTAACCACCTAGAGTCTGAACACAACACTTATTTTGTATTTTTTTCATTTTTAAAATCACTACTTTAACCATGTAATCCATTGTTAACTTCATCCCTCCCACATCTATTCATTTTAAAATGTAAATAAACATTAAGGATAAGAATTCCTATTTAAACATGTATATAATAAGTAAACCATTAATATAAAAGTTTTAAATCATAAATAACAAATGTATCAAAAATTATAAATTCTTACATTTGAAACTAGTTTATTCAAGGTCATTTTCCTATTAGTTTCCCTAACCCAAAAAAATTTAAATCCCTATTTATTGGACATAATTATTACATGAATAAAAAATATCCCTTCTAAGTTTCAAACCATTCATGATGTTAGGATTCATTTTAAATCACTACGCAATGGTGGATATAATACCCAACTATTGTTTTTAGGGTTATGAGACTTATGTATAACTTTTTTAGAGAATTGATCCACTAGTTTATATTAAGATATGGATTTTATTTCTTTTTAAAACACACTATATATATGTTCCAAATATGTTAGGAAATTATCTTATAATGTATAATCTAATACTGGGTTTTCAATATAGTTAACCATTCCTAAACTTATCCACAAAAAATATAAAGTCTTTATCTATCTCTAACATAAGAACCCTATAGAGACATTTCCATAAATTATTATTTAAACACAATTTTTATTATCCAGATTTCATTACAACTGATTTGAAAAACTAAAAAAAATCATCATTTTTATTCATTTAAATAAACTAATCATTATGTATCATAAATAATCTCACAATACCAGTAATCTATGATATACTATCTTTAAGGAAAATCTACATAGAGAATTCATTTGACACTACATATTAATATTTCTCTATATTTTAGCTACACAATATTCCCTTCTACACTCCCCATAGGTTAAACACATAATCATAACCTAGGGAATGGAATTAAAATAAATAGGAGATAAAAAACTCTCTGTAAGGTAATTCTTAATGAAATTTATTAAATCATCAGATCATAATAATAAGAAAAAACATGATCATGGGAGTAATTAAATTTTTAGAAAGCACTTAATAAGAATTATTTTCCACAACTAAGGATATAATAACATGATATATCAAATGAAAAAATTTAAACTATCATATGTCTGTGAGAAAAAAAGCATAATCCAAGGAGAATAATCATATGCACATGAAATAAAATAATGACATGTCATTGAAACATAAAATTTTATTGAATTATGGGAAATATATAAGAAAAATGAGTAAATATATTCTGAGAAACCCAATAATTATCAATAATTATTTTTTATAAAAATCACCAACACTCTATTTTAAGGAAAATTTATTTCTCCGTAAAAATTATCTTAAAAAGGAAAATTTTCCTTCCCCAAGAAATTTTATCCTTACTTATGTTTCCATTATTCATTTTATAGTTTCCCTAATTCTAATTCCTTTTGTTTCTAATGTCTAAAATTCTATTTCACATCTAAAACCTAGAAATCCCATAAATATTTAGATATAGAGTATTATGTTTTCAGACTCTGAACTCTCTGAAATTCAGACTCTGAATTCTATGAAATTCAGACACTAAATTCTATGAAATTCAGACTCTAAATTCTCAAAAAATAAGATTCCGAATTCTATGAAATTCGGACCCCAAATTCTCAGAAATTTAGACACCTAATTCTCTGAAATTCAGACTCTGAATTTTATGAAATTCAGACTGCAAATTCTCTGAAATTCAGACTCCGAATTCTCTGAAATTCAGCCTCCAAATTCTCTAAAATTCAGACTCTGAATTTTCTGAAATTCAGACTCTGAATTCTTTGAAATTCATACTATGAATTATTCAGAATATAGACTCTGAATTCCCCAGAATTTGGACTCTGAATTCCTTAGAATTCAGACTCTAAATTCCTGGGAATTCAAACTCCTAATTCTTCAAAATTCATTCTCCTAATTCATTGGAATGCAGACTCCGAAGTCTATAGAATTTAGGTTCTGAATTCCTTGAAATACATAATCTGAATATCAATGATTTATATTCTCCAAGTGATTACTTGTCTAGACTCAAAAAATTATTTTTTCCTTAGACTTTGGAAATGGATTTGGTCAAACAACCATATTTTTCCTACCCTTGTTATAGTTATGAAACGATGTCATACAATCTATTTCTAACTAACTGTTGTTTGAGTGAAACATGTATAGGTCCCACCGATATTCAAGGAAAAATATGACCATTTGAGGAGGGAGTCGACTGTTGGATAAGTGCCTATAAATAGGAACTCATTTTAATGACCTCATTACAGCTGAGTTAAGGCTGATCACTCCAGAGGTTACATGCTGCTTAAGTGATTTATAGAGAGAGAGACTCTCATTACTTGTGCATTCTGAACATATTGTTTAGCTTGCTTCATGTAACTCTGATTTTTTGTTGTGTACAATCGAGTGCTATGGGGATAAGAAGACAGAGGTGCCGACTACCTTAATGTTTGAGGACTTCCTTGGTTAGGAAGACAGAGGTGCCGACTACCTTGAAGCTCGAGGACTTGCGGGGATAGCAAGACAGATTCCCATATTCAAATTGAGGGATTACCCTGGTGTGGGTAAGACATAATATCTTGAAATAATAAATTAAGGGACCTTTATCCAAGGTTGTTGGATACCCTACTCTTTGGGTTAAAAGATTTCATACCTGTTACCTGTTTTGTTTGAAGTTTATTTTTCTGCAGCATTTTGTTAAAGGAAGAAAGTATAACTTTATGATACTTTCTTTTTCTCTTATGTACTCTCATTATTTATATTCTATACTCTTTAATGTAGAATATTTTCCTTGTAAAACTTTCTTAAGTTTTATTTCCTGAACCATATTTTTGGAACCTATAATGTTTGTAGAACTAAGAGGTCTTGTGAATTTACATTGTTTAATGTTGTTAAAAAATTGTTTTCCTTAAGGTTAAAAATGAATGTTTTTAAACTTAAAATTCAAACCCCTCCTGTATTTGAGCATCTACATCATATTTCTATCCTACAATTGGTATCAGAGGAGGTTTCTAAAATACTTATATTCACATATATGTTTTCTTTCTCAAGTTTTCATTGTTCTAATTTTTAATTTCTTAGGAATTTTTATCCTTGTTTATAAGCTTTTACTATTAACAATTTTTTGTGGAAAGGTATTTTTCTTTTAGAAGGTAGGAATGAATGTTGGTTCAATTGAAAATCTAAATACTACTAGACCACCTATATTTGATGGGAATGATTATGAATATTGGAGTGATCATATGAATACTTTTATTATTAATAATGGACTGTACAGCTTTGTTATGCTTATAGGAGATTACAATATTCCAGAAAATGAAGTCAGAACTTTTACTAATCAAGAAAAGTCAGAAGATCAACTAAACTACAAGGTAAGCAATACTTTGTTATATTCCATGACCATGAATATATATATAGTAAGATTTCTTCTTCTAAAGCTGCTAACTGTATCTAGAAGAAACTAGAAGTTACTCATTTTGGTACATCCAAAGTTATATAAACTAGAAGAGCTATGCTTAGAGAAGAATATCATTGATTTCTGTTTCTTTATGGATAAACAATGTGCAAGGTGCAACAAAGGTTTATAACTACAGTTAATAGTTTGCAATATATGGATGTTAAAGGTCTGGATGATGAAGATCTTGTGGAAAAAATTATAGATATCATGCCTAATGAGTGGGAATCTAAGAGAACAGCTATTGGTGAGAATAAGATGGTATCTCAAATTACTCTTGATAAGATTTTTGGAACCCTTATTCAACATGAGAGTAGAATGAAAAGAGATGATGATATGAATAAGAAGAAGAATGGCAATGGAAGTATATCATTTACTACTACTAAAGAAAAGACTCCTCAAAGGGTTACAAGATATAAATCTAAGAAAGTAACTATTTTATCTGAATCCAGTGAAAGTGAACATTCTGAAATTGAACTAGCAAATCTTTCTCGAAGGATGAACAAGATATTTGGGAAGAAATAATTTCATTATAGATTTAAGAATAAAGAAAGAAAAGACAAGAAAGACTCAGAAGTCACTTATTATGACTGAAAAAGAGCAGGGCATATAAGGTCATATTTTCCTATGCTTAAGAGGAATGATAGAAAGGAAAAGCATTATGAGAGGAATAGAAAGAAATACTACAAGGATAAAGATAAGAATGTTTTAAAATCCAATGATACCTAGAATGCAAGTGGTGTTGACTCTTCTGATGAATCCTTAGAGTATGAATCTTCTAGTCTGCAGAATCTTGGTCTAATAGCCAGACAACCCATTCAAAATAATTATCTAATGGCCAAGGTAAAAAATGATGAATCTATCAAAAATGTATCTTTAAATGCAAATTATAGTGACAATAAATATTATGAATAATCAGATGAAGATTCTTCTTCTGATGAAGATAATACATTACCTACTTGTGAAAAGTATCTAGGTTTTCTAAAATTCTTGAGAATGAACATTCTAAAATCAAGAAAAAAACATGATAAGGAAAATTCTAGAATTTATATTCTTACTAAATAAGTATCATATGTTTCTAAATAACTTGATAAGAAAATTTTTGATATTGAAAGTATTTCCAAAAACCATAAGGAATTGAATTCTGAGATGGATAAACTTTATAAGGATCTTGAAAATGTAATTTCTGAGAAAAATATTTTAGAGACTAACTCTAGTTATAATACTCATGTTTTTGAGGATAAAAAACTTGGTTATTAAACTAAATTCAGAAATATTTTCCTTGAGGAAGATTTTTTCAAACTTTACCTCTGGTACAGAAAATTTTGACAAGATGTATTCCTAAATTTGACCCCTAAGGAATTGTTCTAGTTTTGGTTATACTAGTTCTAAAATAGTTTATAATAATAACTATTTTGTTCCTCAAAGTTCCCCATTCTTCACTAAATGTTAGTGTGGTTGGCATTGGGTGGAAATTTTTTCTTTAAACAAAACCAAGTCTTTAGTTTTTCATAAAGCTTATTTTTCTAAGAAAATGTGGATTCCTAAAATGTTGCTTTCTGAAATTTTTGGATCCATGAATGTTTGGGTTCATAATGTCTAAAATTCTTATTTTTTGGAAAATTAAGAAAGTACCAACATCAATACATGGTACATTGATAGTGTATTTTTCTGTCATATGACTAGTAACAAAATCTTCTTTGAAAAGATTATCAATACGAAAGGAGCAAATGTATCTTTCTGAGATAATGCTCAACGAGAAATTATTAGTATAAGTAACATTTTTCTTCTTTGAAAAACAATGATTTCAAATGTTTTATTAGTTAAGGGTCTTAAGCACAAAATCATTAGCAAATTTAGTTATGTGATGAAGGTTACCTTGTGAATTTTAGGAATGATAAGTGCTAAGAACACAATTCCAAGGAAGATTTTACTCATTCTCCCAATAGGAGAGAGAATATATACACACTAAACATAGAAGAACTTAGGAAATAGATCTACCTTGTCTTTGTGTATTGGAAGATCAATCTTGGTTATGGAATATAAGGTTAGGACACTGTAACCCTAGAAACTTATGTAAACTCTCTAAGAAAATACTAGTTAAGGAACTACCAGATATTAGATTTGATTATTCAAATGTTTGTGATCCTTTTCAATTTGGAAAGAAACATAAATCAAGATTTAAATCAATTAGTGAAGTCTCAACTACTGATGTATTACAGTTGGTGCATATGGTTCTTTTTGGTCCAATAAAAACTGGAAATATTAGAGGAAAATATTATGTATTTGTTCTAGTTGATTATTACACTATATTTACATGGGTTTATTTTATAGAAAAGAAATCAGAATTTTTTTCTTATTTTAAAATTTTTAGATCCCAAGTTAAAAATGAGAAAACCTTCCATTGATATATATTCATAGTTATCCTGGAGGATAATTTCAAAATTCTGATTTTGAAACTTTTTGTAGTAGAAAATTAATTACTCATAACTTTTCAGCACCATGAACTCCTCAAAAGAATGGTGTTCTTGAATGAAGAAATAGAATTCTTCAAGAGATAAGTAGAACCATATTGAGTGAATATTCTATATCTAAACACTTTTGGGATGGAGCTATAAGTACTTCTTGTTATACTATAAATCGAGTTTTGATTAGACATTTTCTTAATAAAACCCCCTGTGTATTGTGGAATGGTAGAAAACCAAGACTTTCCTACTTCAAAGTATTTGGTTGCAAAGTATTCATTCTGAATACTGAAGATACTTTATATAAATTATCACCCAAATATGATGAATTAATTTTCCTAGGCTACTCCACAACTTCTAAGGCCTATAGATTTTTTTTTTAAAAAATACTTTTACTATTGAAGAAAAAGTACATGTTAAGTTGGATGAAACTGATACTTTTTTTAATAAACTCAAACTATATATTCGTATGTGTTTTAAAAAACTGATTATCAACCCTTCATAGAAGATCCTTCTGATAATGAAAATGTTCAATAAAATGTTTTTGAAACATTTACCCAAGAAGATTTCTAACCATTTATTCATGAACAGGTTTTACAAAAACAAAATCAGTTGTTTCTTAAGAGTCATCCCAGTGATAGTATCATTGGTGATGTAAATAAACATATAAGGGCTATAAGTTCCTTAAGAAATTAAGTAGAACATATTACATTCCTTTCTCAATTAGGGCCAAAAAGAACTGATGAAGCTTTAGGTGATCGTGATTGGATAAAATCCATACAGGATGAACTAAATGAATTCGAAAGGAATAAAGTCTGGACCTTAGTTGAAAGTCCCAAGGAAACATTTGTTATTGGAGTAAAATGGGTCTTTATAAATAAATGTGATGAAAATGGAGTCATTGTAAGAAATAAGGCTTAGTTAGATTCTAAATTCAATAATCAACAAGATGAAATAGACTATGAAAGAGCCTATTGTCAAGGGCTGAGCGTCTCAGCACAGTGGTTCGCCCGTGCGGCACCCCAGCCCCCTCCAAGGCGGGCGGGGTTCAGCCCTCCAGCTCTTCATATGTGAGGTGCACAGGTTTCGTCCTGCCATGGACTCATCAGGAGAGTGGCCCCAACTCCCAACCAGTGGTGTCAAGGTTGACACGCACCATCATCCTCTTTGTCGGGGTGACTCCCATATATTCGATAGGGACTAACCAGATGAATCGCAGCTTTGATGTTCTTGCTGGTATGGGACAGGACCCCCATGATTGGGTCGTGACATTCTCCCACCACCATTCCATGCACGCCCTCGTGCATGCAGGATCGTGGCCTTCTGTGTGTCCGCGACTGCTTCCAACTAACCGGTTACCAAGCATGGCCTCAGGGGAAGCTCCTTCCTTGTCATTGGCATCAATGGCCCACCCACTCTCTGGGTCGCAAACCACCATGGTCCACCCTCTCTCTCAGGGTCGAAAACCACCTCCACGAGACCCACCATTCATAGTGGCGTCTCTACCTCAGACTTCTCTCGAGCGCGACCTTCTACGTCGTGTCATCTCCGCATGACACCCCGGGAATCCGCTCCCACCACCAAGGTCCATCCGGTAGCATTCTGCAACACCACAAGGCACATTCCCTCTGATACCACTTGTTACGGGCTGAGCGTCTCAGCACAGCGGTTCGCCCGTGCGGCACCCCAGCCCCCTCTAAGGCGGGTGGGGTTTAGCCGTCCAGCTCTTCATATGTGAGGTTCACTGGTTTTGTCATGCCATGGACTCATCAGGAGAGTGGCCCCAACTCCCAACCAGTGGTGTCAAGGTTGACACGCACTATCATCCTCTTTGTCGGGGCGACTCCCATCTCTTAGATAGGGACTAACCAGATGAACCGCAACTATGATGTTCTTGCTGGTGTGGGATAAGACCCCCATGATTGGGTCGTGAAATTCTCCCACCACCATTCCATGCACGCCCTCGTACATGTAGGATCGTGGCCTTCTGTGTGTCCGCGATTACTTCCAACTAACCAATTATCAAGCATGGCCTCAGGGGATGCTCCTTCCTTGTCGTCGGGATCAATGGCCCACCCACTCTCTGGGTCGCAAACCACCATGGTCCACCCTCTCTCTCATGGTCGAAAACCACCTCCATGAGACCCACCCTTCACAGTGGCGTCTCTGCCTCGGACATCTCACAAGCGCGACCTTCTATGCCGTGTCATCTCCGCATGACACCCCGGAACTCTGCTCCCACCACCAAGGTCCATCCGGCAGCATTCCGCAACACCACGAGGCACATTCCCTCTGATACCACTTGTCACGGGCTGAGCATCTCAGCACAGCGGTTCACCCGTGCGGCACCCCAGCCCCCTCCAAGGCGGGTGGGGTTCAGCCGTCCAGCTCTTCATATGTGAGGTTCACTAGTTTCGTCCTGCCATGGACTCATCAAGAGAGTGGCCCCAACTCCCAACCAGTGGTGTCAAGGTTGACACGCACCATCATCCTCTTTGTCGGGGTGACTCCCATCTCTTCGATAGGGACTAACCAGATGAACCGCAGCTTTGATGTTCTTGCTGGTATGGGACAGGACCCCCATGATTGGGTCGTGACACTATGCTCCAGTATCTATACTTGAATCTATTCATATTCTACTTTACTTTGCATCATTATATAATTTAAAACTTTTCCAAATGGATGTTAAATGTTATTTTCTTAATAGTTATGTTCAAGAGGATGTTTTTGTTGAAAAACCTCCTGGATTTGAAGACACAAAACATCATAGACATTTTATCAAACTTACCAAAGCTTTATATGGACATACAAAATCCCCTAGAGCTTTGTATGATTTACTTACAAGATTTTTGTTACAAAATAACTATGTTAAGGGAAATGCTGATCCAACTATTTTTATAAATAAAGATAAAAAAATGTTCTGATTATTCAAATTTATGTTGATGACATTGTATTTGGTTCAACTCAGCAATATTTAACTAATTACATTATGGATCAAATTAAATATGAGTTTGAAATGAGTATGATGGGTGAGTTAACATTTTTCCTTGGTTTTCAAATTTCTCAAAAACCAGAAAGAACTTATATATCTCAATATAAGTATATTAAATATCTTCTTAAAAAGTATGTATATGACAATGCTAAGAGTATAAGTACTCCCATTGGAACCTCAAATTCACTCAATCTTCATTAAGATGAAAAACCAGTATATCAAACATCATTTAGAGGTATGATAGGAAGTCTACTATACTTGAAAGCTAGTCATCCAGACTTAATGTTTTTAGTATGCTTACGTACAAGATATCAATCCAATCCTAAGGAATCTCATTTAAAGGTAGTGGAAAGAATTTTTTTCTACTTAACGGGAACCATGGTTTTAAGAATCTTTTATACTTCTGAAAATGATTTTGTTTTAAAACGTCTTTTGGATGCTGAATTTTGTGGATATAGAATGGATATGAAAAGTACATCTGGAACATGTCATTTATTAGGAGATTCATTAGTTTCTTGGTCACGAAAAAAGCAACACTCAGTAGCACTTTCCACTGCTGAAGCTGAATATGTAGTAGCTGGATGCTTTTGTGCTCAAGTGTTAAGGATGCAACACACACTCACATACTATGATATGAGTCTTACCAAAACACCAATATTGTGTGATAATACTAGTGAAATTTACCTAATTAAAAACCATGCACATCACTCTCATGCAAAACACATAGATATTAGGCATCACTTTCTTTGGGAACACACACATACAAGAGATATCATTCTTCAATTTACCAGAATGCAAGATCAACTTGCTGATATTTTCACAAAATATTTACCCTCTGATAGATTTGAATATATTAAACAGAAGTTAGGAATGATAACTATAAGGTAATATTTCATATTAACATATTGTTGAAACCTATATCCTTACAGTAAGTAACTCTTTTTCATAGTGGAAGTACATTTTCTTAGTATTCAAAATTTATCATAGTCAAAATCTTTCGTAGTCAAATTTTTTCATAATCAAAATTTCTGTACAAAATTTTTTTCGTAGTCAAGATTTTTTGCACTCAAAAGTTTTTGTAGTCAAAATATTTTATAATCAAAATTTTTCTTACTCAAAATTTTCGCAGTCAAAATTTTTTGTAGTCAAATTTTTTTTCTTAAATGAAATTTTTCGCACTCAAAATTTTTCGTAGTAAAAATATTTGGTACTCAAAATTTTTCATAGTAAATTGTTTTCTTAATCAAAATTTTTTGTACTCAAAATTTTTCATAATCAGAATTATTTTAATCAAAAATTTTCGTACGCAAAATTTTTCATTGTCAAAATTTTTAAGAAAAGTTTTCGTATTCAAAATTTTTCCTCGTCAAAATTTTTTGTAGTCAAAATTTTTCATAGTCAAAATTTTTCGTAGTTAAAATTTATCATAATAAAAAAAACATTTATTAAAAATTTTCAAAAGTTTTTTTAAAATTTTCGGAATCAAAAGTTCTTCATGAATAATTTTCCTCATTACGAATAAATTTTCTAGAAATCTGAGAGGTATGTTTCTTTTCCAAAATTTTTGTAACCATCTTTTTACTTGTTGGTATTTTCATTTTGTTTTAAATTTTTTCGATTCACTTTTCATTAAATCCGAATGTTTATCTTAAAAACCTCAAAAGATCAGAACCTACCAAATTCATTCTTAGGCTATCATCTCTACCATCAAATCTGTTTAGAAGTATTTCAACCATTGGATCAAGTAAGGAAGTTGAATCATCGCCTCATTTTATTATATAAGGACCCTTGGGATGTTTTTCCAGCATTGATCTTCAAGCTCTGGCATGCTGAATCCCTGCTGCTCTACTTAAGTCTGTTCCGAATGTTTAGGTTTTTCCTTACTTATGAATGTCTTCTGGAGCCTCTCCTTAGAAAGAAATGTAGACTGTTAAATAAATATGTAAAAGTCAGATATACAGAGAAAGGTTGGTCGATCTGAAATTCTATGCGAAGTATGACACTATCATTTCCAAGAATTTTAAGCTGAATGGATGAGAGAAAATATGTATATCAAAACCAAAGGCACATGATCTGGTGTATCCGGAGTTGCTGGTTGTGTTCTATGAGATAGCATGTTTTTTCAATGAAGGAGGGAAAACCTATTCCATTTCCTACTACAAGGAAGCAAGTCTGATTGGAATTACTTATAAAGGAGAAATAGAATTATGTTCTAACAAATTACCTGATGTATCAGGATATTTTTATAAAGAGAAGGATCTAGATTGTCTTGGATTGAAAGTAGTAAAAACTCCAAAGATTGTTCATCTGTATATAAACCTTCAGATTCTTGAATTGGGGGTTCAAGGTTTTGTTATTATGAGTAAAGGAGATAAAGATACTCTGAAAAAGTTTGATATCAATATTTTGGATTTCTTGGTGAACCTCAGGAAGATAAACTTGGTCAAGTATATCTTGGTTAGGATTGATAACATCAAGAATGGAAATTTGAAATCTCAAATAATCATGTATCCGACCTTACTCTCGAAAATTATAGTTCTTTATATTGAGTCTTTCAAAATTCCTTGTAGTTCTATGTCAAGTAATTTCAACGTAATGATGCTGAGTGATGATACAATAAGGAGGATGAAGGTTGGCATTTATAGTCAATCCAGAGATTTCTATGACTTGTCTAAATCCGAAATTGAATCTCTTTCAAAGAAACCGGAACTGGCTGAGACATCCAAGAAGGGTGGAAGGAAAGGAAGGAAAAGGAATCGGAAGAGAAAGGATCAACTCACGTCGCTAAGGAAACCAAATCTTCACCTCCAAATCCAAATAACCAGAAGTTTTACCCTTATAAAGTAGTCTCTAAGTGGAGATAAGACATGAAAAATAGGAAAGAAGGGGAGCCTATTTTTGGTTTGGATCCTTCTGAGGAAAAAGCCTTGAAGTTTGAGGCTTCCAAGAATATTGAGAAGTAAGAAAAAGAAAAGAAGTAAAGAAAGAATATGTTTGAAGTTGAGATAGTTCAATCTCTTCACACGTATCTTAACAAATCCTCTAAACAACTTCAGGTACCAGAATCATTTTTGAAAGAATCACCCCTTGTGACTCCAGGAATGAAGGTGGTGATTTCAGAACCACATCAAGAAGAAGAAATAGTTGAAGAAGAAGTGGAATAAGAAGGAGAAGAAGAAGAAAATGGTGATATAGAAGATATGATAAGGCAAGTGGAAGATTATCATGAGAAGGAAAGTCCTTCTGAGAAATTATAAATACGATCTTTTGAAGCTGAGTATTCAAAAATTTCTACAGCAGGAAAAGATGAGAAGGGTCGGGAAGAAGTAAACAAACCATGTTAAAAAGAATGCAACAATCATGATTTCGTTCATCCATAAGGTAAAGTGGCTGATGCTGATAAAGAAGAAGTTGAAGAAGATAAGATTGTTCAGTTATCAGATAGTGAGCACGAATCACCTCAAGTACAAGACATAATTCAGAGATATGATAAGGTAAAGTAGGTGGTAGTAGATACACCTAGTAAATCTATAGTGAAATATAAAAAAGATGGTCCTTCATCGAAGCGAAAAGCTGATGAGATAGAAAATGAATTCTTTCCAACCGAACATTCAGATTCAGAATCATCTTCCATTGGACATGATTTTGTTGTTCAATCTTTGGAAAAGCTAGTTGGAACTATTACCTTATTTCCAAAAATTGACCCAAGATTCTGGATGCTTCAACATTCAATAAATTAGAAATCAGATTCAGTTTCCCTGATTATAGATAAATTTGTCAAACTTGAGGTAGATTTCAAATCTTTTATCCTTGGTTATGAGGCTCATAAAAGAACATGTGAGAATATTATAAGCTGGTTGAGGAAGATAATTGAATATTTGAGAGCTTTTGATGAATTTCAAGATAATGTGAAGGATGCCTTCGAAACCTAATATGGGAAGATCAAGGATCTCACAAATAGTTTTGAGGAAAAACTATGTCTAGAACAGACTACTCAGAAGAAGGAAGTTAAGGATCTGAATGGGAAGCTTAATTATGTGTCCATGAATTTGAAGTGGGTAAGGGATCTCAGAATCGAATTTGAAGAAAAGGTTGTTAATAAAGAAGACGTCTTTAAGGCTCAATCTGAATGTATTAAGGCTTAGGAAGAATAGAATAAATAATTGGAGAATAAAACAGAAGATCGGGATCAATTGCTCAAGCGTATGAAAAAAATAACAAGGAGATAAAGAAGTTGAAAACCATTGTCAAGAAGCTGATTCCAAAGGACAAAGAGGATAATTTTTCCCAATTCCGATCTTTTATTATATTTCTTCCTTTTACAAATTCTTTCAATCATAATGTAATTTTGGTTGTTCTTGAATTTTTTTGGATGTTTAGTACTAATATTTCAGGTACCATATTTTTTCCATTCTCTTTATTCCTTTTTGAAAATCACAAAGGTGGGAAAGGAATGATAAAAAAATACAAAGTAAGAAGAGATTTCCCTAAGGGGGAGTTCATATAAAGGGAAGTTCTTATGAAATAATATTTTCTTATGTAAGAAAATTAAAAATCACGATTAGGAAATAATGAATACGATCCTTAAGGATTTCAAAACCTAAGTGGGGAGTTAGTCATATTCACTCTAATCCATAAGTAAAGGGAGATATGTTTTCTATTTTTAAATTCATAAAAATTCTAATTCATTATATTATTTTTCTAAATAATGTTTGTTATTTCCAAAAAGGGGGATATTGTTGAGTCAATAAGGTTTCTTTATGACTTTTCTATTCCTTCATGTTTGGAAAATCACAGACACTCTATTCTAAGGAATTTTTTTCCCTAAAAATTATCTTAATAAGAAAAATTTTCCTTCCCCATGGAAATTTTATCCTTACCAATGTTTCATTGTTCATTTTATAATTTCAATAATTATACTTCCTTTTTGTTTCTAAAGTATAAAAATATATTTCACATCTAAAACCTCAGAATCCCATATCTCTTTAGATATAGAGTATTCTGTTTTCAGACACCGAACACTCTAAAATTTAGACTCTAAATTCTCTGAAATTCTGACTCCGAATTCTCTGAAATTCAGACTCCAAATTCTTTGAAATTCATACCTGAATTATATGAAATTCAGACTCCTAATTCTATGAAATTTAGACTTCGAATTCCATGAAATTCATACTCTGAATTCTCTAAAATTTAGACTCTGAATTCTCAAAATTTTAGACTCCGAATTCCTCCGAATTAAGACTCACAATTCCCCAGAATTAAGACTCTGAATTCCTCATAATTCATACTATGAATTCCTTATAATTGAGACTCTGAATTCCTCAACATTTTGACTCTGAATTCTTCAGAATTAGGACTCCGAATTCATTGGAATTCATACTCGAAAGTCTATAGAATTTAGGTTCCGAATTCCTTGAAATACATAATCCAAATATACATGATTTATAATCTCTATGTGATTACTTGTCTAGGCTCCGAGTATTATTTTTTCCTTAGACTCCAAAAAATTGATTTGGTGAAATAAACATATTTTTCATACCCTTGTTATAGTTATCAAACATTGTCGTACACTCTATTTCTAACTAACCTTTGTTTGAGTGACACACGTACAAGTCCTTCCAAGATTCAAGGAAAAATATGATCATTAGAGGAGAGAGTCGATCATTGGAGAAGTGAAAATAAATAAGATCTCCTTTGAACGAGATCATTAAAACTGAGAAAATGTTGATCACTCTGGAGAATAAATGCTACTAAAGTGATTTCTAGAGAGATATACTCTCATGCCCTGTGCGTACTGAACATCTTGTTTATCTTGCTTCGTGCGACTCCGATTTTTGTTGTGTACAGTTGAGGGCTTCTAGGGATAGGAAGAAAAGGGTTTATACTACCTTAAAGTTCAAGGAATTCCATGGTTAGGAAGACAGAGGCGCCGACTACCTTGAAGTTCGAGAACTTGCAGGGATATCAAGACATATTCTGATATTCCTATCAGGGGCTTACCCTGGTGTGGGTAAGACATGATTTCTTGAAATTATAAATCAATGGACCTTTATCCAAGGTTATTGGATACCATAATCTTTGATTTAAAATATTTCATACTTGTTACATGTTTTGTTTCAAGTTTACTTTTCCACTGCATTCTGTTAATGCAAGAAAGTATAACTTTCTTATACTTTCTTGTTCTCTTATGTACTCTAATTAGTTAGATTATATACGATTTAGGGTAGAATCTTTTCCATTTAAACATTACTTAAGTTTCATTTCTGGAACCATATTTTCATAATCTAGCAAGATTGTAGAAATAAGATGCCTTGTGAATTTACCTTGTTTAACTTTGTTAAGCATAATTTTTCTTAAGGTTAAAAATGAATTTTTTTTAATCTTACAATTCACCCCTCTTGTATTTGATCATCTACATCATATTTCTATATTAAAACATAAATATCCATATATAGAAGTTTACAGTAATATATTAACAATTAATCTTACCAAGAAAACCTATGGAAAAAATATATCATCAATATAATTTTAAAATGGTATCTTGTAAATAAATATAAAAAATTGATGTGTTTATATGAATAAATCAATATCCTTTAAGGTGTATCTAATAAATTCACTTATAATTTTATTAAAAAATCAATGTTTAGATGTTATAACTATTGGTGTAAATTTTGAAAATCGAATAAAAATAAAAAGTATCATTAATAAAGGTTTCTATACATTGTTGAAAGAAGAAGAAGTTACTGGTAACATTAGAAAAAAAAATTTGATACATTGAAATGAAGGTTTAAAAAAATTTGAATGATATTTCTAGACATTATCACTAAAAATAAATAATGTTTATCCACATTAACAGAGGTTTGTAATATAAAATTTACAATGAATAAATGGAAACATTTTTAGAATTAAAAAAACCAATATATATGTATTCATATTAAAAAAGTATAATAAATATATGATTTGATAAATGGTAGTAAGATATTATAAAATTAATTATAATTAATTTTATTTCCTAATAGGAATGAGGAACATTGGTGGGAAGAGTTAATATAAACATAGAACATAAAGATTTTATTTGGAGAGGATGTGGATAATTCTTGATTATAATGAAATTTAATTATGAAAGAAACTCATATATATAGATGTATTTTATTGGAAAATTAAATTTACTATAATAAAAGGTATATCATAATATTAATTTCATCATAGGGTATATAAATGTGATCTTCTAGTACTTGAGTCAAAGAAGAATATTTATGACTAATGAAAAGTATTTGTTCCAAGAAAATACCTTGACATTATACTATGACTTCCATGAAGCTTCATTAATATCAAACATAGTAAAAATAATAATCATAGTACAATATTTAACAACATTATTCATATATATTACCCTATATAATTTTTATGTAGAATAATTTGTTATAAATTTAATAAATTGTTTTTTTATTTTCACCACTTTGAGTCCGCGATTTTGATTATTTCATGAAAACATTAAAAGGTGGTTGATGACACCCATTAATTTCTAATAATTTCAACAATCAAAAATTATACACGATATTTGAATATATTATTTATAATGACTTATAATGTTTTATCTACTTCTTATAAAAATTGTAGTCATGATTTTTGAAGACATAATCACAGATGATATTATTATTTTTAATGTTTATCGAGTAGAAGTTGTTATAATAAATAATTTTTTTATTAATATTACAATTTAAAAACATTAGTTATATTATAATAAAACTATTAATCCATTAATTAAATTATTAAAATCACTCAATTATGATGGTTATTAAAAATAATATACTATTTAATATAAGGAAGTAGTCTATACATACACAATGACACGATTTCTATTTTCAATAGAATAAAAAAGAAAGTGTAAAGTGATTTAAATTTTCATAATCATAAATTTTTTATAAATTTTATATTTATTCATTTAATACCCCTAGTTTTTTTCCATGTATTTTATTGATGAAAATTATAACATATCATTCATAGAGGATGAAATAGTCCTGTAACATGAAATATGTTTTCATTTTTATATGGATTGGGAAAGCATAGAAAATGATTTTTCAATTAATATAATAAAAAATAACTACATAAAATTTATTGATGTTCTTTTTTAGGATGTTATTATATACACCGATTTGGGAGAATAATATTTAAATAAAAAGATAAATTTTGGTATTCTTATCATACTCATTGAGAAAATTAACAAAGAGAAATCCTTTGAATGATGGTTCTTTGATATGATAAGAAAATATAAGATATGTAAAGGTGTGTTTGTGATGGTATTAGGAAAATTTAATTTGAGAGATTGGCATAAAAAATTAGGATAAGTGGAAACTTGAAGGGATCATTTTATTAGGGAGAATAGTGGTATTTTATTAATATTTGGTGCATAATTCAAGGAAAATGGCTTCAAAATTTGAACATATTGGAAAGTGGATGATTGTGGGAAATTAATGGATGAAATAAATAATTTGGGGACTTGTTTTTTATATTTTTTAGGTTAGTTAGCACTTTATTCAACCCATATATAATTATTTATTTATCCATGGTTACTAATAGTTCCTTAATAAATTTATATTTTATGTCTAAAAATAAAATATTTCTAATAACATAATTTATAAATTCTTATTCCAGATATTAATATCTCTTTATTATATAAAATTTAAAGAATTTATAGGAACTAATTAAAGAAATAAATGATGTTTAACACATTAAAAATTCTTATAGAGAAAAATAATAAATTTAGTTTTGAAATTTCAAATATAGGTTTGTAAACCAAGAATAATATTTTTAAAGGTATGGTATTAGTTATAACATAAGTAATTCAAAATAAAAAAAATATTTCACAAAATTTTATATTAATATATCAAAATGATCTAATAAATGAAAAAGTATTTGTAAAAATAATATTTTCAGTACTTACATTAAAAATAATAAATATTCTAAAGTCATTAAAATTATTGAAAATATAATATTATTATCATGAAATAAATGATCTATATTTTATAAATTTATCGTATAAAATATATGAATTTATCTATTTAAATGAATTTTAGTTTATAATAAATATTTTTATATGGAAAAATTAATTTTAAAAGTATTAATTTATCATATACAAATTTTTTCTAAATTACTAATTACATCAATGTTAATAGAGTGTACATATTGAAAATATATCTTATCATAATAATATATTTATTTCTTAAAATAAAAATGTGTACCATATAGAAATAATATATTTAAATGAATTAATTTTAAATTAAAAAATAGATTTAATAGTTATTTATCTAAACTACCGGAATTTCACTAGTGCATTGGTAAAAAAATGAACGTTATTTTTTATAAAAATTTAAAATACGAAATGTATAAAGAAATATAATATATACACACACACACATATATATATATATACATTTAAAGAAAATATTACATTTTTAATTTCATGTTTATATCTTCTTAAATTATATATACATGTCACATTATGATTTCTGCATATGACCTAACGATTGGATAAATTTTATTAGATGTCACATGTTATAGTTCACCTAGTATAACTCTTGTGGAAATTTCAATAATCATGAATTTTTTATGAAAATCAATTTTGATAAAATAGAAATTGATGGAGTTCAGCATTGTCTTTCTCTAGAATATAATCTATTGAGGCTACCTTACTAAAAACTCAAAAAAATGATCTTTACAAATAAATCTTGTACAATTTAATTACATTTTCATCATTATTCTATATAAATATCATAATGAGGTTACTTTTTATACCCTATAATTTAACATCTATATTATAACAATCAAATTTAATAATTTACTTATGAGATAACTTAGATTCAGATTATATTGGTGTTAAATATTATCCAACATGTTCAACATAATAGTTATTTAATACAAAATTAATAATAATATTTTATAGTGTTTTCTATCACTTTTCCCCTATCTTCAATCAGATATTGCTAAATATGTAGGCATAATGAGGGGGTGTGATTTTATAAGTAATATGGTGCATATCTACAAATTTTTTTATGGATCTTAGTTTTTTTTCATATGTGTACTTACTGGTACTCATATCCTATTGCTGTGGAATATACATTTATTTTGGATGTAGTGATTATAATCTATAATATGATTACACATGTGGGAAGTGATGTCCTGAGGTATAGTTCAAAACATTTTAAGGGGGTTTATACTCTATACATATTTGTGGATGAGATGAAGATGTTGAGGTTATGAATAGATACAAGGGATGAATGATGAGGTGATGGATTATATATATATATATATATATATATATATAAACAGATTCCAACATTATATGTTTGGACCTGTAGAATATTGGGTTAAGTATTGTTGAGGCATGACCAGCATTAAAGATTACATGATATGTAGAAGCGATTATAACTGATGAAATTTGAAATTGCAGAGTGAGATAAAAAAACAAATGGGGAAGTTTATTGAATTTTACTAATTTTATATACTCATTTCATATGTCTCCTTACATATATGAGTTGCTTAATCTATGATCCATTGGGAGGGTAGGATATAGTTTTATATTTTAAGGCAATGTCTTAGTTTTATTTGTGAACTCCCTGGTTTGTAGTATGGTTTATTCACATTTGAATGAGAAGTTATTGGGATGTTCCTACTTAGTGTACCTATATGATCAACGTATATAAATATATTAATTTTATGTTTTGTATGATCTTTTCATAGATCATTTTGGGAAAAAACTATCACATTTAATTATTCTGGAGTTTTTAGTTCTTTAGTGTAAAATCATTGGAAATATTATACATTTATTTCCATTTTCATTTGTATAAAATTACATTCAGATATGGATATTTCATATTTATTTATTCATAACCTTTAACGGTGGATTTAATATTATCTAATGGACAATAAATTTTTTATATTATTATTAATGCCACCAATTTTTAATATTTTTATACCCTTTCTATTAATAAAATACATATGGCCTATTAGAGGTTAGCTTTGTGTGTCATACCTATTTTCAAATCCACCCCATATGTAACAACCACAAAATTTAGAATTTATTTTCTTTAAATAATATATATATATATATATATATATAAGTTTGTGATATATGCAATACCGAGCATAAATTGAGATTAAATATAAAATTAAAATATTAATAATTAAGTATGACTATTGTTACAAAGTTTTTTGTTTGGATGGTATGAAGATGAATTGCCATATTATGAATTATATTTATAATTTAGTTCATTGATGAAATTAATAACAAATCATATATGTATTATAACATTTTTTGAAATGAAGATAAAATTTTATGAATGTTAATGAGAGATTGTCTATTAAACTAGTTTCATGTCTTTAATGACTTTTATATTAATTTAATCAATTAATAACTATTAATAAATTATTTTATTGAAATAAGTAGATTATATATCAAATTAAATGAATTTTCATTCATTTAACTACAGTTATTAGGCATGTAATGAATATAATGTCTAACAATATAATACTCAATTTCCATTAATTTTAATCCTTTGTTATGATATTATTTTGTTTGCAACTGGTATTGGGTTTATTTGGTGACTTTTGGTGACTTTTGGGGTTTCTAAGACTATTCATTCTTGGAAGAATATTATAGAAATCCAACAGTGTCATCCTAGTAAACCAAGCATCCTGTGTTTGATTTATTGTGCAGAGGGCATGGTTAGTCACATGATGAGTACTAATCGTGTGGCCTACTCATGTCACATGTAGCATGACATGGTGGTTACAAGAATGGTGGCTGAATGTTTTTCAAATGGTGGGTCCAAAACATGTGATGCTTTTTGTATCCTAATATTTGGTGTCGTAATTGTGCACGACCTATCAAATAGTGCAAAAAACTATGCAAATTTTCCATAATCCCATAACGTTCATAATAGTTGGATAATAGTTAGACAAACTATGTTGTGAAATACTATGAATATAATTTAATTATCCAAATTTATAAAATTAATTCCCCATAATTGTTTTTAAACCAAATGCCTCCCATTCAAACCTAACTCGATTTTATAGACCATAAAGTCTATTGAAAAATTATTTTAGCTCTCTCAACCCTCATTTTTCAAAGGTCAACGTGTCAATTGATGTGTTTTTTCTCTTCTAGATTTTGTGTTCTCTAATGATCATGACTTATTAATTCCTCCTCACTACCCCACTCTTACAGAAGCGGATTATCATGTCATTAATGTATTTAGATCTTGAAAATATTAATTGGGATTTTTTTATTCTGTTTTGATCTATCCTATATTTTTATCATAATTTGGATATGGATTCTATTTTCTTGGTTTCTGATATATTGAATTTAGTTTCGTGGTTTCCTATAGAAATATCCATAAATTTACTTCTTTGATACTTATTTTATCTTATTTTAATTAACTATTTATATCCAAACCATGATGTTTGTTTCATAATTTATGTTTTATAAAAGGAATTGTGTTTTTGTGTTCGGAACAACTTGTGCATGAGTCATCAAATAAGATGATAAATTCGTTGAAAATTTATATGAAAAATGGAATGGGATGATTAAAGGAATTGGTGATGGTTATTCACTATATTTACTAAACCTGGGCGTCACTAGGATTATGTTTCAAGCAACCGGAGAACCACGTCACCTATATTTCCTCTCGTTTTACAATTTTACCATCGACCTTCATCTGAAACTCCCCTCGTATCATACACGATTCCATGATACCTGATGCGTTGCTCCCCAATTAGGTTTCCTCCTCCCAGCTGGTTGCTCCCGCGGCTCCCTGATTAGGGTTTCCTTCTCCCAGCTTCTTCCTCCCGCGGCTCCTCGATTAGGGTTTCCTTCTCCCAGCTTCTTCGTCCCGCAGCTCGCCTTTGATGATAGTCTTACCAACACCCATCTTCCGGCCTATGGATTCCCTCTTATGGCGACTACCACGGAGAGACTCAGTCTACTGCCCTTAAAACCAACACTTCACCATCGTCTTCCTCCAGCCTTATTATCATTCTACATCTATTTATTCTTATACTAACATCATATTTGCAGTCATTGCCTCAGCCAATTTTATGTCAACTTCGGCTACCAGATTCCGAGTTCTACGACTCTTCTGTAGATAAGGGATTTCTGATTTCTTCTACTGCATCGCCGTCTACCGTAACCAACTGCTACACCATCTACTAATAGAACCAGAAACCCTATTCCACTACGTCAGGTGAAATTCAAAACTATGTATTTTACATTATTACTATGTTGAGGTAACAGTATTATTACTATCACCAAAACCAAGTAACCTATATCATTCAATTGACTATGCATTTTACATTACACAGTAACCGCGCGAGGATGTGATAGCTTCAGTTTTTAACTCCATTATATATACCTATAAATTCTAGAATCTTGAACAGGTAAATAAAAATGCATTTACTCTTTCTTCCACAAATACATGTTTTTTCACTTTTAGGAAATTCCAAAAAAAAATCGTATGCTTCTCGCTGTTTTCTTCTCCTCCAGTAATGTGCCTCCTGATTTTTTGTTGCCATATCAATCCTCATAGAAAGGTATGATTTCATTATCAGCAGTGTAAAGTGAATTCCTTTTGAGTTCACCCATTGGTATATTTCCCTCATCCCATATTTTTCTGTTTATTTTTTAATTTTTTTCTCACAGTTTAGATTTGTTTAAACTGTTCTTTTATGGAATGATGACTCTGTCATGTTTTATTTCAAATAAAAAATGTTATATGGCCATTGATTTTTAGTTTTATTGATCTCAAATCATCAATGTGGTTTATGGAGACTGATGGAACTACTGAATGTTTTCCATCAAATTGCAATTATCGGAGCCCTGATTGAGATAAATCCTTCATCGATTAGAGCCCTGGATGACGAGGTAATCCCTGGATTGATCAGAGCCCTGAATATTTATCCCTACTATTATTATGATGTTGTATATTTCATTGGTGGTTGTAGGTGTGCATTATTTAGGAGGATAGGGAACTCTTTCTTATTGAGTTGTAGTAACCAGTATTTCATTCGTTTCTTTGGGAGCTCCATTATACAGATTTCCTAATTGATGATCATTTTTAGGTAATATTATTTCACCATGTTCTACTTTTTATTACTACTATCCACTTACTATTTCACTATTTATTTGATATATATTAACCATCATTATAATTGATTCTATGAGAGGTGCATTAAACAGATACATGATGAAAATGGGTGAAGTGTACCACCACATGACGGTTATTTTTGTTTCATATGCATTTTTTAATGTTATTTTTTATCTTATATGTTTCTATTTTATACATATTATTGTTTGAATATTATTTTTGTAACTTATATGTATTCAAAATTGAAATATGTAGGTTCAAATTTAATTCAAAATTAAAATATGCAGAGTTAGAATTGAAATATGCAGGTTCATTTTTATTTCATAATTGAACTACATAGGATCTTAATAATTTCAGGTTTATATAATGTTTGAATATTATTTGTTTAACTTATCTTTATTCAGAATTGAAATATACAGGATCATATTTTCTTTAGAATTTAAATTCACAGGTTCATATTCATTGAAATCAAAAGGTTCATATTTTTCTCCACCTTCTCCTTCAGCTCATCACCACCTCCAAATGTTTCCGCCTCAACCTTGGGGTCATGATTTTCATCGCTGGTGTCTACAGTTTTTCTTTATTTACACTATTATAACCTTGACGCATTACAAATCCACCTCTATCTCGTAATTTTGGTTCCATATACCTACGGTAACCCTTTAATTATTTACTTCGGTAAGCCCTATTTTTTATACAACTTCATATTTGTTTTAGAATTGAAATATACAGGTTCAAATTAATTTCAGATTTTATGATTTTATTTGTCACTAATATTTTCTAATTAAAATTCTAACTATATTGTATATGTAGAAAAACCGGTCTTTTGATTTAAATAGTGAGGATGGGGTGAAACATAATCTCTAAGTATCTTGAGAAATTGTGGCCGAAACAATTCTTGCCATTGAACTGCACACCCGAATGAATGGATACATAAACAAGAAGAATGGAAAAGTGACATACTTTTTCTGCTAAAATAGAAAGGTAACACTGCAAGTTGACTGTTTTTTTAATTGTTTGATTTGTTTTCTAATTATTTTTTTATCCTTAGATTGTATTGATTTTGATTAAGTGGTTCTACGTACATGCCTGTATTTCATTTTTTGGAGAATTTGTAGGATCTTAATCAGGTCTTTATTATGATTTTCTTGCACTATAAAGGATTAAATATTATTTCCTTAAGTTATTTCACTGGTTTTTTATGATCAATTTTGTTGGTTGCAGCTACTATTTTTGAATCTTATTCTTGGGAATATTTATGGTAACATCAAGTTCATAGAAATTGTTTTCATGTTTAAAAGTTTGGAGCTATGAGTCTAATGAAAATTTTCAGTGATATGGAGTGATCGATTTAATACGAGGAAACTAGATTGACCTAGAAAACTCTTCCAACTGTAGAATCAGTGTAGGTGCGATCCAATGGAAATGACTGGAAACATATCTTCAATTTTTAATGGTATTAGTGTCTCGACTCCCTTATATAAAAGTAATGGTATTGTTTTCTTTTTATGGATTCTGATGTGTGGATTATTTTGATTTTAGGAGTTGCGTTCGGATCGAAAAACATGTTTTTATATAGGAAGGCATCGCTCCAATAATCTTATTCTTCTTCAGTTTTACTTGAATGTACATGAATATGGATTCAATGGGCACGTTTGAGTTGTTTTGGTTGTTTTTTCTGTGCACTAATGTTCAATTTCAATTTTTTTTTTCAACAAGCAAGGTTTTGATTTTTCATCTTCAATGTCAATGCCTTAGTTTCAACTTATATAAATCAAGATCTGTGAAGAAGGTTTTCTATCCTCATTTAGTAAATTTGTTTTCTTTATATTCATGATTAAATATTTAAAGTTTTATTTTATTGTTTTCTAATTCTTTTCTCAGTGCATGTGAATACAGAAACAGGAATTGGAAATGAAGGCAGGTAATTTCACATATTGATTCTACTAAATGTTTCTTAGTTTATGATGTGCCTAAAATTTCTCAACTTGTATTGAATATTACAATAATGTGGCATTTTTTTTCTAAAAAATTATATTAATGAATAAGTATAAGCAGTTTTATTGGACTGTTTTCTAATTTTTTTTCTCAAAAGTGCATGTGAATACATAAACATGAATTGGAAATGAATGCAGGTAATTTTTCCTAAGATCATGGAGTTAACCTCTCTTCCATCCAACATATGAATGCAGGTAATTTTTTTTCACTATTGAATCAACTATATATTGTTTTATTATGCACTAAAAACATATGAAATAGATGATTATAAGGATTTCATCCTTGACTAAAAAAATATTTCATCCAAGCCTATGAATACATTCGTGTCCTCAAAACATATATCAATGTCAATGCCTTAGTTTCAACCTATAGAAATCAAGATCTGCGAAAAAGGTGCTCTATCCTCATTTCATGAATTTGTTTTGCCTTACATTCATTATTAATTATTACCAGTTTTATTTCACTATTTTATAATTGTTTCCTCAGTGTGAATTTGAATTTGTTTTTCCTTATATTCATTTTTAAAATTGGACAGCCCCTATGCTTACCCATTATTGGTCTCTACTCAGGTGATCTGTAAAACCAGCATCACAACACTCTTGTGTATTTATGATATATCCTTATTTTAGAGTAGTGGATCATTTTTTCCTTGAAAAAATTTTGTTATGTGGCTAGATTCAGTGACTTAATTGCACCACCATGGTCATGAAGAAAGACTTGGTACCACAACAAGGTATGTAATTCAAATCACTACAAACCATTCTATTATAAACAAATCCTGCTTACATGACACCACCAAATCCTGTTCACATGATAAATGCATCCTTATTACCTTGGACTGAACTTTACAGAATTTCTTACAGGTGGAAACATAAAAGATTCAAGATTATTTATATGTATGTGTTTACTTATTGGTTATACATTGATATTTATGGATTTCTTATTGAACTGTATCCCTATTTCGAAAAGGTGTTTTTACATATATGATATACATATTTGTGGATTTCATATTAAATTACTCCATTTTAGTCACAAATAGTATGTTATTATAAAAATTAATGTATGTGCAGGTAAATATATTGGATGAATGTGTATGTCCTCAGCTCCTAGCTTATTACATGTTCTTTGACCACTAAAACTCTTCACAACTAAAAAACTAGGTACAACACCATATTTTTTATCTATAAATTTTTTTTATTGGTCATCAAGCATTTAACATCCAAATCTTAATAGTTATAGTTACTCTTACTAAATCTGAATTGTCATGTATTAAAGTAGTAAATTTTTTTACACAACATAAAATCTTATATTCCTTTGATTAGTGGATCGTGTATTTTATTTCATTAATGGATTCTTTTTAGAGTAGTGGAACAAGTTTGAGCATGTGAATCATGTATTTTATTTCAGTACTGGATCACGCTATTTTTTCAAGAAGTGGATCATGTGCTTAATTATATCAATGAATCATTTTAAGAGAAAAAAATAACGAATTTTAGAGCAGTGGATCATGTGCTTCATTTAGTGTTACTTTCATGACATCATTTGAACTAATAAAACATCATTTTTTTCATGCCATTTTCATTTTTTCTATGATTGATACATAGAATACATTTCTGGAATTTTTAAATATTACATTAATGGCATGTAAAAAGATTGCAGGATTTTGTATGCGATCAGGTCAAGGTTTATTAGCTCTTATTCCACCACTATTACTCCTCATCACTAAAAAAACTAGGTAAAACAGTACCTTTAATTTCATGATTTTTTTTATATTGGACATCATTAATTTAACTTCTAAATGTTATTAGTTACTTCTACTAAATCTGACAGGACATGTTTTAGAGAAGTGTATCATATTTTATGGTAGTGGATCATGTATTTTAATTCAGTAGTAGATCATGTATTTTAATTCAGTAGTGAATCATGTATTATATTTTTTCATGAATCACATTATTTTCTAGAGTAATGGAATATGTTTTTTCTTTGACAGGTGGATCATGCATTTTTTGGTTCGCAGAACTTGTAATTTGTTAGAGCATAGGATCTTGAGATTTATTAGATCATTGGATCATTTTTTAGAGCACCATATCATGTATTTTAGAGCATTGTATCATGTGTTTTAGAGCAGTGGGTCATTGGAACGTGTTTTATTCTCTTCAATATTTTTCATGCATTAAGCAATGCATTGTTTCATCTAGATAGTGGGAAGGGGAGGGGAGGGGAGGAGCTGGGCAGGTTGGAGGGGAGGGGAGGGGAGGGGAGGGGCCTAGTGGGGGAAGAGTTTGCGCAGGGGGAGTGATGGGGGAAGGGGCTGGGCAGGGGGGAAGCTGAGGTGGGAGGGAGAGATGTTGGGATTGGGTGGCAGACAACCATAGGGGGAGGGGAGGGGTAGAGCTGGGTAGGGGGTAGGAGGAGGTGCTGCGAAATTGGGTGGGGGATGACAAGCTGGGCAGGGTGGACGGGGGGGGAGAGGAGGGGATGGGCAGGGGAGGGAGGAGGGGGGGAGGAGTGGCTGGACAGGTGCTACTCAGCTTTCAGAAACATTTTCTGAAGGAAAATTCCAGACCAAGGTGTTCATTCCATCAAATAATTATATTTTAATGTGTTGCTTTTTTTTCTTGTACCATAGTCTGTCCACTGTTTGGTTTTGTAATGCAGGTTGTTGGTGTTCCTGTTACTTTGTACGGGGATCTCAATAACCAGTTTGTTGAGACTAATGTTGTGTTTGATACAATATGCAAGGTATTAGTTTTAAGGCTCAACATGAATTATGAAGACAAGCTAATATATTTTGTTCAAAACATAAACATGAAAACCTTTTTTAATGTCTACCGAAGCACATGCCAAATATGTGCTTTTTGTTTACATTAGGGATTAATAAATATTAACAACTTAATTTATTGGTTTTGATTAATTTGGAATCCCTTTAGCATATAAGAGTAATTTTTTTAAAGTAATTGTTTGATTCAGAAGAAGAATTTATTTGAAAACAGGATTTTAATAAATGTATATTAAAACCAGGTTAATGCCCAGATCATAAGAAATGTTTGCACGGATTCCCTTTCTACAGAGAAGGTATTAATATATTTTTTATTATCAAATTTATGCTATTTTTATGGAATCTTTTATAGTTTAAGAGATCATTTTAACAGAACCAAATCTCATTGATGCTAATTTTAAATTTTTTTAGTTCTCTTTTTTTGAAGATATTTAATGAGTGACTTGCTATTGTAGTCTTGAACAGTATTGATGTCTAAAACATTTGACAGGTTGGAGGGGAGGGGTAGGGTCTGGTCAGGTTGGAGGGGGGGAGGGGATGGGCAGGTTGGAGGGGAGGGGATGGGAGGGGAGGATGATGGCAGGGGGACGGGGCTGTTGGGGGAAAAGGTTGGGCAGGGGGAGGGGAGGGGGAGGGTCTGAGGCTGGGCAGGTTGGAGGGGAGGTAAGGGGAGGGGAGGGTGATGGCATGGGGGAGGGGGCTGCTGGGGGAAAAGATTGGGTAGGGGGAGGGGAGAGGATGGGCAGGGGCTAGGCTGGTTGGAGGGGAGGGGAGGGGAGGGGAGGGGAGGGGCTAGGTAGGTTGGAGGGGAGGGGAGGGGAAAGGAGGATGATGGAAGGGGGTGTTGGGGGAAGTGGTTGGGTAGGGGGGAGGGGAGGGGAGGGTGATGGAAGGGGGAGAGGGCTGCTGGGGGAAAAGACTGGGCATGAGAGAGCAGGATGATGGCAATGGGGTTTCGGGGGAAGAGACTAGGCAGGGGGAGGGGAGGGTGATGGCAGGGGGAGGGGGCTGCTGGGGGAAAAGGCTGGGCAGGGGGGAGGGGAGGGGAGGGTGATGGCAGGGGGTGGGGGCTGCTGGGGGAAAAGTCTGGGCAGGGGGGGGAGGAGAGGGGAGGGGCAGGGGCTGGGCAGGTTGAAGGGGAGGGGAGGGGAGGGGCTCAGCAGGTTGGAGTGGTGGGGAGGGGAGAGGAGGATGATAGCAGGGGGAGGGGTGCTGGGGGTAGAGTTTGGGCAGGGGGGGAGGGGAGGGGGGAGGGGGAGGGGCCTACTTTATGTGATCTCTCCCATCCTATTTGCTACTTTGAATGTTCTATTCATTCATTTCCATTGATATATTATGATGTATATACTTATTTTGTGTTTCTCATGTCCATTTGAATGTTCTTTTTCAGTTGGATATTTCATTCATGTCCATTTCTCGGTGACATTAAAACTTATTCTGAATTTTTAGGTATTATTATGATATATACTTATGTTGTATATATTCTTATGCCCTATTATTATGCTGTATATTCAGGTACTCTTATGATGTGTTAGACAATGAAGATTCCAACCAATCTTATATTGGTTAGGCAAAGACGAAATGCATTGGGAACATCTTCTACTTACTTGAAAATTACTCCATGTCTAAGCATCCCAACATCACTATTTGTGGACTACAATTGTTTTTATATTATAATTATTCCTTGGAACATATCATATTTTTTTATTAGATAAATCATTCTTTAAGTATATTCTCTTCAACTTTGTGTTTCATAGTATGCAATATTGTTTTCCTAAATTCAGTTTATATTGAAGTCAGGTTTCCATCCTTGACTATTCCAAAGTTTTTCACATTACAATTGATGTATCTTATTTTAACATTTTATATTGATATCTTCTTAATAGATTCACTTATAATTTGAAACTATTCACCACTTATTTGTGAGTAAAATGCATTAAACTTTACTGTTTCTTCGCAATTATTAAAAATAGAACTCTTAAGAAGACAAATAATAAACTATTATGTTTTATAAATAGTTTTATATAGTTATTAATAAGAATTATTTTATAGTGTCGTGCGTCGCACGAGCAGATTACTAGTTTATAATGAAAGAATGATATGTTTTATTGTTTTAAAATAAATTTAATTCTTTTAAATGACATCATTTTTGAAGAAAACTAATTTTATTTTTAGTTTTAAAAGTTTACTGATTGATTTTGTAAACCTAAATATGGGGCCAATTAAATAATTTATTGATTAAAATGATTTCAAATTGATTTATATGGATGAATTCATATTTTATGTTTGATTTCATTAAATCACATGTGAGCCTGGGTAGTTATGTGAGAAGAAAGGATGCCTCACATGTATTATCTCTACCTAGAAGTACAATTATGATGAGAATTCAAACAAAATTATAATTGACATTTCCTTTTTATTCCTCAAGAAATTATGCTGTGAGACATATTCCTCATACCTGTGAATGTGTGAACATTGATAACTGTACCTCACATTGATGTACGAGATTACTTATACAAACCTATTTTGTGGGTCTCTTAGTAACATATCATTAATTGAAAATGATTTCATGAGAAATTAATTATGCACAAAAATTTCATGAAATATTTTATTCATTTAGGTTCTGATTGAAAAAATTCATTCATTCCTATTTTTATGGATATTCACCGTTATAATAAATCATTAACGATGCTAATGTGTTAAAAATGAATGAACTGATATAATCTTAGAAAATATTTCCAATCCATGTTTTCTACAATTATATCATTGTTAGTTTATTTGATATAGAATATTTATGAAATTTTTTGGTGGAATCCTACATGGAAATTATAGATTACACAAGAATTTTTGTTTCGGTTGTGTATAAGTTTTATCATTCCATGTCTAGATAAATGAAAGGCAGAACATAGAGGTAGTGGGTGTTCTTTATTACATAGACCTTGTGTGTTTACAATGACCAGTGGATCATGTGATCCAAATGTTACACATATACCATTGATGATTTAGTTTTGGTTATGTAGTGACTCGATATGTTATGTCATACCTTCCATTGAATAATTTTTTTTAAATATTTATTTTTTATCTTATTGTATTCATAGAATACCAACAAGTTACTTATTCATGTTATACTACTTTTCCTTGATGAATTATTCTTATGAGGAAGTTTTTCCCTATTTTAGTTATGGATTCCCTTGTTCTAGCCACCAAATCTTAGGAATCAGTAACACCCTTCACACCATATCAAGAATATTTTGAGTACCATTTATGTGGGATATTCAGTTCAATTTAGGAAAAATTGTTATTAGATAGTGGTTGAGTATCTTATAAATGTTGGTATATTATTTTGGGATGTCTTATTAGTCATGAGAAATGTATTTTGACACATAAGGGTTTGGTTATGACTTAGTTTCTGTGTAGCTATAATTGTAATGATAATTATGTTACCAGGGGTTATTAGAATCAAATTTAATTGAAGAAATTTAATGATGTTAATATTTTAATTTTACCAAACACTGATATGATTTTATCTTTTTCTAGTATTCTACTCTAATAGATATAGTTGTTTAGATTTAGTATCTTGAATGATATTGTCCAAATATTTTTTGTATTTGTGTATTACTATCTTCTATAAATGGAATAAACAAATTCATAAAAAGGGACATGTAGATACACTATATTTTGTGAACCCTATAGATTACTAGAACCTTTATGAGTTTCCAATGAAACTGGTCAAATATCTGGTCCGACTAGTTTTATGTGTTCCCATTTATCATACAATGGTTGAAACCCAGAAGGATGATATTATAGATCATTCCCAACAAAATTTATATTTCAATCCACTATTATTACATGGTACAAATGATCCTATAAAGGTAGAGAAATGGTTCAAAAAGGTTTAGTAACTCATCAATTTCCTAGAGACATTGGATTATTTTATAGTTAAACATGATGTATTCATTCTTTAATGGTCTAGAATAAGGTTATAGGAATATTTTATAATGTCATGAAAGACAGTGGTATCATGGTGTAAATAATTCAAGGATCTCATTATGTAAAAATTCTATCCACTATAGATAGTTTTTACTATGTTTATGGATTTTACTAATATGTATCAAAATGATTGAATGTTGACTTAGAATAATAAACACAATTCTATAATTTTTCACTCCCCTTATAAGGTAGATTTGAATTTGAATTTGGAAGCCTGATGGCTTTAAATAGGAATTCAAATACATTTCCAATCAAATTTTTTGTTTCTAAAAATCATCTTTTATGATTATGTTCCTTACGGGGCCTTGATGTAATAACATGATATGGATGGTACGTTAGTTTTGAATAGGGTTCCTCATACTCAGAGTGGTATACTGAGTGGTCCATTTTATGGAAAGATGAAAAATGCTGAATCTAGTGTGGTAAAATATGGTTTTGGATATTAGAAACCAACATCGTCTTATTCATCTAATGTTTCACGACAAAAAACATTTAGTTTGTTTAAATACGGAGAAGTTTTGATCATGATGCTTAATTTCTCAGAGGTACTTATGAAAATAATTAACTATATGATTTGAATTATTTTCCTCCTTATCTACGAATAACAAAAAAATAATAATAATGGATGCTATATGTGTGACTTATCAATTAATTAACTCTATATGTAATTGATAAATAATTTATATTGAAAATTTTTAACTAATTTACTTACCAACATCATTCCTCACATACTTGTATATCTCAATATATTTACATTATTCATGACATTTTATAGTCTTGTTACTCCCCTATAGAATCATAATTGATTTAATTGAAAAATATATGGGAAAATGGGAAAAAATTCATCATTAATGAGAATTTCAATAATTTTTTGTAGATTTTTTTCTCAACATAAAATAATGATTTCCTCAAGAATTCTATATTTGTTGCCCCCAAAATGTGTACACTATATATTATCTTCATCTTAGAACATATCATTATCAAATGGATATCATGTGTAATTTTAATAATAATTATTGAAGTAACAATGAAACACAACATGGACCACTTTATAAATAATCATCCTTATTATTATAACATTTTTATAGCAATCATAATAATAGTTCACCCCTATACACCTCGACTATATTTTCATTTTCAAAGAATAAAATACTATATATTTGACGATCATGATTCTTTTCCATTGAATCTTAGTTAGATAAAAATGGTTTATACATTCTTTTCACCCAAGAAACACATTCAATTGTATCCCCATTAATGTTAGGAATATTAATTCCTTCTTCCAATTTTATAGAAATAGTAAAAAATAATGGTTGTATTATATTATTGATTCCCATAACTTTGGGATTTTTGGGGATTTCTTATTTAACCATAGTAACCAAGGACCATTAATTCCCTAATTCATGATTCATTATTTCACTAGATTTAACCAAAATGATCGTCCAATACATTAAAATGCCCTTATCATTCTTGAACATTCCACATTGTTTCTCCGAATATCATTAGTGTCACTCTTTCGGGAAACACTCCTAAAATTAAAATTAATTTTATTATTAATAATTTATTCATACAAACCAATATTATTGTTCATCTTATGGATTTATTCTCTTATATGTTTATCATATTTTCTTTTCTTAATTCAATAATTCTAGATTTGTTATCTATATTCCTTATTTTAATATCTTAATTTACAATAGAAAGAAATTTATTCTATTTGTTATAGAATTTTTTTCATTATACTTGTTAATATCATGTTTATAATGTTCTTTTTGATAAGTATGCATGTTAAAAAACCCACACATATTCAACCTCTATTCATTGTATTTTCTTGTTTACTATCACTAAATAAATTTGGGGGATTCATTGTAAATTTTAACCTGACATTTACATTTTAATGAAACCCATTTTTGAAATCTCAATTATGATTTTCATGACTATTAATATATATGTGGTAAATTTATTTTTACATTTAATATGTTTACATTATTTAAAATAAAAACATCTCTCTCTTGGTACATGTATTCTTGTTCGTTAATAAATTAATATTTTATATCATAATTAAATATACATTTTACTAAAGAATTCATTGCAGAAATAGTATCCCATGAATCTTGGTTTTCTATTTTTAACATTACTCTTACCATTTATTCTATCTTATTTTTTATATAATTTTAGCCCCTATTTGAGTTTTTTTTGGGGAACAACTATTTTTTTTCTCAAAACCACCAATGATGGAAATGTGGGATTATTATAGGTTTTCTCTCCCGAATGTTTTCCAAAATTTACATTATAACCTAAAGTATGAATAATATAATTATTATAAAAAACACAATTTCGTATAACATGGGTTTAATATTACATTAAACCTTTAGTAGATATATAATTTGATACATTGAAGAATTTAATTCCCATGGATTGTAGTATTTTAATATATATATATCCATATTATAACTATTCTGAGTAATAACACTTTAAATAACAATTTGTGAAGAGTCGTCATTTTTTATTACTATGATTCCTAAATTAACTTACAACTAAAATACACATAAAATAAATATTTTTCTTATAATCCTCAAAGGAAATCAGAATTTATAATATTTTCTAATAATCATAACACCCTTCTTATGTTCTTAATGCACATTGATATTCCATTTCAATCGATTTACACAATACTTTATCTATTTTTTTATTTCAAAATGTGAACTATTGAAATTAATTATTGATTATAATATTTTTAAAACTTCAATTATATTTCTATCTATCTATTTGTAAGTATTTTTTTATCTTTAAAATTCTACTTAATAATATACTCTAAAATTTTGATTATCATTATGTATGATTCTTCAGATTGAAAATTTTGGTCTCAAATTGTTTTATTATTTTTAAACAAACCACAAAAATTAATTATAGTTCTTCATATATCTATTCATATTATAAATAATACTAGTTTATGTCCTCCTATATGTCTTTAAAATTCCATAATTTAAATTTAAAATAATAGTTGGTAATTGTTTAGGGTTTTACTCATAATGATTTATGACTAAACATGTGAATTCTTTGGGAGATGATATTCTCCACTAATACTAGGTTAATGATTTAAAAATTAAGGATATTAAATTTTAGTTACCTCTTTAATATGATTGAATTTTTAAAATCATGTGGTGTAATTGTTTTCTATATTATCAAAAGTTAATTTAACCACTACATATTCACTAATAATTATTATTCTTGTTTACCTATGATTATAGTATAAGGATGAGGGGTTTTCTACTATATTTAAGAAGGGGTATACTATATAGATACCACCTCTAACAAAAATTATTTCACATTTTTTAACATAATCCTCTGTTAATTACAACTAAAATATTGTGGGGACTAGTGTCTTTAGAAAACTAGGTTCATAAATACATAAATGCGAGGTGAAAATGAAACTTCAATTTCTTATTCTTAATAATGACCCCATAAATGTTTTCATGATACTAAGACCGCATAGATAAATTTGGGGAATACATAGAAAAAATGGGTGATCTACAAATCCAAATCAAGGAACAAGAATGACTAGAAAACATAAAATGTTAGTCAATGATATAAATTGATACCATAAAATATATGGAAACATGAGTGCTAAAGTGGATGAATAATATAAATTACTCAGTATCATAAGATCATAACAATATAGGAGTTGTGTAAGAAACATAATACATGAAGAAAAACATAAGTAAAGGATAACCATAGAGATGACATCACTTGGTGGAGATGGTCCCATAATGGATTTGGTTTACTCTTTCCCATACATGAATTATCATGAGACTAAAACATTAACCATTGCATTGGATGTCTATATAATTTCAATACAAACTATCACAATCATATCATGTATATGAATTTATGTTCCATATAATGGAGATAAATCATAATTCAAAAGATAATAATTACCAATTAATTGAAATGGGATGCATAATCTGGTAACATATCATGAAGAATGGAAATTTTGAAAGGAATTCACATGAGGGATAACCATAAGTAATATATTACCCCATAAATGATAGGGAGAATAAGTTATTAATATATATGATTGACATTTTTTGAATTTAGAAGCCATCAACACTATAAAATATTGTCTTAATTAATGAAAATGTCTTTAAAATATAGCATTGATTATTTATTGAGGATAATATATTTTTCACTGTAAAATAACAACTTAAAAATCTAAATTTATTTTCAAAATTTTTTTATAAATAATTTTAAATTAAAGGATCTAATGAAAAATATAATTTATTGTTAAATTAATTCATTTATCATGATGGTGAGTATTTCTATAGATTAAATAGAAGTTAAAACCCAAGTATTTCACACTTTGGTAAAAATGAAAAAAAGTGCCTCATTCAAAAAATTGAAAGAATATTTATTTTAATAAATTTTTTTAAAAAATTAACATCTAAAAAAATTAATGTTATAAATATTATGAGTATATTTAATAATTTTTAAAACATTTCAAATAAAACATTTATACAGAAAATAAAGGATTTTAGAACAATAAGGGAAATAAAGTTGATTTTCCTTAAAAAAAATTACCAACTAAAATTTTGTAACAAAGAGTGGTAAAATTTATATTTACATGAAAATTTCATTATTCACCATAGGCATATAAAATTATTGTGTTCTAAAAGATAATAATCATTTATTTTGATTCAATGGAAATTAAATCACAAATAATCGCAATTGAAATGAAATTAAAGCATCAACCCTTTCAACATTGGAAAAAATGAATTACAAAACCCATGAATTAAGTAAGTTATTTCTAAATTAAAACCTAATTATATATGAATTATTCATTATATTGTATTTAATGTTTCATTATATAAATAATATAAAATAAATCCTATGTAAAAAACAACTTGTGTCCCAAAGAAGGATGTTTTAAGTTGGAAACCCTTACCATTGTGGTAACGTTTAAATCATAACCCCCATGAATTATGTAAGTAAATTTTAAAATAACATAACATGAATTATGAAGGATTTAGGTTATATTCTGTAAATTTTATTTATATAAAACATTTATGTTAAATTTGGTATACAAATGGACATTTGTCTCAAAGAAGGTTGTTTTGGGATGGGAACCAATTATTGAGTAAATATATGAAATGTATCTCCTTTATCAACTATATAAATAAAATATATAAAATTTTATGTATTAATCCTTTAAATTTTTAATAATTTTTCATAAACCATTTAATTCAGTTGTATTGATTTCGTATCTAATTATATAATCATTTATGTCAACATCAAAAGTTATGAGGATTCATTGTTCATAATTTCACAACGGAATCAATGTGTTGACTGTTTTAAAATGGGTCATTATTCCATAAGATACATAATAATAATTCAAATTTAATTATAATATTTATGAATAAATTGTAATTTAAAACCCATCCTAGAAATTTGGATATGAATAATGAATACTTTACAATCATGGAGACAATAGGTTATACGTACCATAAGTAATGTTTCTATTTCTAATAAAGATGATGAAAAAATTAAAGTGTTATTATTTCATCATAGAATGCTCATAATATCATAAATTTAATATACATTCCTTAAATAAATATAAGTATACCATGAATGAAATATGATAGTTAAAAATGAATCACGTCTCTTTGTGAGGCGGTAGACCACCATACACTTGGACGATTTAATAATTTTGAATTAGAATGAAAGGTAAAAATTTATATGATACAGAAATTTTCAATAGTATTTAATGTTTAATTAAAATAATATGTAAAAATTAAATCAATATTGTTGAATTTCCTTGTGTGGTGATGATGGAAAACAAATTACTTCAATTTGAGAGGCAGTTGTACGCCGTAAAAAAATTGGTAGTTTGATTTATAATTTCATGGAAGTGGTGATGGAAGACTATTTTTACATAAAAATAATAACAAATTAATATAATTTTTATATTTTTTATTATAATTTAATTTTTTTTATCTAATTTATGGTGTAAAAAAATAATTCAATAGAATGATATCAGTGAAGATTATTACTTTCTCATAGAATAACCATAATTAGTTCTCTTATTAATGACCCTATGGATGGTCTTTTTGGAAGGGAAGAATCTCTAGAATGTGGGATGGATTCTAGGTATAAATTTTGAAGGGGGTTGGTTTATCCAAAATGCATGAGAGGTGTGAATTATTGAGGGGAGGGGGTGTTATTTTATGAATGAGGAGAAGTGCTATTTTTTAAAAACCAAAAAATATTCAGAAATGGGATTTCACACTAATGAAATGTTCCTAGAAAATAGTACAATGAAGTTGTGTATATTATTTTTGGATTTGGAAAAACTCTACCACTAATATAAAATATTTTTGAAGCAATTTTTCAATTTACCCATAATGTTTCTTACTTTTAGCATTTTAAGTTTTTTTATCATGGTAGCTATTTTTTAAACATTTTACACTTCATTTTGAATGAAAATTAATTTTATCTTATTATATAACATAAATTATGATTATTTAAAATATATAATATATTTTATAAATTAAATTCACATATGTCCTATTTAAAATAAAACCCGCATGTGATTGAAATTGATGTTCCCTAAAGAAACAACCATTTTTAAAGAATAAATTATTCTAAAATAACTCTAAGACTAATAATCCTAATCATATGAATTAAAATTTACAAATAATGATATATAATATAAAAATTTCAGTTAAAACCTTCCTCATTTTGGAATATTTTTTAATTATAATAATGAAAAATTATATGCTTTTAAAAAAATTATAAAAAAATTGTACGACTAAAAATATACAGAAACCAAAATATTGAGTATATATAATTTAATATAAATTTATCTTATAATAAATAACTAATGAATAATTATGATAATTAAAATAAAATTAAAATAATAATATGACTTTGAAAATAATTATTTTATTTAAAATAAATGAATGTTTTACATAAATCGATATTTTTCACTATTTAAATAAAAACAATATTTTATGAATAATCCAAAAATTTCACACTATTATAATTTTGATAGGATGAATTAAAAAATTCATTAAATATTATAAGGTAATTTTTATGATATTTCATTAAATTAATTATAATATTTTCTCATAAAAATAATTAAAAATTCTATTTTGAAGAAAACATATTTTTGAGGAATAAAATTACATTACTAACATATGATTAATTATTTAATATTATATTATCTATTTTTTTAATTAGAACATTTATATTTATTTCATAATATATGTAATCTTATTCATACTCTGTAGTTTATATATTGGTTATACATATAATATTTAAATAATAATAATATTTTAATAGTAAAATGTGGTTCGTTAAGACTTATTTGTTTGTATAAGAGAAGGTAAGAAAGAAATAATATTTATTTAATGAAAAATATATTTTAAATCATTAGGGTGTTACATATTCCTTATCATTATATCATTAACTATAATATTCATGTTGGATTTTATAAACATATATTATAAAAATTTATCCACTTTGATTAACTTTAACTAGAATTGGGTCCCCTTCGAATCCTTTTGTACATACCTTCTTCTATTTAGCTGATACATATTTCATAGTTCTCATCAATACCATGAATATTATTTTCTCCATAATTTCCTTGATATGAGATTTTATTATATTTATTAAATTTTTATTTTATAATGGTTTTTTATTGTAAAATTAAATACTCAAATTATCAATTATATAAAATCCAATAAAAGGTAGAACCTTTTTTTAAGATACTAATAAATGTTCCCAAATAATCAATTCAACCACATTAAGAGGGGTCATAATCTATTGCGGTCAATTATTTACAAATATAAAATCATACCTTTTAATATTTCATATGTTAGAGTGAATTGTTCTGAATTTATCACATAATAATTGATCATAGAGTGTGTAATAAGGGAATGAATCAATAAAAGAAACAATACATTGACATTGATTATTTTTTCAGACAATGTGTGAGTTATTCCTTAGTGTGTTGTTATATTGATTAGAAAGACACATATACAATAATGTACTATTTAGAATATCCATGAGAGTGATGATAACCATGAACCATTATATTTGAATGTAATTTGATTACAATGAATAGAATTTACCGACTCAATAAGAACCATATTTTAATTCTTCACAGTCTCTAGTAAAACAAGTTCCATCCTATGAAATCATATTTTCATATTCCTATTGAAAAATGATGAGATTTATTAGAACCAAAAATTTAATATATTCTGCTATCTTCCAAGGTTGTTTTAATATTCCTTCAAATTCCTATATTTATTAATATTATAAACATTAATCTAGGTGATATCCACCAAAAATAGTGTCCACTTTCTAGTATTTTAATCTCTATTAAAAAGTAGTGACCTGATGATATTAAGTAGTTTTTACATATAACATCATTATAATATATCGTTAAATTGTTTGAAACTTTACGATATTAGTAGTCACCCCTTCTAAGAATAAACTTACTCTATTTTTGTGTGCTTAGACTAATATTATTATATAATTAATCACCCATATCACATTACTAATATTAAATGATTTAAATAAGAAAAATATTTTAAAATTTTATATTCCAATATTTATATTCATAATCTTTATTTTGTACATGTAATATGTCATATTAGACTAATGAATTAGTGGTCCTCTGTAACATGTAATAATATAATGATATTTAATACTCCTCCAATATAATTCAGGAATGATAACATATACCTAAGATATCTGATTTATATTTCTCATTTAATTTGGTGAATGCTATGTTTTAATGTTCAGTTATCATATTATCATTGAATCTCATCAAATCACTATTTTTTTTATTTTCATGCATATTAATTTAATCCCATTTCATCATTTTCATGTAAAAATTCAATCACAATGTAATTATACATTAATTTAATTCTTCCTCTCACCATATAATATCCTTCATCAAATATCATGACCAATATCATACTAATTCATATTTAATACAACAAAAATGATTTTTATCCAGTGAATAATAAATCAAATTCATCACATTTAATATTATATTTCACCTTTGAAAAATACTTAAATATTATGTTTCCAATATTACAATAGTTTTAATTAAATTCATTAGACAAGATATATAAATACATAATAAGATTTATTTTTATTTGAGTGATATTATGTCATACATATCATCAATAACTTTAGAGTTACTCTTATGTATCAACCTCATAAAAACTAATTACACTATAAATTATTTTTTTTATTCCACACTGTAAAATCAGATTTAATATTACATATCTCAGTACATTTTCAATTATGCATTTGATAGAACATATGTGTGATCTTCAAAGTATTACCTATCGTTGAAGCGATGTTATGTTTCATATTGTAATATCTATTGTAGAATTCTAATTCCATGAATACTTTTATGAATTCATTTTCTATATTTTCATGGAAACTCAATTATATTATGTATGAACTATAACCTAGTTAGATCAACTCATACATTCTTAAAATTAAATCAGGATATCATCAAAACAAATTCAGTTATATTATATGATTCCTTATGTTCTTCCAACACAAATAAAATCCTTTTTATTAATTCAATTATCTTCCTATAAGGTAGTATATTTACATATTATTAATTGAAATACTCATTTGAATTGTCCTCATTATATATCAATAAATGCATGCCATTATACTATATCAAAATAGTCAAATATCTTTGTAATCCATGTTATATTACAATTTAATATTAAATACATGAGGAATTATATCTTATGGATATGAATCTGAAAAAATATACCCCAATAATAATTCTTTTATACCAAGAACTAGCTGTTATTATTTAAAAATTTATTTTATTTACCAATTTCTATACTCAATTAAACTCATCCAAACTTACAGTATTCTTGGTAACGTTAGATTCAACAACCTACTAAGAATATTCTATATAATATTTTAATAGAATAACATCATGCTCTATATAGAAAGATCATCATCCTCTATCCATCTTTGGAAATCATCCAACTCACTATAAAACTTTATGTTTGTAAGTAGTGTACTTCAAAAATCAGCAATAACATCCCCATTTTTACATGATTAAAATTAATAATATTTTAATTTGTATGCGTATCCATATACAAATTTAAATTTTTTTAATATTAGGTGAGAATTTTTTCTTTTATTTCCTTCATCAACATTGATGCTTCCTTATAATAATAAATGGGATAAGATCCATCATTAAGTTATTTTTTCATCCATAGTTTTTTGAGGTGTTCATTTCATCCCCTGTTAGATGATATTGAGAAAAACATATTGCTAGGAGAACATATCAGTTATGTTATTATAACTCATATATTAGATGTTTGAGCTGTATCCAAGGCCACCATCAATTATGATTGTCTTAGTCAACTTTTTTACCTTTATTGAACATATAATATTTCATCAATATGTCATATCTTGATTTAAGACATAGATCCATAGGTCATTGAAGGTATCATTAAATTAATTGTGGTTAAAAACATATTAATATTCCTTTTGGATAATCATTTCTATTCTATTACCATTAAATTATTAGTAGACCATCCATATATTAGGCTCATTCAGTGCTCCATCGATTACAAGAAGTTATTTTATAAGGTGAATATTTCTGTGAAAAAATTTACCACTTTATAATTATTTTTTCTCATAATATGACTTATGTTCAACTATGGAGTGAGTGGGAAAATCCATTTGTGGTAAGTTATTTCCTCTATATCATTTAGTAATGAAAATTCAATCGGTTAAGACCCATCTGACCACTACACTATTAGTTCAATTTCCTAGTCTATATTTCCCAACACACAACCACATGATGCTCAATGTTATTGTAGAATATTTTTTTTAATTTACTCATAGATTATGATGGAATGATACTATTTATCTCTACAATGGTTACATGGATTTTTATTGAGTTATATAATTCCCACCATGTGATACCCCATTCATGTACACCCAGATCTTGTGTAAATGACATTCTCTTTACATACTATCTTTTATACCAACTAATGTGAGCAAAAGTTTACCATATATAATTACAATATCAATATCCAACATTGAATCCCTTATATTACCCAAAAAATATATGATTCGAGATTTAAATAATTAGTGTATACCATAACATAATAAAACAATTATTTTCTTATAAAAAGGGAATTTTCCCTGTTTGAAAATGTGTAATCACATTATCATAAATATTCAATATATAAAAAACTTAATGTACACATTAAAACCATATTGGTATATCTAGAATAATATGTTTCTTCATTACCTTTGGAAAAGGAAACATATAGTGTGTAAGCTCAAACAAGTGGTAATAATGAACATAGTAATTAATAATTGATGAAAATAAGTTATCAAAATATGATTAGATATGTGTGAGAACATATAAATTTTTATGGAAATGAACTTGGAGATACATAACCAATAAAACATTGATCACAAACTAAAATTCATGGAATAATGGTTTAGAATAGAATGAAAATTGAATCCCTACTGAATAAAAAACTATGATATTTAATAGTATAACATTGGAATTAAAATATGACATAAGTGTGTGGAATAAAAATAACTAAAAAATCACAACATTATATATTAGATACAACTTCCAGTATCCCATAGTATATTTTATTATGCATCACAACATGAATCTTGTTGTCTAGTGTATATAGCATAAAAACAAAAATGTAATTGTATAAAATATAAAAAATCATTAAAAACATCACATATGAATGTATTGAGATAAAAATATTTATCAAATGAAATCTATGTTTTTATATGACTCCACTAATAGAATAATGATAAAATATACAAATTTATTCCATAAAAACATGAGTTCATTATTCATTCCATCATAGCATAATTAACACATGGAAGATGATTGATTTTCAGGAAAATATCCTTAAAAAATCATTGTATAAACAATGAAAAACTGGGAATTGTATCATTATATCATATCCTAACTAAATACTAACAATCATTAAATGATATTTTCAATAGAGGAAAATAAATTTTAAAAAACTAGTAGAAATATTATTTGAAAAAAAGATTTTTTATTTTATTTTGGTAAAATTTAAATAATTTTAAAACTATATAGAATATGGAAATAATAAATTTGATATAAAACTAGGGATTAATGTAATTGAATTATGATGATAGAGCTTTATCATAATGGTAGGAAAATTCATGAATGATATAAATATTATAAAAAATCCTTTTCAAATGTTTCTAAAAAATGAAAGAAATTTCTCTTATAGAAATGATTTTAAATATTAAATAAAAAACCTTGTAAAAAATTTCAAAATAACTAGTAAATAACCTTATTTATTCATTTAAATATATATAATAATATTCATGAAAAAATTAAAAAAAAATCGATGTGGGAGACATATATTAGGGTAAAATACATTTAAAAGTTTAATGTATTTATTAAAAATAATACCACCTAAGAAGTTTTAAATAAAAAACAACCTGGCATAATAATCTGGATGAAAATAATAAAATACCATTTATATGATCATATTCATTAAATAATATGCCTAAGTGGATTTATATACATTATATAAAGGATTATAGATTCATATTATGAGAAATACATTAATGAGTTAAAATTTATAAGGAAACCCCTTACCATGAGTATAACAACTGAAATAGGAAAATATAAATGAATGGATGGTGTGTTATAATACAATATTCCAATAAAATTTTAGGAATGAAAGAATAAAAAATCCATATTTATATCTCACATATTCAATGTGTAACATAATTAATTAAGTAGATAACATAATGAAATCATTTTAAAAAAAATTCAATGTAATGGAATTGCAAAAAAGAAACATAAATTAGATATAGAACATGAGATGTGAATTTAAATAAAAGAAATAAATTTAAATATAGGATTTATTATTTCATTTCATATTAAATTAATCATGTAAAGGAATAATTTGACCATAATTTTAAATATGTCATAGTAAGTTGAAATTGAGACAATGAAAAAATATGGAATTTATATCACTTAAATCAAAATCTATTAGAAGAAAAAAAAAATTCATTGATTATTAAATACCATGAGTAAAATAAAAAACATATTATAATTAATTCATGGTGTAGTCATTAGAAAATAACTATATTTACATTATTATGGTGTGAAAATGTAATCATGTATTAAGGAATTTAAATTGATACTATGAAACCCTTACCATAGACTTCCACATACAGAGCGTGCACAAATATCCCTGAATAATTAATTGAGAATTAGTAATCATATTAATAATATTATTATTCATATTTATTTTACATTGTAATAACCATGTTATGTTCCATTTTAATAATATTATAATTATTTTTTGATAAATTAACAAATGAGTGTGAAACATTTTGTTTCCCTTACATACTCTAGTTTCATGGTTCATATACTTTAACATTATTTATGGTTTCATAATCTCTATAATCATCATGATATGATAATATAGGATTTATATTTTCATCTTGTCTATAGTTTCCATTTCATGTCACATAGGGTGATTGTTATCATGAAACAATTTAAAATTATAATTTCTAATGATTATTGAATTAAAAAGGAAATTAATTTACTCTTAAATATACACTCAGATAAAATCATTCAATAATTATGAAAACATCATAAATTATTCATTGCTATATTTTATTTCTAGTATTTTAGAGATATTTTTCATTAATTCTTCAAACATTATAAAATTTGTATATAGGTGGAAAATAGAACCAAACAAGAACACACTATAACATATGATTGATTATGAAAATTTAATTTAATTTATTTATAACATAATTTTTAAATAATATCAATGGTTTTTAAAAATTTTTATTTGAAAAATTAAATTAAAGAATATACATATTATAAATATATGAAATAATAACTAAGAACAAGATATTACTTATGTTGAGAGTATGAATATACTCATAGAGGACCACATAGAAATGTGAGTTATGGGATTTTTTATATGGATAATAATCTTAACAAAATGGTACATTTATGATATGTAATGAATATGATAGATTATATAGAGTGTTTGTAATTTTATCTATAGTTTCGAATATGTGAAGAAACGATCCATTTATATCTTAGATGAGTGGAATTTTTGTAATATATTTTGTATATAATAAAGGGAATTTAATTTTCTTTTTTGTATCCTTAGTGTAGATAAATTTTACGGATATGAAATAGAATGTAGATAAACTATAGATCCATTCAATTTTTAATATGAGTTATTAATTTGTTCCAAAAAATGATTTTTGTCACTCGATGGTTTATTACAGGGGATAAATGGTGTGAAATCATTGATGTTGGGTATAACATCTTTGAATGGTATCGTAAAGTGTTTTTTAATGGAAATGGAAATTCTTAACAACTCTCATATCCAAGTTGACACATGTACCAACTTTCTAATGGAAAAAATTCATTGTGGATCTTGGAAAAAAACAATTAGGAACTCACATTGGCCAAGATGATGGGATGTTAGGATCATCACACCCCTTGAGGGGGGTGACTATTGCCTATTCTGGGACTCTATTATAGATTTAGGATATTTTCATGAATCCTTTATTCATTCCCATGTATGTATATGTGGATTGGATTGAATTAATGATCCATCTTGAATAACCATGGGTTAAGAATAATATGTATAAATTAGAGGTTCTCCATTGATAGGGATAACTATATGTGTATATGGTTCTCCATCAATGGTATCCTTTGATAGAAGGATTTGAGATTTGTTGTATGATTGTTAGGAAGAAACTGGTTTTTAGAAATGTGGTGAGTCACTCTATAGTTTTATTTCATCTAGGGAGATGGATGTTATTTTGATATCATGATAGAATCCATAAGATGTGATTCTAATGTATCCTCATGAGATGAATTAGAACCCATTCATTTTGGTGACACTTAATGGGACACATCACCTTTTATAGTCAAGTTATGAGGACCGAACAATGTTGTTTAACGTTATGTTGCGTGGAAGCCTAGGGGAAAGGTTCTCGATCAAGGATTGTTCATGAATTACGTTGAAGCATCCTAGAAGGGATATTGTATCCCATATGGAGATGACCCTTCTAGAATTGTGGCCCATATATGATTAGGGTGAAACCAGGTTCTAGATTTTGACCTCATGGTGGATTCATACGTATCCAAATTAGATGGGAGTCAAAGCCCAAGTAGATTGATAAGATGTTTATTACACCATATATGAGGTCAAAATGAGAATGTGGAAGGGGATTACGCATGTAAACTACCCATATGAATAGAGGTTTGAGCATACATCTATGGAGAATGACCATTTTAGTGGATATTATTGGGGATTATACCGTATAGAAGGACCATTTGGTTTCAGGATCAGTCAGATGTCATGATCGTTGCTGTAAAGACCCGAAAATTTCAAGGAAATTTTTTTCTTAATTTTCTTTGGGATTTTACAAGAACGCAGTTTCTTGACGGCACTTGATTCCGAGGCCCGGTGTGCCCGGAATCATTTTCTGAAGTTTAGCTCGGGTAAGTTCAGTGAACGAACGAGCAAGTTTTCCTAAATATTGAACCGGTGCTCGGAATCGAAATCCGAGGACACCGATGGAATCACAGTGCTGGTAATTGCTTAGAAACACCTTTTTCGGAGTTGCATTTGCTCAGGTGTGGTTATTAAATTTTTGGGTTAAGTAATGGAATAAAATAAAAATGGTGCGACCAATTTTTATTTTATTTAAGTTGTTTAACCTAAGCTAAGTGGTTGGAGTGGGACCCACTATATCATACTCCACTAGGTAGGATATTTGTGGGGTGGGGACCACATGAGCCCCACCTTTTCAACCCCCCTCATTTAATTAAGTAACGCACTCGCACCCCCTTTAAATGAAGTCAACTCTTGCGTTTAACTAGATATTAAATGCCTCTTTTAAATGGGCTGTTAAAACATTTCAATTAATTCAATTAATTGAATTATTCAATTTTGAATTTCAAAAACATTTGGCTTGTGTGTTAAAAAAATAAGACAAGTCTTATTTTTATTAATGGGTTCGTTGTGCGTGAGGGCTTGGGAGATTTTGCTCAAAGTCTTGAAGTTCTTCTTCCTCGACGAAGAATGAGAAGAACGCCGACCTCCGACGACGGGCGACGGTGAGAGACGCCTTCCTCGGAGATCGACGAACCGACGTGCATCACTTCATTCCTTCTTCCCGCGTCAAAGGAAGGGAGACACCTTTCCTCCTCGGACGTTCACCGTCAACATGTGCGGAACTTTCTTCCGCGACGCCTTCTTCCGCGACGTTCAATTCCGCGACGAGCCTTCATTCAACTACGCTCGAGGTAGGGGTTTGAATATATGTTCGTGAATATTTGAGCATTCTTCGTAATCTTAGCCGCTTGCTATCGATTAACGGGAGGGGTCCAGACCGCACAAACACGGACGACCCTCATCCCTTAATTCTTTTGTTTACCTTGTTGTGGTTTGGAACGGAGATGGCGTGGCACCGCGCGGGATCATGCGGCAAAGATGTGCGGCGCCTTCATGCCGCGCCGTTGAAGTCAAATAAGGTCGCGACGTCGTCGCACCGTGCTGAAGAATCACGAAAACACCACGGCTGGAGTGGGGCCGCGGCGGAGGTGCGCGGCGCCGTCGCGCCGCGCCGGTTGGACCAAGGCCACGGTAGAGAAGGGAGCGGCAGCCGGCTTCCGGCCGCTGGCATCGAAGTAGGGGGACGGGACCGTGCCGGTCCCGTGGCGGCAGCAGCCATCCGGCCAGAGAAGGCCGGCCGGTCAGGGGAGAAACCGGGGGTTCGTAACCCCCGGCTGGGAAGCAGGAGCAGCCCCCCACGTGGGGGGCTGCGTTTAGTTAGACAGGGGGGCAGCACGCCCCCCCTTGTCCGCCCAGCTCGGTCATGTCGTGCTGGCCAGTGGACCGCGCCAGCGCACCGGCCGGGCCGCCTAGGCTGAGCCAGGCCACGCCAACCGGGTCGGGCCACGCCCAAGCGGGCCGGACCCGGACCCGTTTCGGGCCGACCCAGCGGGTCTCGGGCCGGGTCGGTCCGGGCCCAAAACCCCCATTTTCGGATTACTTTTGGTATTTTTCCCATATCATGGGATACAGACCTCCAATCGACGCACTGTCAGCTGAGATACGATCCTTGGATCGAGACGGTCGTTTTGGTATATTACACTCAGGGTTTCAAAGAACTTTGGGTATGGCCGGGTTGGTTCAATCCCGAAACCAACCGGGCCCTCAGAGCGGAAACAATTATATCTCGATCTCTGGACGTCTGATTGACGTGCTGTCGACTTTGTTGGATTCCTCTGAATGAGAAGAAACTTTTGGCATGCTTCTCCGGAGTTTTGGATGCTGTTGGATAGTGGCCGGGTTGGATTGTACCCGAAATCCAACCGGGCCCTTGGAACGGAAAAGCTGATAACTTTCAGACTGGACGTCCATTTGATGAACCATCAGTGGAATTGGTGATCTCATTGAGAAACGGACCCTATGAGTATACCCTATTATAGTTTGGGGTAAGGTTGAGATACGGCCGGGTTGGTTCGTACACGAAACCATCCGGGCCCCTTGGACAAAAAGGCTAATAACTCACAGACCGGGCGCCCGATTGACGTGTCGTCTGTTGCATTGAGACCCCTATGATGAAGAAGTCCTTTGAGATACTTCTTTGTGGGACTTGTGATACTTGGAGTATTGACCAGTAGCTCATGGAGCGGACCCTCCCGGAGACGAGCTAACAGAGTGCAGAGACCTAGTAGCTGACTCATACTTGACGACTGCTGATCGATCGACTCAGAGTGATTCAGATAACCCAGTGGGGTGTGCTTGGTTGTAGCGGCAGACCCACGGTGGAGGTGTGCTTGGTTGTAGCGGCAGACCTGCGGTACTCGGCAGAAGGAGTGCCTCTATAGGCTATAAGGTGGTGCGCATGGTTGTAGCGGCAGACCCATGGTGGGAAACGCTTAGTTCCAGTGACATGCCCACAGTACTCGACAGGTGGAGTACTTCAATAGTCCAAGGTTAGTGGGACACGCTTGGTTGTAGTGGCAGACCCACTGTACTCGACCGAGGAGGAGTTCTCCAGCAGCCATGGTTTCGATATTGTGAATAAAATCCTGGTTTGAGATGAGTCTATGACCTTTGTGTTTACCTCATGATTGAGATGGGTCACTTGATAGCTTAGGTATATGTATGGGAATATACCTGGGTAGTGGTTATCTGTTGATTTCAGAATCTTTGTGTTTCCTCATGATTGATATGGGTTACTTGATAACTTAGGTATATGTATGGGCATATACCTAAGTTGAGGTTATCTGTTGAGGTCTTTCTTCAGGGTTATCCTTGTTGGATTTAGTGAGACCTTGAGGGTCTCAGGGTCCCTACTGAGTATCGTTATACTCACCCCTACACGGGCTATGCCTGCTTCTCATTGTGTTGGATGCAGACGACGGGCAGGGCTGACAGAGGCCGAGTGTTCGAGGACTGGACGGTACCCGGAGGCGGAACTCACGACGAGTCAGTATCTGGAGGTGGACTTCACGACGTGATGATACTCGGAGGAGGTTGACGGGTGATAGCATTGTGGATGCTATCTGTACCTACCCTTCAGGTAGGATCCATGGTGGACGATCCAGGAGCTGCGCTATCTGTACCTACCCTTCAGGTAGGATCTGTGGTGGACGACCCAGGAGCTGCTTCCATTCTTCCAATTGCTTGTCTTTTCAATTGTTCTTTTGTTCAGTTGTAGCTGTACTTTCGATTGGGTTTGTGTTATGGCCCATTTACTTTTCAGAAATTCCTTTTGTACTTAGGGTATTACTTCCGCCTGTACTCTGTGGTGTTTTTTTACTTTTATAAAGGCAATGCCTTCCCAGTTATCGGGAATTACGCCTTTGGTGCTAGTCCCCATCCCCTGGCTTATGGAGGGTGAGATTGGGGTAGTCACGGAATGGGCCCCGAGGACGGGTCATGAAAAATTGGTATCAGAGAATTCAGTTCTACCATAGAACTTATAACTCTGGTATTTTTTTCTTCTATGAAGAAATAGTGTTAAGGGTACCGAGTGTGGTTTTCAGTTCAGGGAGTCCAGTGTTGGTGTGGGCGACTGACGTATCCATACACCAGGACCCCGACAACTGAATTCCAACTTTGTACATGAAAACACTGATTGCATGTGTGTTTTCAAAGTTTTTTCCTCAAAACAGCTCAAACCAGGTCAGCTCACCAGGTATAAATCGTTTGACCGCATCACATTTGTTTCTTTCAGGATGCCTCCCCGCGGACGACCAGCTAGAGCCCCGAGAGTTGTACGTACTGACAGCCCACTGAGCGACATGGCCTCAGTACAAGGCCATTTTCCAGTTAAGGCACTAGTGGTGGAAAAAGTGGTACTACTACCTGTTGGTCCACCGATGCCACCAGCCCCAGCAGCAGAGGGTGCACGTCGCTTGAGTGCACTACACGAGTTCCAGCGCCAGAGGCCACCTAGGTTCAAGTGAGAGATAGACCCGCAGGCAGCTGAGGATTGGTTGGAGGCTGTGGTGAGAGTCTTCAGGCAAGTGGGGACGCTAGAAGACTTCATGGTGATCCTTTCTTCTAGCCTCTTTTAGGCAGTAGCAGGCAGATGGTGGAGTCTGATGCTCTAGATGCATGACAAGGAGACACTTTTGTGGGAAAACTTCGAGAGCCTATTCCGGGCAGAGTTTGTAACCACCACCCTTCGAGCGGTGCGTATACAGGAGCTGCTACTTCTACAGTAGGGTAGCATGTTAGTGGCGCAGTATTCAGCGAGGTTCACAGATCTCTCACGCTACTCTATAGATATGGTACGTGACCCGTTCTTCAGGGCCCGAACCTTCGAGCCGGGGCTCAGGTGAGAGATTAGAGCATCTGCTGTTTCTCACAACATCCGGACGCAGACATGGGTGTTGGAGCGAGCCCTCTTAGTGGAGAGTTTCCTTGCTGAGTAGTCTCCAGCAGCAGGACCCACCACTTGACGGCATGCGGCAGAGTCTTCTGCAGTGGGCAGTAGACAGATGAAGTAGAGGTCCAAGAGGACCAGACCTACAGGTGGTCGACCGCATGACACAGGATCGTGTATGTGAGGCACCCAGGGTGGAGAACGACTTACCATGCACGAACAGTGTTACTCATGTGGTGGGGCTGGTCACATAGATTGTGACTGTCCGACCCGCCATGCTGATGACCAGCAGTTAAATGAAGAACCTCCCAGGCAGAGGCAGAGGTTCGATCGAGGTGGACCGCTAGGAGCAGAAGGCCAAGGGAGGGGAGCTGGCCCTGCAGCTGGAGGTGGACGATACTTCGAGGTGTTTCCACCACCACCACCAGGAGGTCCACCCCGACCGCATGGAACATGTGGACATGGGAGAGCTCAGCTCCAGGCAGCAAAAGCATACAACTACAGAGCTCCGGAAGCAAGTGGACAGGAGCGGAACTAGTTGTTTCCTTTTGTTCTTCGTACTTCTAGTTCCATGTTGTTGTTACATTTGTGTCTTTCTACTATGATCTTAAATAATAAAAATACACTTACCTTTGTGACATTTTCGTCCTTCCTTATTGTGTACTAAGGGGTTTTGGTTTAAACTGTTGACTTGACACACACTTTCGAGATTCCTAATGGAGGAGACCCAGTTACCTCACACTGATGCCGAAATTGTGGCTCAACCCTTATAGGCGAGAGTGACAGTTGGATCTCTTGGTAGTAACATCGAGGCCTTATGACGTCGTCCATGGCATGGATACATCATTCATGTCCGGATTGACTGTATTAGGCAAAGAACTTGGCTCATCCAGGGGATGAGACCAGATTTCTCTTATCGGAAAAGAAGAAATCATAGCAGCTCTTGGGGGACCAGAGATGGTCCAGGACACGATAGAGAAGGTCCAGGTCATCCAAGAGTGAATGAGGACAGCTCAGAGCTGACAGTAGCCTTATGCTGACAACAGGCAGAGACCACTAGAGTTCGAGGATGGCGAACACGTTTTCTTACGAGTCTCACCTCGACGTGGAATTACGAAGATTTTGCTGAGGCGGAAAGTTATCTCCATGCTTCATCGGACCCTTCAAGGTCCTCAGTAGGGTAGGCGAGGTGGTTTACTGCTTGGCCTTTCCACCTTAGTTGTACCGGGTTCATGAAATCATCCACGTACCTCGGCTGAGGAGATACGTGCATGATCCTTCACACATCATCGACCTCAGGTAGTTAAACGTCGATGACAGGGTGACATCCGCGGAGATTATAGTGGAGATCGAGGATCGATAGGAGCGGGTCCTATGAGGATGGTTGATTCCTCTTGTGCACTTTCGTTGGCAGCACGAGAACCTCTAGGTGAGAACATGGGAGCTGAAGGCTCAGATGCGTGCTCAGTACCAATTTTTGTTTCCCTAGGTTGTGTTAAAGATTTACGGGGATGTAATGCCCTGAGGAGGGAGTAATGTAAAGACCCAGAAATTTCATGGAAATTTTTTTATTAATTTTCTTTGGGATTTTACAAGAACACAGTTTCTTACGGCACCAGATTCCGAGGCCTGGTGTGCCCGGAATCATTTTCTGAAGTTTAGATTGGGTACGTTCAGTGAAAGAACGAGCAGGTTTTTCTAAATTTTGAACAGGTGCTCGGAATCAAAATTTGAGGACACTAATGGAATCAAAGCACTGATAATTTCTTAGAAACACCTTTTCTGGAGTTTTGTTTGCTCGGGTGTGGTTAATAAATTTTTGGGTTAAGTAAAGGAATAAAATAAAAATGGTTCGACCAATCTTTATTTTATTTAAGTTGTTAATCCTAAGCTAAGTGTTTGGAGTGGGACCCACTATATCCTACTAAACTAGGTAGGATATTTGTGTGGTGGGTCCCACACGAGCCCCACATTTTCAACCCCCCTCCTTTAATTAAGTAACGCACCCGCACCCCCTTTAAATTAATTCAACTCTTGCGTTTAACTAGATATTAAACGCCTCTTTTAATTGGGCAGTCAAAACATTTCAATTAATTCAATTAATTGATTGATTCAATTTTGAATTTCAAAAACATTTGGCTTGTATGTTAATAAAATAAGACAAGTCTTATTTTTATTAAGGGGTTCGTTGTGCGTGAGGGCTTGGGAGATTTTGCTCAAAGTCTTGAAGTTCTTCTTCCTCGACGAAGAACGTGAAGAACGTCGACCTCCGACGAAGGGCGACGGTGAGAGACGCCTTCCTCGGAGATCGATGAACCTACGCGCATTCCTTCATTCCTTCTTACCGCGTCAAAGGAAGGGAGACACCGTTCCTCATCGGACGATCTCCATCAACGTGTGCAGAACTTTCTTCCGCGAAGCCTTATTCCACGACGTTCAATTCCGCGACGAGCCTTCATTCAACTATGCTCGAGGTGGGGGTTTGAATATATGTTTCATGAATATTCGAGCATTCTTCGTAATTTTAGTCTCTTGCTATCGATTAACGGGAGGGGGCCCGACTGCACAAACACGGCCGACCCTCCTCCCTTAATTCTATTTTTGACCTTGTTGTTGTTTGGAACGGAGATGGCGCGGTGTCGTCACACCGCGCGGGATCATGCGGGAAAGATGTGCGGCACCGTCGCGCCGCGCCGTTGAAGTCAAACAAGTTCGCGATGCTGCCGATCCGCGCTGATGAATCACAAAAACACAGTGGCAGGATCGGGGCCGCGGCGGAGGGGCCCGGCGCCATCGCGCCGTGCCGGTCGGACCAAGGCTGCGGCGGAGTAGGGAGCGGCGGCCGGCTTCCGGCCGCCGGCGTCGGAGCAGGGGGATGGGACCACGCCGGTCCCGTGGCGGCAGCGGCCGGCCGGCCGGAGCGGGCCGACCGGTCAGGGGAGAAACTAGGGGTTCATAACCCCCGACTGGGAAGCAGGAGTAGCCCCCCACGTGGCGGTCCGCGTTTAGTTAGACAGGGGGCAGCACCCCCCCCCCTCCCCCCTTGTCCGCCCAGCTCGGTTACGCCGAGCGGTCCGGCGGACCGCGCCAGCGCGCCGGGCGGGCCGCCCCGGCTGGGTCAGGCCTCGCTCAGGCCAGGCCGGGATGCGCCCAATCAGGCCGGACCCGGTTCGGGTCGACCCAGTTCCGGCCGACCCAGGGGGTCTCGGGACGGGTCGGTCCAGGCCCGAAACCCCATTTTCGGATCACTTCCGGTCTTTTGCCCATATCTTGGGCTAAGTACCTCCGATCGATGCACCGTCAGCTGAGATACGATCCTTGGATTGAGACGGTTATTTCGGTATATTACAATCAGGGTTTCGGAGAACTTTGGGTATGGTCGGGTTGGTTCAATCCTGAAACCAATCAAGCCCTCGGAGCAGAAATGCATATATCTCGAGCTCCGGACGTCCGATTGACATGCCGTCGACTTTGTTGGATTCCTATTGATGAGATGAAACTTTTGGCATGATTCTCTTGAGTTTTAGATTCTGTTGGATAGTGTTCAGGTTGGATTGTACCTGAAATCCAACCGGGCCCTTGGAACAGAAAAGCTGATAACTTTCAGACCGGACGTCCGTTTGACGAACCGTCAGTGGCGTTGGTGATCTCGTTGAGAAATGGTCCCTATGAGTATACCCTATGAGAGTTTAGGGTACTGTAGAGATACGGCCAGGTTGGTTCACACACGAAACCAACTGGGCCCCTAGGACGAAAAGGCTAATCACTCACAGACCAGGCGCCTGATTGACACGCCGTCTGTTGCGTTGAGACCCCTATGACGAGGCAGTCCTTTGATATACTTCTTCATGCGACTTGTGATACTTGGAGTATCGACCAGTAGCTCGTGGAGAGGACCCTCCCGGAGGGGAGCTAGTAGAGTGCAGATACCTAGAAGCTGACTTAGACTTGACGAATGCTGATTGATCGACTTGGAGTGATTCAGATAGCCCAGTGGGGTGTTCTTGGTTGTAGAAGAAGACCCACGGTGGAGGTGCGCTTTTTTGTAGTGGCAGACCCGCGGTACTCGACAGAAGGAGTACCTCTGTAGGCTATGAGGGGGTGCGCTTGGTTGTAGCGGTAGACCCATGGTGGGATGCACTTGGTTGCAATGCCAGGACCATAGTACTCGATAGGTGGATTAATTCAGCAGTCCAAGGTTAGTGGGATGTGCTTGGTTGTAGCGGCAAACCCACTGTACTCGACAGAGGAGGAGTTCTCCAACAGTCGTGGTTTCGATATCGTGAATAAAATTCTGGTTTGAGCTGATTCTATGACCTTTGTGTTTACCTCATGATTGAGATGGGTCACTTGATAACTTAGGTATATGTATGGGCATATACCTGGGTAGTGGTTATCCATTGATTTCATAATCCTTGTGTTTCCTCATGATTGAGATGGGTTACTTGAAAACTTAGGTATATGTATGGGCATATACCTAAGTAGTGGCTATCTGTTGAGATCTTTCATTGTGGTTATCCTTGTTGGATTTAGTGAGACCTTGAGGGTATCGGGGTCCCAACTGAGTATCGTTATACTCACCCCTGCACGGGCTATGCCCGCACCGCGTTATATTGGATGCAGACGACAGGCAGCGCTGACAGAGGCCGAGTGTTCGAGAACTGGATGATACCCGGAGGTGGAACTCATGACGAGTCAATATCCGAGGGTGGACTTCATAACATGACAATACTCAGAGGAGGTTGACATGAGAGAGCATTGTGGAGGCTATCTGTACCTACCCTTCAGGTAGGATCTGTGGTGGATGATCCAGGAGCTGCGCTATCTGTACCTACCCTTCAGGTAGGATCCGTGGTGGACGACCCAGAAGCTGCTTCCATTCTTCCAGCTGCTAGTCTTTTCTGTTGTACTTTTGTTCAGTTGTAGCTGTACTTTCGATTAGGTTTGTATTCTAGCCCATTTACTTTTTATCACTTCGTTTTGTACTTAGTGTATTACTTTCGCTTGTACTCTGTGGTGTTTTGTTTACTTGTATAAAGGAAATTCCTTCCCAGTTATCAAGAATTACACCTTTGGTGATAGTCACCATCCCCTGGCCTATGAAAGGTGGGCTTGGGGTAATCATGGAACGGGCCCCGAGGACGGGTTGTGATAGTTTCTCACCACTAAGCCCTAGTGATTCATGCTTGGTATGAGAAACAAGTGAAATAAGTGGATATAAAGATCCCATGATCCACTCTATCTATTAGTGGATGATGTGCTAAAATCCAAAGGGAGAGAGAAAGGTTATTGAACGTTCCTATTTCCTCTTATGTTCTAGAAAATGGGTTATTCACATTTAATAATCTATCCTGATATGACCTAGGATGAGGCAATGGGGTTCAAGAGTGTCTCCTATCACACAAAGGGAAATTGGAAAACTCTATAAGGGATTCCCAAAAATTTGTTCATGGTGGAGGATATCATTCCATGTTGAAGGGAATCGAATTTGTGATCCTCATCATCTTCGACTAGAATTGGGAGGTTCATGTGATCACATAAGGTTGAGACCCTCATTAGTATGGAAATGAAGACTTAAAGTCATTATTAGGGTATGCCTTGTCATGGAGGATGCACACGTGAATCCACATACCAATGATATATAGAAGAAAAATGGCATACCATTGTGCTCGATCAGATGCTCATACATATCCAGTGGATTTGTAAGAAACATTTACTAGATGAAATTAGACTGGTTCACAGAGGGTCCAGTATGGGGGCCAATGAGATGATAGAAGGGAGTGATGGGAGATGGAGACTAGATCACCCTAGGAGATCCATTGCTCATTATATGTATTTATATGGGATGGGGTTACCTCCACATATAACGTTTCTTTGGGGGTGAGGGTCTCATCTTCATAGCATGGTGTTACATTGTCCAACTGTCCACCAGCGTAGCATGTTGTTATGAGTGGTTTGGTGCCTCCCATATAGTGTTTTTATATGTGGGGTAATGTTCCTCCCTAGTATAATTTTACTATGTGTGGTAGGGTTCTTCCCCTATAGTGTTTTTTATGAGGGGTGTTAGTCTGCAAATGGGCCATCTATTTATACATCATATAGTGGTGTTCACAAAGGGATTTACATTCACTAGTGGTTGAATGTTTTTCTACTTAAACCATATTTCTATGTAGTGGGGATTTTAAATACAGAGAAAACAAATATGTGTGCTTTGGCTATTTTATGGTATATCTTACTATAATCTCCTTTTTCTATCCTTGTGTGGTGGTGGTCCCATTTTCGACCTCATATTATGTCATTTTTCACTTATATAGGATTGGAGGGACTGAGTAACAGGTTTTTTGATCATGTGGGGTGGTCCACTAACCTTAGTTTTCATAAGTCCATGCATATTACCCATCCAATGAAGGGTTTCAATCATTAGGGTAAGTCATTAAAAGTGGATAAAATCAAAACCCTTCCTCATGAATGACTTTTTTCTAATATAGGCCTCAACAGGGCCATCTCATCCCATGAAGAGTTTCATTCATGGGGTATGGTCATTTGTGGGGTAGTAATCATCACCTATACTTGAAAACAATATTGTTTCATTTGAGGTAATGGGTAGTGCCACATCATCTTGGAAAATATTTTATTCGCATGGTGCTTTTTGAATTGGAGGAAGGACATGCAGAGAGAAAGTCGATGAAGAAATTTAGGCTTTATAGCATAAATTCTTAATGGATTCCCCCTTTTGAACAATGTTATTAAATTTTATTTTGAGTTTTTTATACCATTTGATGTAGTTTTATTATTCAATTATGTAAAATTTTCAGGGCCCATCAAATTCCCCCCATCAGAATGGGTTCTGATCAGGACGGTGAGGAGACAATTCCGATGTAGAAAGCAGTCTTGTTTTGAACAATTTTGTGTTATATAGGTAAACCCATAAGAGGGGACCATAATAATAAATAGGTGGCCAAGTTCATTTTTATTCTATAATATTTCTTGGGGAACTAACTACTCTTTACACTCTCTAATTGCTTCTTTCTTACATGTATCACATACATTTCGAATTCCCCTTTTCGCAAACTGAACATTAACAGCCACGAAAGGTAATTTTATTTTGAACTCCCATAATGTGACAAAATGTTTTATGGATGGATTGTCCCATTTATTTTTTCTTCATTGGAAAATTATTTCCATGACATAACTTCGTGGATGGATCATCTTATATAGTGATTCTTTTTTGTCCAATGCATTGTGAACCTGTACCTCGAATATGGATTCTTCACAACCCAACACTCCACGAACTGATTTTTCATGGGCAAATACTTGGCATTCAAAGAGACACCCAATCTTTTAAATTTCCCTATTATTTTGTTTCCATCCATATCCAAGGAATCTCATGTATTTTTTATGATCCATTAAATGGAGGAATGTCTATAGCCTCCACCTGAATGATGTTGATGGGTAGAATACCTACCAATGCTTAGAACATTGAATAAAATCATCGATACTTTAGCATACATTAGAAGGGAATTCCAAAGAACCTTAATTAAATAGATATTATTACCTACCTAGTGTAAAACTGACAACCATATTATAGATTTGGAATTTACAATGTTCCCCCATTCACCAGTTGTTCAGAATAACCCATTTCTTGGACTAAGATATAATAGGAGTGTGCCCATGTGAAACACTATACTAAATGGAATATAATTTCATTATCATGTAAAGAGAATGTTTTTGTTTTGAATGGTTCTATGTGGATACAATGTAACCAACACATCCATGATATATCATTGAAATATAACATTTTGGATTACCCATCCATTTTCAAACTCTCGGAATGAAATCCCAATAGATGTTGGATCTCCATGTTGTACTTGCAGTTAGGAGGGATCTTGTTAGATAAATGGGATTGTTAATTCTCCATGAAACATAAATTCAGTGAAACTTCTGAATTACTGGAGGTTTTTTACTAATATCATGGAATATGGGTTTCTCAATTAGTGGTTTACTCACTAACAGAGATGTTTCCTAAATTGACCAGTCGCTGGTATTTGAGCATAAATATTTTCCACCTCTCAGATGGTGAATTTGTGGTAATATTATAATATATATTCCAATTTGGGGGAACCCACATCTTAAGTAATATTTATGATGAATTTATTCCCATATCTAACAGTACTGGAATTTTTGTTAATTGCAATGACCTATTTTCGATGGGATCCCGTCGCAAATAGGCTTTAGCGACGGGGCTCCGTCGCAAATAGCCCATTGCAGAAAATGCTATCGCAAATACAATTATTTATGATCGTCCCATCGCAAAAAAAATTATTTGTGATGGGAAACATTCCCGTCGCAAATAAGCTTCTGATTATATATTATATATACATAAACATTTTCGTGATGGGCCCGTCGCAAAAACTATTTACGACGGGCTATTGTCCCAGCGCAAAATATATATATATATATATATATATATATATAAATTTTTGCGATGGTCCCATCACAACAAATTATTTGCCACAGGACTACTTTCCCATCACAAATATGTTTTTTAAAATATTTAGTTAGACTATTTACGACGGGGTCCCGTCTCAAAAGGTCTCATCGCAATTATTAAATTAATTTTTAAAAAATAAATTTTAATAATATTACAATTAATGAAAAAAATAATATTACGATTATTAAAACAATAAACAATATTAAATATTAAATTTCTCAATATTCACAAAAAAATATTAAAAAATAAAAAAATATTAAAAATTAAATTATGTAATATTTGCACCAATATAAAAGACAGAAAATGTAAATAATTCATATTACAATTTTAATTCAAATGTTTGTAACATAAAAAAATCACTGGGGGTCATCTTATGGAGGAGGTGGAGGAGCTGAAGGAGCTGGTGGAGGAAACTCCATCCCTAATCTACGAGTCAGACGACGCATGTACTCCATCTGCTCGTGATGCTGGTGCTGCCATCGATGGATCTGCTCCTCGTAATGTTACTCTTGGTGCTGCCATCGATGGATCTGCTCCTTGTAATGCTACTCCTGATGTTGCTTACACCGACACATCTCTTATTGCTGCTTCTACAAAGTCTCTATATGCTCGGACTGAGCTCGCAACTGCTCCTGATATTGTGAGCCAAAACATGATGCCTCTCCACGAGCTCCTCTCGAGCGGGATGCCGACATCACAGCAGTACCATAATAAGTACCAGGAGTCAAATGAGAGCTAATTCCAACTACTCTACCCTCCTCAAAGCCATACTGAGTCGCCTGTATCCATGACGCCTCATTGAAATAGTGAGAATTGGTCTGCTCAGCCGTCTCGTCCTGACCCTTAGCCTGTGTCAGAGAGGTCGCAACCTCATATGACTCCTTTAATTCCAATTTAAAATTAAAATTTTAAAAATATTATATGCAGTTAATTTTTTTTAAAAAAAATAATACTAACCAAAATCTGACGCTGGTGATGACGTCTAATATCTCCAGTGGCTGGATCATTGTACATCCTCTGATAAATGTTGAACTCCGTAATATCGGGATGCTCAATTGTCTACAAAAATATAAAATAAACTGTTTATATTTAAAGTTATATAAAATATTTAAGAAATATACTTACCAGATGTTCTTTAACAAATGCTCTTTATGGGAACTGAACCACCAGTAGGCTGAGGGTCAGCTGATCCCACATCCTCGTCATTCAAAGGTAGCTCAACCTCCTCTAACTCACGCAATAGATCAGAGTCCATCTGAAACACAAAATGGTTGTTGTTAGTAGATAGTTAAAAATAACTATTATATATAGATATATATCAGTTATTATTATAACCAGCATTTAACTATGTCAATGTTCATCTTCACCCTCTTCTCCATAGCTATCAATGTCAATGTATTTGTCTTCCTCCTCAGCATCATCAGTATCCATATGAGTTTCAGTTTCAGTATCTCTTCTCATTTAAAATTCATTTGTAACATCATTAACATCATCATCACCATCGATCCTTAATTGTGGTGTGTCATCATCGATATTCACGTCTCTTTGTGAATTAGATGGATTTTGAGTCATCTCTTGAAAATTTTCAATTCCTTCCACTTCAGTGGAACCACATACAGTTTGAGTAAACTTATTTTCCTGAGATTTCATTTTTATTATTCTCTACAAATCTCTCAAGTCTCTTGAAGTAGCACAGTACTTTGGATTAAAAATTTGATGTGCCTGTTGAGCCAGTAAAAATGGTCCATTTACTGCAATAAGACTTTTATATTTAATATCGATGATTCCATGAGTCGGATGAACACACAAACCTCTCTCAGTATCCAACTACCGAAATTTAAACATTGTTATATAATTTTGTCCTAGATAACACATCTCAATAATTTCATCCAAAATGCCATAATAGTCAAATTTAGTTTCTCTGTGATGTGATCCTCTCAAGAAAACTCCACTGTTCATTGTTTTTTTTATTCCCCGTATGAAAGTGTATGAAATCAAAAACCATTCACCACATATGCATTAAAATATTTAACCATTTTGGATGGTGGGTTACTCAATATACACAGTTCCTTATCAATTTTATCAGCATATTGAGACACCTAAAAATTTGTAAAATAGTTATAAATATAATAAATAATAAACATAATTGATATTTAACAATCAATAATTTATGTTACCAGTTTTTGAAACCATTGAGAAAAATTTTTTTGTCTGCGTTTTTCAAGAGCAGCTGCTGTAATTTGTGGAAGTTGTTTCTTGATACGATTATTATAAAACCTAAAAAGATATGTTTAAATATTTTAACATAAATTATAGAATAAGTAATTAGAGAACTCACAGGATAAATGATTTTACTTCTTCACAGTTGAGCAAAACGTATGTATGAGCTCTGTGATGTTCATCATATGAAAGCCATCGTTCATAAACTCCATCGAAACCAAGATTTGGATGATTAAAAACTGTTAATTGATTGTCCATTTCTTCATTAACATTCCCCTCATTTCATCCCATGTGATTCTGTTTTGAGGGACATTGATATTCAAAATAATGAGAGCAGAAAAATGAAATTTCCTCTTGCAAATAAGCTTCAGCAACAGAGCCTTCAAATGATGCTTTATTACGTATTTTTCTCTTCAATTTCTACATGAATCTCTCAAATGGGTATATCCATTGAAACTGTACTAGACCTCCACATTTAGCTTCATGTGGTAAATTTAATATCAGTTGTTCCATTGAGTTAAAGAAAGCCGACAAAAAGATTTTTTCCAGTTTACATATAATTACAGAAACATCTTCTTCCATTTTTCATAGCGTATCATAGTCTATTGTCGCTGAACAAATGTCTCAAAAAAATGATATGTCTGTTATCGAATCTAAAATCATAGAATTCAACAAAATTCTGAATCCAATCGACACAAGTATTTCCATTATAACATGACAATCATGACCTTTTAATTCAGTAATATAATCATTCTTAAAGAATCTGCCCAAATTGGATGTCTAGCCATCTGGAAGTCCCAAATCTGCAATCCACTGACAAATTATAAGCGACTCTCTTTGTAAAATGTATAAGCTTCTTTTGGCTTCATTAACCTCTGTGATCTAACATTTTCAAATAATTCATGTTCTGGTTGACTGCAAATTTGGGCAAGATCTAATCGTGCCTTTACAGTATCTTTGGTCTTACCTGGTGTATCCAAAACTGTATGAAATAACTTATCAAAATAGTTCTTCTCAATATGCATAACATCCAACATGTGGCGGACCAACAAATCAGACCAATACAGAAGATCCCAAAAAATGCTCTGTTTTATCCAGTTATGTTCTTTCCCAAAGCCATGAATTTTTTGATGGTTTACTGTTGGTCCAAATGTGATGGGGGGTAATGAAAATACAACTGATTTTAACTCTATACCATAGATCATCTTTGGAGGTTCATCTCTTTCAATTATACCTTTTCTAAAATGAAATTTGTTCGTCCAAAAAGGATGATCGGTTGGAAGAAATCTATAGTGACAATCAAAATAGAAAGGTTTTTTTCCATTGACCAGCATAAAGGCTTTGTTTTCTTTCATACAATAAGGACATGATTTCTGACCATGTGTACTTCAACCATATAACATGACATATGCCAGAAAGTCACTAATTGTCCACATCAATGTAGCTTTTAATATGAAATTTTGTATCACAGGAACATCATATTTTTTAATACCATCACTCCACAATGCATTTAACTCATCAATCAATGGTTTCAAATAAATATCATTATTCTTTTTCGAATGTCCTGGGATTAATTGAATCAAAAAGATATATGGATCCTTCATCAACATCCATGGAGGAAAATTGTACGAAGTTATAAAGACATGCCAACATGAATACTGACTACCATAAGAACCAAATGTACAAAAACTGTCAGTGGAAGGACCCAATCGCACATTTCGGACTTCTATAACTAAAGATGAATGCAGACGATTAAAATGTTTCCATGAATCACCATCAGATGGATGATTCAAGCTTTTATCAGTTGAAATCTTGGTTTTGTGCCATGACATCATTGATGTTGTGTTCAGAGACATAAATAAACGGTGAATCCTGGGTATAAGGGGGAAATATCTCAACTGTTTTACTGGAATCAATCTAGACTTCCCTAGTTGAGCTTCTTTATACCTCGATTGTCCACATGTGGGAAAAATATCCAATGACTTATTTTCTCCAAAATATAAGATGCAATCATTTGGACATGCATGAATCTTCTGATAACTAAGGTCCAAATTACGAATCAGCCTCTTTCTCTCATAGTAATTTTCGGGCAACGCATTTTCTTCGGGTAATAGTGTTTTAACCAAAGAAAATATCTGATCAAAACAGTTGTTTGACATTGCATTATCTGATTTAATAGCCATAAATTTTGCAACCGCTTCTAATTTTCTTATCTTTCAACCAGGATATAATGCATCCTCAACAGACCTCAACAACTCATAAAATTTGGATGTTACCAACTCAGGAGTTAAATCAATATCATCGTGAGTTTTAGTTTTTTGCACAGATGGACCTGCAACATCATGTACTAAATTTTGAAACCATGATGGATCTGGAATCATAATATTATGATCTTATCTGGAACTGTGTTCAATGTGTTGATACCAAAAAACATAATCTTTTTGAAAACCAAACCACAAGAGATGTCCCCCAACTTTATCAAATGTGTCAAACATTCTCAGAGCACATTTTTTACAAGGAAACTTACTTGTGACTTCTGAAACATATTCTGGTTTTGATGATTCAAATGCTAAGAAAGCATCAACACCCTCAATATATACAGGATTTAAACCATAACAATTTGGATTTCTATGCTGATTTATCCAAGCATGATCAGCTAATAATGACTGATGTCGACTTCCTTGTTCCATATTTTTCTACATATTTATAAAATCATCAATGTTTTTGAATAGTTTGAAATTATAAAAACACTTTCTGAAAAAGATGATAAATAATTACAACTACTTAATATTTATCATTAATTAAGGGAGACACAATTTCCAGTGGATTGACAGCTACTATTTTGTCGGACAACTCATTTAATTGCATCTTTCCCACCCTTATTATTTCAAATTATTACTAATGATTGCTAATTATTCCTAATTATTCCTAATTATATATAATTTTTACAAATTATTTCAAATTATTACTAATTGTTACTAATTATTAAATTTATTACTAATTATTACAATTTATTACTTATTATTACAATTTATTACTAATTATTACTATTTATTAGTAATTTTGCAATACTTAACAATACTTAGCAAAAGGAAAATTGCTTGAATAATAAAAGGAAATTTGGTAATCATCATTGTGGAGATGATTATAAATTTTCCCTTCATTATCCAAGCAGATTTTGATTACTAATTATTAGTAATAAAAAAATTATATCATCAATATTTACGAAAAAACAATATTAATATTATTAAAATAATAAAAAATTTATAAAATATTAAAATTATCAATATTCACAACAAACTTTGTTCTATTCTTAACATGGTCAAATCTCAAAGGGTCTTCAATTGTCAAGTCATGCGCATTAAAAATTTTCTTTCAGTAATGTCCAATGTAAACTCTATAATTGTACTTACATGGTTGATCACATCGCAAGTAGTGCTGCAATAGGACGACCAAAGTAGTGACGTTCTCGTCTCTAAGAATCATCTCACATGACTCTTTACATAGATCATTCTTCCTCAAAAATTTGAGGGGATATAATTATTTTTCCCTTAAATTTTCAAGGAAGAATGGTCTATGTAAAGGTTCATGTGAGATAATTCTTATAGATAAGAAGGGCATGACTTGGTTTTTCTGATTGCAACACTACTTGCGAGGTGATCAACCATGCAAGGAAAATTATAGAGTTTACATTGGACATGGCTGACACAAACTTTTTATTGTGCATGACCTGACAATTAGCAACCCTTTGAGATTTGAACATGTTAAGAATAGAGCAAATCCTGTTGCGAATATTGATAATTTTAATATTTTATAAATTTTTTATTATTTTAATAATATTAATATTTTTTTCCGTAAATATTGATAATATAATTTTTTTTGTTACTAATTATTGCTAATTGTTACTAATTATTCCTAATTATTGATCATTATTGCTAATTATTGCTAATTATTGCTAATTATTGCTAATTATTGCTAATTATTGCTAATTATTGCTAATTATAGCTACTTATATCTAATTATTGCTAATTATTTCTAATTATTGCTAATTATTGCTAATTATTTCCAATTATTGCTAATTATTGCTAATTATTACTAATTATTGCTAATTATTGCTAATTATAACTAATTATTGCTCATTATATCTAATTATTAATAATTATTGCTGATTATTGCTAATTATATCTAATTATTCCTAATTATATCTAATTATTGCTAATTATATCTAATTATTGCTAATTATATCTAATTATTGCTAATTATATCTAATTATTGCTAATTGTATCTAATTATTTCTAATTATATCTAATTATTCCTAATTATATATATTATTCCTAATTATATCTAATTATTCCTAATTATTACTAATTATTCCTAATTATTACTAATTATTCCTAATTATTACTAATTGTTCCTAATTATTACTACTTATTCGTAATTATTACTAATTATTTCCAATTATTACTAATTATTACTAATTATTACTAATTATTACTAATTATTACTAATTATTACTAATTATTCCTAATTATATCTAATTATTCCTAATTATTACTAATTATTCTTAATTATTACTAATTATTACTAATTATTAACAATTATTACTAATTATTACTTATTATTACTAATTATTTCTAATTATTACTAATTATTACTAATTATTACTAATTATTACTAATTATTACTAATTATATCTAATTATTACTAATTATATCTAATTATATCTAATTATATCTAATTATATCTAATTATATCTAATTATATCAAATTATATCTAATTATTAATAATTATTCCTAATTATTCCTAATTATTCCTAATTATTCCTAATTATTCCTAATTATTCCTAATTATTGTTAATTATTCCTAATTGTTACTAATTATTACTAATTATTCCTAATTATTACAAATTATATCGAATTATTACTAATTATAACTATTTATTACTAATTATACCTATTTATTACTAATTATACCTATTTATTACTAATTATACCTAATTATTACTAATTATACCTAATTATTACTAATTATACCTAATTATTACTAATTATACCTAATTAGTACTAATTATACCTAATTATTACTAATTATACCTAATTATTACTAATTATACCTAATTATTACTAATTATACCTAATTATTACTAATTATACCTAATTATTCCTAATTATGCCTAATTATTACTAATTATACCTAATTATTTCTAATTATTCCTAATTATTTCTATTTAATCCTAATTATTACTAATTATAGCTAATTATTACTAATTATAGATAATTATTACTAATTATGACTAATTATTCCTCAATATAGATAATTATTACTTATTATTGCTAATTATTTCTAATTATAGCTAATTATTACTAATTATAGCTAATTATACCTAATTATTGCTAATTATTACTAATTAGTCCTAATTATTACTAATTATTACTAATTATTCCTAATTATATCTAATTCTTACTAATTATAGCTAATTATTACTAATTATAGTTAATTTTTACTTATTATAGTTAATTATTCCTAATTATTCCTAATTATTCCTAATTATGTCTAATTATTACTAATTATATCTAATTATTACTAATTATTACTTATCATATCTAATTATTCCTAATTATTACTAATTATTCCTAATTATTACTATTTATTCCTAATTATTACTAATTATCTCTAATTATTACTAATTATTACTAATTATTACTAATTATATCTAATTATTACTAATTATATCTAATTATTACTAATTATAGCTAATTATTACTAATTATATCTAATTATTACTAATTATAGTTAATTATTACTAATTATATCTATTTATTACTAATTATATCTAATTATTACTAATTATATCTAATTATATCTAATTATTACTAATTATATCTTATTATTACTAATTATATCTAATTATTCCTAATTATATCTAATTATTACTAATTATATCTTATTATTACTAATTATATCTTGTTATTACTAATTATTCCTAATTATTACTAATTACTACTAATTATTCCTAATTATTTTTAATTATTCCTAATTATTACTAGTTATTCCTAATTATTACTAATTATTGCAAATTATTCCTAATTATAACTATATATAGCTAATTATAACTATTTATTGCTAATTATAACTATTTATTGCTAATTATATCTATTTACTGCTAATTATATCTATTTATTCCTAATTATATCTATTTATTCCTAATTATATCTATTTATTCCAAATTATATCTAATTAATATTAATTATAACTAATTATTTATAATTATAACTAACAATTTCAATTTCTTAGTAAAACAAAATATAAATAAAAATCAATAAAAATCTAATTAAATTAGAACTAATAAACAACAATTAAAATTGACATAAAAAAATAAAATAAATATAAAAAAATGAAATATAAATACCTTAAACATTGATATTCTGAAGATATTGACGCCCTCTGATTGCTCTTGTATAAAAAACTTCAACTAAAAGAAAATTTCTCTTTGAAACTGAAGAATGAAGAGAGAGAGAGAGAGAAAGATCTGAATGATTTGGGAAAAAAACGGATGGGACTATATATAGGTTAGATCAGTTGCAATGAGAGTATTAGCGACGGGAAGCCCGTCGCAAATGGTGGTATTTGCGACGGGGCCCGTCGCAATTGCCCTCGCCCGCATTAATTACAGTCCGCGGTTAAAAGGTCATTTGCGATGGGACCCGTCGCAAATAGTACCTGCCGACATTCTTTTTGCGATGGGAGGACATCCCGTCACAAAAAGGTATTGACCGCTGCCGGGTATTTGCGATGGGACCCGTTGCAAATACCCCAGCGTCGTTTGGCGCGCAAGCCGCGCCAAACTATTTGCAACTGGAGACGAAATCCCGTCGCAAATAGCTTCCTGGACGGGTTATTTGCGACAGGATTTCTTCCTGTCACAAATAACCCGTCGCAAATAGCGCTTTTTCCCGTAGTGTAAAACCTGGGAAAACACCAAATATGTATCTCCATTGGCAAGGGACCTGCTGACCAAGGCAGAAGAATTACTTGGTCAGACCCTCAATATATACTCACTCATTCCATTAAATGATTGGATAAAGTTATTTTTTCATGTTAGGTGTTCATAAACAAAGTTTTTACTTATAAGGGATCTTCTAAATAAAAAATCGTGAGTTATTCAACGTTTTTACAAGGATAATCTTGAAAAATTCCAACACACAATGTGGGTTTATAGAACCCGAACACACATATCTCTGAATTTTGGGATGGCTGGATATTTCACTTTGTTTTAAGTGGATAGATCTTTCCATCCTATGATGCATATAACAGTGTCAGGGTTGGAACTATTATGATTGTAGCGACATTGGATGAGGGAAAACATATTATCTTAGTTGTACCCAATGTTTCTCATATTTATGAACTATTGGGCCATATGAAAGAGGGAAGGACCCAACATCATCTCTGTGGTCCATTCGAATCCTTGTACGGCCAGGTGGTGGAACACTACCAATTCAATGAATATCAGAATATTGCAATAATTCTCCATTCCATCATTTCCATGCAATGCTTAATATTTTTTTTGTTCACTAGAAATCCCTAGGCTTCAATGGCACTGTCATGATGTTGAGAGATTTTTCCTACTTTACATTCATTCTATACACCACATCTTTAGGAATGGTGGTTGATAGTGATGAAGGTACTTTCAAGGAGTGCTTTAACATCATCTCCATATGAGATGTAATTTTGTCTACACTAGGGGATGGGGTAACCCTATGTAAATTATATTCTCCTTACAGATTTTCATGACCATTTGGATGTATGCAATGGGTTATCTCTCTTCCCATTCCTTTGATTCAAGAGTAGTATCCAGTTACCATTCTCTAGGTGTGGATGATGAGGAATCATGAATATTCTAGAATGAAATTGACTATTCCTACCATCAATATATCATATAACTTTTCTAAATGTTAAATCATATCCCGATGGGATATTAAGGAAGGAAATATGAAAGGTGGGAAAACCATAGACGTTTCCCCACTCAGTTTCTGACACACCATCCTCATTAACCTTAAGAGGAGAACACCTTATGTATTGAGACTCTCAGCATATCAGTAGAGCATCATCCTCTATATCCCCCATAATTGAAGGTGGTGAAAATCCAATGTTTTCAACTAACACGAATGGGAACCCTTTTAATGCTAGTCCTAGTGGAACAGAATTGGGGACCTCACCAATAGATGATGGTCCTATCAGCCAGGTTCTCAAAGCGGAGTAGTAGGGGAAATGGTATATTTCATTACATTAGAGTTGTTTTTCAATACAAAAAGGTATTTTTTGGTTTCAATAGTAGTTATCATACCAATGGCTGTGAGTGATAAGTATCCTGATCCCCACATTTCCATTGAACACTAGGTTGTTCAATGTTGGGTCTCAAACCAAATTATTATTTTCATCATAGTGACACCAATGGAAGAAATTGATAATAAGAAGGAAAGAATTATACAACATTTTATTGGACTATCTTTAGTATAGATTGTTTATCAACAACTATATGTTCTTAACCACTAGATAAATATCTCTATAGAAGGAATAAATACTTAAGAATGTGACCACAATCAATTTAATTCTTCTCATCATCAAACAAGAGCCTTACATGATATTTCTACTGAGTTACACCAATTTGTAATTGAAGAAGAAGGATATTATGAATATGTGGTGACACAGAATGATTATATACAAGAATGTGAGGCTATTGTGTCAAGGTTAAAGGTGCAAATGTCATAAAATTATAGAATCCTTGAATCCATCAATTAGGTTAGAGTTCTCATGGTCATCCTTAGAGAGATACACCCATCAAATAATACTAAATATGAGAAAAGATCCAGTTTGGAACGGACTGTTGATGGCTCACATCAGGAGGTAGTCAATTTTATGAATAAATCAAGCCGATCATCATTTTTTCAATTTTTTCCATTATGTTACACCCTTTTCATTTATTAGTATCATCTGGGTGAGACTCCAGGATTTGGATTCTCATGTGTTTTTATTCAAAAAATAAATGAAAAATAATTTTTCCTCTCGGTATTACCCTTTATTTATTCCCATAATACCCATCAATCAGAATTTAGAATGTTTGTTAAAGGATAATCTCTAAGATAACATAAATTTCATCCTCACTAGATATAAATTTCAATTACAATCTAGGAAAATAAAATTGACATGATCATGTAATCCTCAATTTTTCATGAACTGAGGGACTCCACAAGCATATAATTGAATATTGTAGGGGTTACATGGAAAACCCTAAAATATTTGTTTCTTTTATGTTACCACTATAATTTTTTCTAAATTCCACTATGGTGTCAGCATAGAGGGTGTAACATCACTTTTACAAAGGCCTCACTTTCTAGGTTATTAACCTAACATGTTTTTGTCCTTTTTCTATTTCTTGATTTTTTCCAAAACCATGCAAAGAATCAGCATAGTGAGATAGTACTCGCCATTTACAAAAGGATCCCTTTGATTTTATCCATTTAGTGAAAATTACACTTTAGGTACAAAAAATTAGATAATAAATTATTGGGTGAGGGAATGAATAGGGATTACAGGTTGAGAATGTACAATTATTTTTCAGACATGAATATTGTACTTTTGTACCCTGGTTTTCTGATTTAGGAATCTGAGACATGATATAGGAAAATTACTTGTGGAGTATCCATAAGAAAAGATTCCAACATGATGTTTTAGGGGTGTATAAAGGTAAGATAATCCTCCATTGGAGAAAAGTATTCCTTTGCTTGATAGGCCATTTTTTTGGGTAACTTAGTAAGATCCCACTTGGGAACATTAGGCATAGTCAAACAAAGGTGTCCTCATGTCATTGATGCTCCATTTTTTATGGCCAGGTAATTTATAATGTTTCAGATTTCTGATGACAACAAAGGTTGGGTTTTCAGGGAAATGATTTATGAAAATAGAAAGGACATCTTTGTTGTCACGTGCCATTAAAAGAGATGCCACACCTATAAGAGTTTTACATGTGTAAAGGAGGTATAGATCATGGTTCAGTTTAAGATCCTGAAACTTGGACATGGACCAAGAAGTATAATTTCTTAGGGAAGGGACATTCAAGTGCTATTATTTTTGGACACATAGCATTGACTGAGGGATAACACTTTCCCTTTTCATGGTAATCTATCCAAGAATGTTCCATCATCATCAAGAATGAAGGGGAGAGTTTGTATGTTTTAATTTGGGGGTTTGTGATTCCAACGAGTGATGTGGGAATTAAACTTTATTGGGGTGTATAGAGAATGGAAAAGCCTCTCATGGGGATAAATTTTCATTTGGATGAAATTATTTTTTTATGGAAAACCTATATAGATCCAATTAGGTATTATTATACATAGTCAAACAATGGATTCCCCAAGACAAGAACCTCAATTTATGATGTATAAGGCGGTTTATAAAGATTTGTATGGTACGATACTCAATGTTTGGTTTGTGGAAAGATAGTTCCTGAAAATGAAAGGGGAAACCTTGTAAAAAAAACTTTTGGGAATGGGTAGAAGGATTTTCCATACATTGGTCAAACATTTACATAAAAAAGAATGATTTTCATTATATATGGGCCTAAGATATAAGGTCTGAGTTTCATTACTTATCTCATCAAAATAAGAATCATTCCATTCATACTTTTGGGAAGGTTCCCCATGCAGGTTTGACCCATGCACAGGGAAGGGGAATTTCTTTTGAGTATGAGATCACAAATGGGGAAAGGTTTATAATGTGATCTCCTATGATAATCTATCCCATGCATACGAGAGTGTTGATTTTTTTGATGTTTATGGATCGAGATATATGATTTGGGTATCACTACATATCCCGAATAAGTGAGAATCAAGCAATACATAGTTCTTATACGGCTACCCATATAGGTCTGACCTGTGAACATGAAGATGAAATTTTTAATTCTTGTTGTATCTAGACATAGGATTGGATATTTTTGTGTCATTATGTAAATGCGATGTAAAGAATCAAGAAATAAGTAGTTATCATCAACATGCAGTTTAGTGTCATGGGACTAGGACATCAACTGTGCAGTTTAATGTCATGTGTTGAGGATGGAATGAGTTCTTTCAATTTTTTGTCTCACAGCTAGGACTATACGTCATGGAATTGATGAGTAAGATGCGGATTAATGGGCCAGGAGGTTCTAAAATTCCTTTGACATGAGGGGGAAGGAAGTGAAAGCCATTATTATAGAGATCCTCAGATCAGGAGATGTGATATGAGGAAAAATGTCCATTATAGGATTATAATGATAGAAGAGGACACTCATGGTAATGAATTTTCTTTTGGTTGAGAGGCTAGTTTTTGTCATCATATGAAGAACAAACTCAGTAATATTTTCCATAGTGAAGTAAAGGTGTCCTCAATACACTGGCCCCACCCTGATCCCCGATGTCTTGGGGAATATCACATAGATCTAAAATTATCTGCGACACAAAGTATAGTGAATAAATTTATTGTGTTTGGGTATATAAGAAACATTCAAACCATGATTTTACATGGAGTTTCAAACTCCCTAAATAGATCTGAATCATTTATGAGGGGGATTATTGTTTCCTTAATAGATCCCTATGTGAGGAACTGAAACATGAGGTCACTTTCATAGATATTTGATTGTATATAGGGGATGGGTACATGTTCCTTTTCCCTTTTCCTATTTCTAGGTCTAGGACATGAGGACTCAGCATCAATATGTGTCTCATCAAAATGAAAATCAATCCCCCTATAGTTCATGAGGTACCATGCAGTTTAACATTTTCTTGTAAGGATATTTTTCATGTAGTTTAATGTCATGCAATAAGGACATAGGCTCCCTAATTTGAAGATGAAATCTTGTGGTTGGACACATTTTTAATGATCTTGGTTTCACTATGTATCATGGGATGGTAGGAATCAAGCCATAAAACATTGTTGAAGCTGTCTTTAACCATCCCCTTTAACTCCATGTAGTAAGAACATCATTTTTTCCTTTTAAGTTTATACTACTACGACCATGGAATTCTTGATGTGGATTGATATGCCTTGATCTTGTGAGGAATCCTTTTCTGAAACTCCTAATCACATGTGCGTTACTCTTATTGTGAAAAAAGGTGCGAAAAAGGTTTAATATGTGGAATTGAGGCAGTAAATGGAGGATATGGTTATCTTGAATTTTTTATGTCTATATTAGGATATAAAACCATGATCTTTGATGTATACTGAAAAAACGAACAAATCCATATGTAGTTCTTGGGAATAACCCTATGTAGGATTGTATCATACATAAAGGGAAGGGCTTTTTCATTGTACATACAGCTGGCCCTGGGATTTGAGATCCTGGTGTCAATTTATTTTTAATGGTGACATGATTCAAGGTATACACAGTTCTAATACCTCATGAATTTTAACTTCATTTGGTGAGGATGATGGTGACCCAACATGAAATATGGGGAATTTTATGGAAAGAACCAAAATCAGGGATCCGTGTGTCACTATGTATCCTTTGATGAAAAGAATCTATCTAATCATAGTTCTATAAGGAATATCTATACATATATAACCTGTACACATAGAGGGGAAATTATTTATCATATTTTGTGGATGGGCCTATGAAATATTGTTTTTTTGTCACTATATATCCCATTTTATTGAGAATCAATTCATATGTAGTCCTTGAGGAACCATGCAGTTTAACATCTTAAGGTAATTATGATGATAACTCAATATGAAAGATAAATAATCATGGATGAGCCTATGAATATAGTTCAAGGTGTCAATACATATCCTATGATTGCAAGAATCAAGCCACAGATAGCTATTCATGGAAAAATACCTATGTAGATCTTGCTCAAACATGGGGAAGGAGAATTATTTTACATTTGGGGTGGCTAGATCAAGATGTAAAATCTTGGAGTCTCTATCATTCATGTGTGGACAAGAATCAATACACACATAGTGTAGGATTGTAATATGATTTAGATGCTCAATATACAAGAGGGTGGTGAATTATATACTTTAAAAATTCATTTGGAACATTTAATGTTGGTATAAAAATTTCATTTTTAACCTTAAGGAAAACTATGTTTAACAAAGTTGAACAAGGTAAATTCACAAGACCTCTTAGTTCTACAAATGTTCTAGGTTCTGAAAATATGGTTCCGTAAGTGAAACTTAAGAAAAGTTTAAATGGAAAAGATTCTACCTAAAAGCTTATAGAATCTTACTTATCAGAGTATACAAGTACAAGAAAGTTTATGATAGTTATACTTTCCTTATTAATCAAAAATCAATGTAAAATAAACTTGAAACAAAACAAGTAACAAGTATGAGATATTTTAACCCAAAGAATAGGGTATCCAACAACCTTGGATAAAGGTCCCTTGATTTATACTTTAAAGAAAGTCTATCTTACCCACACCAGGGTAAGAATTTAATAGGAATATCAAAATTTATCTTGTTATCCCCGAAAGCCCTCTAACTTCAAGGTAGTCGGCACATCTATCTTCCTAGACAAGGAAGACCCCAAACTTTAAGGTAGTCTACACCTCGGTCTTCCTATCCCCAGAAGCCCTCGACTGTACACAATAACAATCGGAGTAGCATGAAGCAATCTGAACAAGGTGTTTAATACACACTAAGAATGAGAGTATCTCTCTCTAGAAATTACTTTAACAGCAGTTGGTCTCTGGAGTTCTAGAACAATCATCTTGTTCTTCTAATCTCGTTCAAATGAGATACTATTTATAGGCACTTCTCCAATGGTCGGCTCCCTCCTCCAATGGTCATATTTTTCCTTGAATCTCCGAGGGACCTATACGCATGTCACTCAAACAACGGTTAGTTAATAATAGAATGTAAGACATCATTTCATAAAAAGGTATGAAAAATATGTGTTTTTAACCAAATCCATTTTTCAGAGTCTAAGAAAAAATAAAGTCTGGAGTCTAAGAAAATGAACATTCAGAGTATATATTACATAGATATTCAGATTCTATTTTTCAAGAATTAGGAACCTAAATTATAAAGAATTTTGTGTCTGGAATCTAAGGAATTTGGATTCCGAATTATGAAGAATTTAGAGTCTAAATTCTGAGGAATTTGGAGTCTGAATATTAGAGAACTGAGAGTCTGAATTTCAGAGAATTCAGAGTCTGAATTTCAGAGAAATCAGAGTCTGAATTTCAGAGAATTCAGAGTCTGAAATTTAGAGAATTCAGAGTCAGAATTTCTGAGAATTCAGAGCCTGAATTTCAAAGAATTCAGAATCTGAATTTTAGAGAATTCAGAGTCTGGATTTTAGAGAATTCGGAGTCTGAATTTCAGAGAATTCGGAGTCTGAATTTCGGAGAATTCAGAGTATGAATTTCAGAGAATTTGGAGTCTGAATTTCAGAGAATTTGGATTCTGAATTTCAAGGAATGCAGAACCTGAATTCCGATCCAGAAAACGAGATACTCTCTATCTAAGTATTTATAGGATTCTGAGGTTTTAGATAAGAAACCGAGTTATACAGTTAGAAATAAAATGAGTTAGATTTAGAGAAACTATAACAAGAACAATGAAAACAATGGTAATGAGAAAATTGCCATGGGGAAGGAAAATTTCCCTTATTAAGATAAATCTTCTGATATGAACAATGGAATCAATGGTAAGGGGAAAATTTCCTTGAGGAAGGTAAATTTTACTTATTAAGATAAATCTTAGGGGAAATGAAATTTTCCTTAATATAGGGTGTTTGTGATTTTCAAAACATGAAGGAATGGAAAATTCATAAAGAACCCTTTTTGACTCAACAATGTCCACATTTTTGGAAAGTACAAATGTCCTTATGAAAAATAAAATAAGGACTTATAATTTTTATGAATGTGAAAATAAAAACATATCTCCTTTTACTTATGGATCATAGTGAATATGACTAACTCCCCCTTAGGCTTTGAAATCCCTAAGGATCATATTCTTGATTTCCTGAATGTGATTTTATATTTTCTTGCATATGAAAATATTTATTGATAAGAACTTCCCTGAGATGAACACCCCCTTACATATGGAAATTTCTTTTTTAATTAGTTTTATTTTTAACATTCCTTTCTCCCCCTTTGTGATTTTCAAAAAGGAATAAAGGAATGAAAAAAATTGGTACCTGAAATGTTAGTACTAAGCATCCAAATATATAGAGAATAATGAAAATTTCATTAAGATTGAAAGAATTTGTACAATGAGTAAATTAAAAAATGATCATATTTTGTAAAAATCATACTTCTTTCTCCTTAGGCATGAGTTTCTTTAAAATGGTTTTTAACTTCCTAAGCTCCTTGTGATCCTCTTCTGTATACTTGAAAAACTGATCTTGATCTTTAGTTTTCTTCTCTAAGGATTTAATTTTCTCTTCCTGAGCCTTAAGACACTCTACTTGAGCATTCAACAGTTCTTCTTGCTTAACCAACTTATTTTCAAAATCAATTCTGAGATCCCTTTCTCTTTTTGAATTCATAGTCATAGAGTTACGTTTCCCTTTCAAATCTTTAACTTCTTGCTTCTGAGTAGTGTGTTCAAGACTTAACTTTTCCTCAAAACTATTAGTAATATCCTTGATCTTCACTTCTTTGGTGTCAAATGAATCTTTGAAATTATCATAAAATTCATCAAAATCTCTCAGGTCATCGATTATCTTCCTTGACTAGCTTATAATCTTCTTGGATGATCTATTATGGGCTTCACAACCAATGAAAAAGTATTTGAAATCTACCTCGAGACTGGCACACTTTTCTATCACCTTCAAAACTGAATCCAATTTTCAATTAATCATATGCAAAAGCATTTGGCATCTTGAATCTATAGTTGTGAATAATGGAATAGTACCAATCATATTTTTCAAAGACTGGACGAAAAAATAATATGAAAGAGAGGACGATTCTGAATCTGAGAGTTTGGTTGGTGAGGATTATTTTTCTAGCTCAATAGCTTTCCTTGTTGATGAAGCACCATCTTCTTTCTTCTTTACCATGGATTTAGTAGGTGTATCCACTACCACATGCTTTCCCTTATCATTTTTCAGAATGATTAGTTCTTTTTTAGGTGATTCATGTTCACTATTAGGTAACTGAACAATTTTATCTTTCTCCACTAGCCCTTTCTCTGCATCATCCACTTGATCTTCTGGATGAATGAAATCATGATTAGTACTTTCTTTGTCGGATGGTTTGTCCACTTCTTCCCAATGATTCTCTTCATTCCCTAGATTAGCAAGCTTTGAGGATTTGGATTGAGAAGTTCAGATTGATAATTTTAAAGAGGGACTTTCCTTCTAATGGTAATCTTAAACTTGCTTTATGGCATCATCAGTGTCACCACTGACTTCTTCTTCTCCTTCTTCTTCCAATTCATCTTGCACTATTTATTATTCTTGATGTGGTTTCATAAATACGAACTTCTTTCCCGGAGTCTCTAGAAGTGATTCTTTCAAAAATGATTCTGGTATTGGGATTTTCTCAGAGGCTTTGTCAGTAGCTTTGAGAAGGGATTAAACAATATCAGCCTAAAAAATCTTCTTATTTTTCTTCTTCTCTTTTTGTTTCTTCTCATTCTCTTCAGTAGCCTTTATATTTAAGTATTTTTCCTCATCATGGTCCAAGCTAAACATAGGATCCCTTTATTTCCTATTCTTCTTAAATATTCTCCACTTATCCACAAATTCATTAGGATAAGCCTTTTTTTTCTTTGGCATTAGAGGTGCATATTGGGTTTCCTTTTCCACTAGGGTTTTTGATTACTCTTCTGGTTCCTTGGATTTCCTCTTCCTTCCACCTTTCTTGGAGGTTTCAGCAACTTCCAGATTCTTTTTCAAAGATTCAACTTCTTCTTATGACAAATCAAAAATTCTGCTACACCACTTGAAAAACCAACTTTCGTTCTCCTTAGAGCGTCATCACTCAACAACATAACTTTGAAATTCCATGGCTTTGAACTGTAAGGAAATTTGAAATACTGAAGGCAAAGAACTATAATCTTTGATAGAAGGGCTGGATATATGATGATTTGGGATTTCAGAGTTCCATTCTTGATATTCTCGATTGTAAGGAAAATATACTTCACCAAATTTATCTTCGTTAGATTCACCAAAAAATCTAGGGCATAGATATCACTTTTTTTCATGTTATCCTTGTCTCCTTTCCTCAAAATGAGATATCCCTAAACCCAAAGATAAAGAATCGGGAAATTCATGGAAAGGTATAAAATTTTCTGAGTCTTCACTTCCTTCAAGACATGAAATTCTATAGCCTTTTCCTTGTCAAAATATCCTACTACATCAGGTAGCTTGTGAGAGCATAAGTCTGCTTCTCCCTCATAAGGAACTCTGATCTGGTAAGAATCCATGTTGTAAGAAATAGTGTAGGTCTTTCCATAACTCTTGAAAGAAAATTTATCTCTCCCTTCTTCATTGAAAAAGGTAACAGTTTCATAGAACTCTAAAAATAACTCTGGATACACCTGATCCTATTCCTTCATCTTTGAAATAAAAATACTCTCCCAAACATTCAAATTAATATTCTTTGAAATAATAGAATCATACTTATCATAAACCATTGAATCAACCAACCTTTCTTTGTATATATTCCACTCGTAGATTTCCTCAAAAGTCAAAATTAATATCTAAGGAGAGGCTTCATTATACATTCGGAACTGAGGAAACTTTGATGATTTAGAACTACCTTAAATACAGAGGCAGAGCATCAGCATGCGAAGGCTTGAGAAAAGATGTGGGAAAAACATCGGGGAGTCTTTATATAGGTGTTTGAGGCAACGGTTCATCTTCTATACATGATCCAATAGTTGGAGACTCTGTGATCAGATCTGACGGTTGAGGTAATAGCCGAAGAAGAATTATGATAGGTTACGATCTTTTGAGGTTTTTTAAGATAAAAAAATCAAATTTAAGGAAATAATGAATCCGAAAAACCTTAAAACAAAATTAAAATACCAACATGTAAAAGATTATTATGAAAATTTTGGAAAGAAAACATATCATTCGAATTGATAGGAAGATTATTCGTAATGAGGAAAATTATTCTTGAAGAACATTAGATTCCAAAAATTTTGATCAAAAAAATTTTAGACTATGGAAAAAAATTTAGATTACGACAAATTTAGACTAAAAAAAATGAAGATTACGAAAAAAATTTAGACAAAGAAAAAATTTTAGATTTATGAAAACATTTTTACTATGAAAAAATTCTAGATTACAAAAAAATTTAGATGAAAAAATAGACAAATGTACTCCCCCTATAAAAAGAAGATTCTTAGTGTAAGGAGATAGCTTTCAACAAGATTTTAAATAAGAAGATTAACTTATTATTATCATTCCTAAATTCTATTTAATATATTCAAATCTATCAGAGGGTAAATATTTTGTGAAAATATCATCAATTTGATCTTGTGTTATGATTAATTGATGAATTATATCCCCTTTTTGTGTGTGATCCCTAAGAAAGTGATGCCTAACATCTATGTGTTTTGCTTGAGAGTGATGTGCATGATTTTTATTTAAGAAAATGACACTAGTATTATCACAAAACATTTGTGTTCTGGTAAAAATCATACCATATTCTGTGAGTGTGTGTTGCATCCACAACACTTGAGCACAACAGCTTCAAGGTGCCACATATTCAGCTTCAGTAGTGGAAAGTGATACTAAGTGTTGTTTTATTCATGAACAAGAAACTAATGAATATCTTAATAAATGACAAGTTCTAGATGTACTTTTCCTATCCATTCTACATCCACCATAGTCAGCGTCTGATAAACTTTAAAACACTCATTTCCATAAGTATAAAAGAGTCCTAAATCCATGGTTCCCTTTAAGTAGCGAAAAATTATTTTCACTACCTTTAAATGAGATTCCTTAGGACTGGATTGATATCTTGCAAATAAGATCATTAATATAAATATTTTGGGATATATAAGTTCCCTCTGGCTTTTGAGAAATTTGAAAACCTAGGAAATTTTTTAACTGACACATCATACTCATTTCAAACACATATTTCATTAAACTTGCAAAAGGATCAGTTAAATAATGCTGAGTTGAACCAAATATAATGTCATAAACATAATTTTGAACAATCAAAACATTTTTCTTAACTTCATTTATAAAATGAGTTGGATAAAAATTTCCATTAATATAATTGTTTTGAACCAAAAACTCTGTAAGTCTATCATACCAAGCTCTAGGGGCTTGTTTGAGCCCATACAAATCTGTGGTAAGTTTTAATACATGTTTAGGATGTTTTTTATCTTCAAAACCAGAAGTTTGTTCAAAAAAACTTCTTCTTGAACATAACCATTAAGGAAACCACATTTAAAATCTATTTGAAAAAGTTTGAAATTAAATTATGCTGCAAAGGAAAGTAAAATACGAATAGATTCAAGTCGAGCTACTGGAGCATAGGTTTCTTCATAGTCTATTTCTTCTTTTTGATTATATCTTTTAGCAACTAATATAGCTTTATTTATTACAATGATTCCATTTTAATCAAATTTATTTCTGAAAACCCATTTTACTCCAATAAAAAATGTTTCCTTAGGTATTTCAACTAAGGTCCATACTTTATTCCTTTCAAATTCATTTAGCTCATATTTCTTCGATTTAATCCAATTATCATCACCTAAAGATTCATTAGTGATTTTTGCTTCTAATTGGGAAAGGAATGAAAGATGTTCTACTTAATTTCTTAAGGAACTTTTAGTCCGTACATGTTGATTTACATCACCAATGATAGTATCACTAGGATGATTTTTTAGAAACAACTGATTTGAGTTTTGTAAAACCAGTTCATAGACATATGGTAGAAAGTATTCTGGGGAAAAATTTTCAGAAACATTTTCTTGAACATTTTACTTATTATAAGGATCTTCTATCAAGGGTTGAAAATCGGTTTTTGAAAACACATCCGAGGATGTTGGTTGAGGCTATTTAAAAAAAGGATCAGTTTCATCAAGTTTAACAAGAATTGTTTCTTAAATAGTAAAAGTATTTTTATTAAAAACTCTAAAAGGCTTAGAAGTTGTGGAGTTGCCTATGAAAATTCCTTCATCAGATTTTGGTGCAAATTTATGTATATTATCTTTAGTTTTCAGAATGTATACTTTGAAACTAAATAAGTTGAAGTAGGAAAGTCTAGGTTTTTTACCATTCCATAATTCATAAGGGGTTTTGTTAAGAAAAGGTATAATCAAAACTTGATTTATAGTATAACCAGCAGTACATACAGCTTCAGCCCAAAAATGTTTGGCTATAAATTATTCACTCAACATGGTTCTAGTTATCTCTTGAAGAATTCTATTTCTTCTCTCAACAACTCCATTTTTTTGAGGAGTTCTTGGTGCTGAGAAGTTATGAGTAATGCCTTTTCTACTACAAAAAGCTTCAAAATCCGAATTTTTAAATTCTCCACCATGATCACTATGAATAGTTATCAATGGATGGTTTTTCTCATTTTTAACTTGGGCTCTAAAACTTTTGAAATAAGAAATAGTTTAAGATTTTTTTTCTAGAAAATAGACCCCCGTAAATCTAGTGTAATCATAAACTAAGACAAATACATAATATTTTAACCCAATTCTTTTAGTTTGTGTTGGACCAAAAATATCCATATGAACTAGCGGTAATGCATCAGTTTTTGAGTCTTCACTGATTGATTTAAAACTTGATTTATGTTTCTTTCCATATTGACAAGGATCATAAACTTTTGAAGAATCAATCTAAGCTCCAGTAGATCCTTAACAAGTCTTTTTTTAGAATTTTATCATAGATTCCTAAAGTTAAAGTGACCTAACCTTCTATTCCATAACGAAGAATGATCGTCCATTGCAATAAGGCAAGGTAGGTCGTGGGTCCTAAGGTCTTCTTAGTTTAGTGTATATACATTCTCTTTCCTCTGGGTAGAAAGAATAAAATCTTCTGTGGAATTGTGTACTCAGAACTTGTCATTCCTAAAATTCACAAGGTAAACTTAATCACATAATTGACTTATGCTAATGAGGTTGTTCTTAAGGCCTTTAACTAATAAAACATTTGAAATCAAGGTTTTCCAAGAAGAACAATGTTACCTATACCAATAATTTCTCCCTGACCATTATCTCTAAAAGTTATTTTTCCTCCTTTCGTCTTGATAATATTTTCAAAGGAGTTTTTGTTACCAGTCATACGCCGAGAACATACACTATCCATTTACCATGTATTGCTATTGGTATTATCTCTATTTTCATGAAAATAAGAGTATTGGACTTTCGAAACCCAAACATTCTTGGATCTGGAAATTTCTGAAGGAAAATTTTTAGGAATACCCTTTTTCATATAGAAATAAGCTTTATGAAAACCTAAATATTGAGTTTTGTTTAAAGAATAATTTTTCACCCAATGTCCACCACACTGACATTTAGTTCAGAATGGAGCAATTTGAGGAAAAAAATAGTTATTACTAAAAATCAGTTTTGAACAGGTATAACCAAAACCAGTATTATTCCTTATAGGTCGAATTTGTGAATACATCTTTTCAAAATTTTCATTACCTGAGGTAATGTTTGAAAAACACTTCCTTAAGGAAAATATTTCTGACATTAGTTTAATAACTAGATTTTTATCCAAAAAAAATTAGTTTTAGAACTAGATTTAGTCTCTAAAATATTTTTCTTTGAAGTTAACTTCTATAGATCCTTTAAAATGTTTTCCTTCTCAGAATTAAATTCCTCAAGGTTTTTGGAAATACTTTCAAAAGAAAAAGTTTTCTTATCAAGATCTTCAGAAATATATAATACTTCCTTAGTAAGAATACAAATTCTAGAATTTTCCTTATCAAGCTTTTTCTTGAGTTTAGAATTTTCATTTTCAAGAAGTTTAGAACACCTAGAAAATCCATCATAAGTAGGTAAAGTATTATCTTCTGATGAGGAAGACTCATCATCTAAAGATTCATAGTATTTATCATCACCATAATTTTCATTCAAAGATACATTTGTGATATATTCAGAATTGTGTACCTTAGCCATTAGAAAATGATTTTCAATAGGTAATCTAGCTATTAGACCAAGATTCTTATGACTAGAAGATTCATACTCTGAGGATTCATCAGAAGATTCACCAAAACTAGAACTCCATGTGTCTTTAGCTTTTATATATTTGTTAGCTGTAGATTTGTAATATTTCTTTATATTCCTCTTAGAATGCTTTTCCTTTATATCCTTTCTCTTAAGCATAGGACAATCTGGTCTTATATTCCATAATCTTTTACATTTATAACAAGTGACTTCTGAGTCTTTCTTGTCTTTTCATTATTTCTTCTTAAATATATACTAAAATTCTTTCATCCCAACTATCTTGTTCATCCTTTGAGTAATATTAGCTAGCTCATTCATATAATGTTCACTTTCACTGGATGCAGATAAAATAGTGAATTTCTTGGATTTGGATCTTGTAACCCTTTTAGGAGTCTTTGCTTTAGTGATAGTAAAGGCTACACTTCCATTACCATTTTTATTCTTACTCATACCAGCGTCTCTTTTCATTATTGTCTCATGCTGAAGTAGAGTTACAAAAATCTCATCAAGCGTAATTTGAGATACTTTTCTATTCTCATGAATAAATGTTATCATAGATTCCCACTCATTAGGCATGATGTCTATAATCTTGTCCATAAGTGATTCATAATCAAGACCTTTTTAACCCATAGATCATAAAATGTTAACAAGATTCATAAATCATTGTTTCACTTTACATACAAGTTCTCCATAAGGAAAGATAAATCCAATATATTCTTCTCTAAGCATAGATCTTCTAGTTTCTATAACTTTAGATGTACCAAAATGAGTAACTTCTAATTTCTTCCAAATAAAATTTGCAGCTTCAGAAGAAGAAATATGACTATATATATTCCTGGTCATGGAACACAACAATGTATTCTGTACCTTGTATTTTAGTTGATATTCTAACCATTCTTGGTTAGTGAAAGTTTTGAATTCCTTATCAGGAATCCTGTAATCTCCAGTAAAAAACAAAGTTTTCAACTACAATATTAATAACAAAAGTCTTCATACGATCTATCTAATATTCATAATCATTCCCATAAAAATAGGTGGTCTAGTAGGATTAATATTTTCAATCGAACCGTCATTCATTCCTGCTGTCTAAAATAAAAATATCTTTCCACAAAAACTTGTTAATAGTAAAAGTATGTAAACAAAGATAAATTTCTTAAGCAAGGAAAATATTAAGAACAATGAAAGCAGAGCAAGAAAACTTATATATGAATATATGTATTTCATGGACCTGCTCTGATACCAATTGTAGGATCAAAATATGATGTAGATGATCAATATACAAGAGGGGGGGGGGGGTGAATTTTATACTTTAAAAATTCCTTTGGAACCTTTAAAGTTGGTATAAAACTTTCATTTTTAACCTTATATAAAACTATGCCTAACAAAGTTAAACAAGGTAAATTCACAAGAACTCTTAGCTCTAGAAACATTCCATGTTCTGGAAATATGGTTCTAGAAGTGAAACTTAAGAAAAGTTTATTGGGAAAATATTCTACCTAAAAGCATATATAATCTTACTTATCAGAGTATACAAGTATAAGAAAGTATAAGATAGTTATAATTTCCTTATTAATCCAAAAGCAGTGGAAAATAAACTTGAAACAAAACAAGTAACAAGTATGAGATCTTTTAATTCAAAGAGTAGGGTATCCAAAAACCTTGGATAAAGGTCCCTTGATTTATACTTTCAAGAAAGTATGTCTTACCCACACCAGGGTTTGCCCTAAATAGGAATATCAGAATCTATCTTGCTATTCCTGAAATCCCTCGAACTTCAAGGTAGTTGGCACCTCTGTCTTCCTAGCCAAGGAATTCTTAGAACTATAATGCAGTCATCACCTGTGTATTCCTATCCCCTGAAGCCCTTAATAGTACACAACAACAATTAGAGTCGCACGAAGCAATCTGAACAAGGTGTTCAATACACAGTAAGCATTAGAGTATCTCTCTCTAGAAATAACTTCAACAACATGTGGTCTCTATAGTTCTAAAACTATCATCAAGTTCTTATGATCTCATTCAAATGAGCTCCTATTTATAGGCACTTCTCCAACAGTCGGTTCCCTCCTCCAATGGTCATATTTTTTCTTGAATCACGGAGGAACCTGAAAACATGTCACTCAAACAATGGTTAGTTAATAACAGAATGTACGAAATCATTTCATAACAAGGTAAGAAAAATATGGTTGCTTAACCAAATCCATTTTTCAGAGTCTAAGGAAAATAAAGGTCATATTCTAAGAAAATGAACATTCAGAGTCTATATTAAATTGATATTTAGATTCTATTTTTCAAGAATTCAGAACATGAATTCTAAAGAATTCGGTGTCTGGAATTTGAGGAATTCGGAGTCTGAATTCTAAGGAATTCAAAGTCGGAATTTCAAAGAATTTGGAGTCTAAATTTCAAGGAATTCAGAGTCTGAATTTCAAAGAATTCAGATTCTGAATTTTAGAGAATTCAGGTGTCTGAATTTCATGGAATTCAGAGTCTAAAATTCAGAGAATTTAGAGTCTTAATTTTTGAGAATTCGAAGTCTGAGTTTCATAGAATTTGGTGTCTGAATTTCAGAGAATTCAGAGTCTGAATTTCAGAGAATTCTGATTCTGAATTTCAGAGAATTCAGAGTCAGAATTTTAGAGAATTCAGAGTCTAAATTTCATAGAATTCAGAGTCTAAATTTTAGAGAATTCAGAACCTGAATTCTGATCCTAAAAATAGAATACTCTATATCTAAGTATTTATAGGATTCCGAGGTTTTAGATAAGAAACCATGTTTTACACCTAGAAATACAATGCATTTGAATTAGAGAAACTATAACAAGAACAATGGAAACAATGGTAGAGATAAAATTTCCTTGGGGAAGGAAAATTTTCCTTATTAAGATAAATCTTAGGATATGAACAATGAAAACAATGGTAAGGAGAAAATTTCCTTGAGGAAAGAAAATTTTCCTTATTAAGATAAATCTGAGGGGAAATGAAATTTTCCTTAAGATAGGGTGTTTATGATTTTCAAAACATGAAGGAATGGAAAATTCATAAGGAAAATTTATTTACTCAACACATAATCCTAGAATATGGCATGATAGATGACCAATTTTGAGGGTGATGTCCGCTTGTGTGAGAAAATTATGGTACCATGCAGTTTAATGTCACGAAACAGGTTGAGGGAAGGATGGTTTTTTGGAAGAGTGAGGAAAATAATCCGAATGTGAAAAGAGTTCTTGAGGCCCTAGGCTAGTAAGAAAATTATCTTATGAATGGAAGTAGTTTTGAGGCTTGGCTTAACATAAGAGGTCAAGGAATGGCTACATATAATTCGATGATAGAAGTAAACCCACATGTACTTCAGGACATGAACTCTATACATAGCTCTTTCCCATACATAAAAGGGTGGTATTTTTTTCATTCATGAATGGGCCTAGGATTAGATGTTTCAATGTCACAACATATCATGTGATGATAAGAACATAACCACACATAGTTATTGAGAAAGAAACCCCCGAAATGGATCTAAAACTTACACATGGATTGGGACATTTTATCTATCTCCCATATAGATCTTGATCATTTACATAGAATAATTGATTGAAATGATGATCCCCATGAAATTTATCATCATTCAGTGAGGATGATAATTCCATACAGTTTGTTATATTTCAAAATTTATAGCGGTGTTGTTCTTTTTTTTAGGTTTTGGAAACAAAGACAGGCTACATAGTTTATCATTGTGAAGGTGAGGTGATTTACAATGTTGTTTAATGTCATATTATTTGAACATTTCACCAAGAATTTTAACATCATTTCATTATGGTGAGGGATCATGTAATTACAAGAAATATGTCATCAGGAAACTTTTTTTTGGGTAATGGTAAGTTTTCCATCAATAAAATTCAATGAATAAGATCTTTTGGAGTAGAAATTGTGTATTCGATAAGTTTCCACCCACTTTGGCTCTGAATTTTTAGGTTCCTATTTGATTATCATTGATGTTATAAGTCCCAACACCATCTCTCTCTTAATAAAAGACTAGAGGTGAAATATTTTGTTGAAGGATTATGAAATATGGTTTTTGTGGACCTCCAAATGTTACAAAATATGAAATATCTTATCATAGAGTCACACAAATTAATCTAGCTATTTTAGGAATTTCTAATCCATGGATAATTAATCAAAAATGGATATGAAGAGTGATGCAAATTGAACATTGATGGTATGTACTTCCTATATCACATAAACTAATGAGTTTGGGGTTTCCTGGGTGGCAGTGCATGTCATGGTCTGAGAATCAAACAATGTATGTAAGAGATTATCAATACAAGAATGTTATTCTTATCCAACATATTCTGAATTATGTTCTATAGAGTCTTTTTTAAGTCCTCTATATATCTATTTTTCATTGCATGGTATTGGGATTAATTGTTGGATCTGATGTAATACTCATTATATAATTTCCCCAATTCTGTTCAATAGAAATTGGTGACATTGTCTATGAGTTTTGTATGAGTGACACCAAATATGGTGATGATGTTGGCTCTCATGAAGCTGATAATGTTATTTTACATATCCACATTGAGTGTAACAACATCAGACTACTTGGATAAGAAGTCTCTCTCAGTGAGAGTTTAGTTAAAATCCTTTTCCATAGCGGGAGGATATTGTCCCTTGACATCCATTCAAAATATAAAAAATGACCCATAGTATTTAGATGTGGGATGAAACTTAAGGGGTTGTTGAATGATGTTTTCATGATCCAAGATCGAATTTCCCCTTTTGGTGAATTTGCTGCAGTCCTACGTTATAGTGGTCCAATACTAAGGATGTTCGTGGGTTTGATGGGAATTCTTGGATCTTGATTGGGTGGAACCACATGCTCCATTATGAACTTATTTCCAAAAAGGAAGAATACTCTTCTCCATAAATAAACCTGATAAGTACCCTATCAAGGATCCTCCTATAGGGTACATTTTTCTATTTTTTCTATTATAAAGAACATATAAAATTGATCATCATCAGATGTTCTCTCCCCCAGCAAATTCCAATGGGTTCTCTACATTTTTAAGGTAGTTTACAATTAGATTCATCAAACTGGAGGTAGGACCCTATGGTTAAAGGATGGGACTAAATTAATTGATATCAACCACGTAGTATTGAAAAAAAGGTGATACCATCTATTGGTGTGAAAGTTTGATGACTATTTTATGCATGTCATGATTGGCTAGAGCTATGGATGCATTTTCTAGTGCATCTTCATGGGAATTTTTCTATCATGGTACATGAGTCAACGTTGGTTCCAAATGGTGTTCCACCATTAGTCCCTATTCATTGGTTTTCAAGGGGATTATGTAACACCCGAGATTTTTATGAGTAATATTTTGTTTTTATATATCATCAAAAGAATCTTTCACTACACACTTGCTTGTCTTACTTTACACGCAATCACGACCTTCCTCGATAGCTTGCGTCGTACGCAATACCGAGTTTCACTAAACAACGATATGCTATTAAAATATTATCTAAACTAGCCGTTATGAATAGTAATAACCACTTTTTGAAATTTTATAAATTTTATTTTTCAAAATGGACTTCATTTTTGGATTCGGAATACCGAAATTAGCCTAGAGTGAAATTTTGGTATTTTTCTGAAAACTTTCAATTTTTGATGAATAGTGAAACCACTAAGTGGTAGGTTAAAAACTGAATTTGGCATAAAACTTAATTTTACCGCTTCTGTGAATGGAATTTCAAAAATCCGACAGACACGGTTGATATCAGTAAGTAAAATGTGGTTCAATGAGATAAAAATAATTTTTTGGTGAATAGTAACTTATTACTTTTTTTACCGCGGTTAATAGTAAATAGGGTAACTAAGGGTAAGTATGATATTACTATTACCCTAACACATGTCCTAATTCTATTGGACAACTGTAATTCGACCAAAAACAAACTTAGGAATAAAATATGACCATTTAGGCCCACTTGTATTAGATTAGGACATTTATTATTAATTTATTTAAAGAAGGGTTAAAATAGTTAAAATCAAAGTTTAATAAGTAAATCATTTTTAATATGGGGTTATACATAAGATAAATTCGACTATAAATATTCATTAGAAAGCTAAAACGATTTCCTACATAATGGTATTTTATGTGTAATTTTTAGACATTAAATAATTTAATTTATTTATGACAAAATGATGATGCAGTAATTATCTTATTAATGAAATATTGACATAATTGATGTTATAAACACCAAAATAAATGTAATTTGAGACTTTTTATGACTTACACTAATTTTCTAGGTTACTATGATATATTAGTGTTGATTTAATCAACTTGGTTCGAACATATAATTCTGTTATGACTTTCACAAAAATCATATATCAAATAGTGTCAAAATTGACACAAAATAATCTTTAACTCAAATATTATATTATTAATTGTTATTTTATTCCTAAAAATCTATGGTTCGGCAAAATGACTTAGATAATGATATATATATTAATAATAAACAATTTGGGGTTCTTTTGGCATGTTATAGTAAGTGTATTAACCATATAGTGAAAGAAAACAAAAAGAGACGGTAAAAGTTAAATTATTTAACTTAGAGTTAAATATAATTGATAAGGTTAAAATAATACCCTAAACTTGTCTAAATCCTATTGGTTGATAGGATTTAGACCCATCCCCACTTTATCTTAGAAATAAGACCCTTTGGAACCATTATAAACCGATTTTGACTTTAATATAAAATAATATTTTGAGATATTCCTAAGGTGCCCCTCTCCTCCCTTATAAAAGGGCACCTCCTCCCCCTCCTCCTCACACCAATTTGAGCACTCAAGCTCGGAAAACCCCTGCAATTTTCTCCTCTCCACTTCCCTAGAATAATCCTAGAGGTCCTGGTATTCTTCAAAGACCAATCTTAGTCCCCTATGTGGAGGATTCAAAGAGGCGTTCCAAAGAAAAGGTAATATCCATTACCGATCTTTTCAATTTCTTTCTTCTTCAACTTCATCTTCTTTAGTTGTTTCATGATAAATTAATAACATCAGTATTACTTACATACTTATATGTTATTATAAATATGAAACAACCCTAATTCACCTTCTATCCATCCTACGGAAAAATGAAATCATCGCGTGTGCATACGTACGGAATACCGTCTCCACGCCATGGTGTAATCTATTTTCCACCACCACCTTACTAGGATGGGTATAATGGTGTAATGAGTAACTATTTATGATTATTATAAATTAATATTGATACTGAAATAATATATATATATATACTCCAATACAATTCCACGATCACAGGAACGATATCATCACTCGTGCGTACGTACGGAATAACGTCTCCACGATGTGATGCGACTCGTTCTACATGATCATCATTACATAGTAATTATATAAATGAATTGAATGAATGAATATGATATATGTTACACTAATACCATTCTGGATATAAGGTATCTATAACCTTAAAATAAGAATAAGAATTTATTCGGCAAAACACGCATAAGAACAAAAGGCAATAAAGACCCGAGTAACAAGTAACAATGAAATATTATTAACAAGAAGCTAAGAATATGACCATATATGATATCATATCAATATTTATGATTCTGGAATAAGTCAATAACATTATTTAAACCATTATACAGGAGCTTCGGACACGTACAAAGCAAATTGGACCTAAGGTAAGGGAAATATCACAATCTCATTTTTATCCGAGATTGTTTATTCGTAAGTATTTACTGGGGTGTATTTTATCATCCAAATCCATGTTTCATAAATATGTAATATTATTTCCATCCACTTACAATAGTTTAAATCCAATTTTACCCTTTGGTGAGTTTTTAGTAAAGATTATGAAAGGAATCTTTTGTCGTTTTTCGTACGAGGTACTTTTTGTCTTTTCCGACAAAAGTACGAAGAATGTTTTTTTTAACTTATACGGCATGAATGGATTTTTAAACCATTATTTCCAAGAAGCTTCCTTTACAAGTTTTCAAGTTTATTTTTAATCAACTTCTTTTATTTTAAAGTCGTATGACATGTTATGAAAGGAAAAATGTTTTTGAAGTAGAAAGGATATTTTCCTCAAGAATGGAGTTCAAGTATTTTATCAAAATTATTTTCCATCTAAGATAATAAAAGGGTTATGTTTTTATCCCTATTATTACATGGATTTGATTATGTTGTGATGGAAACATTTTTATGAATTCCTTTATCTTATATGAATTGTTTTATGATGTCATGTTGTTTAAGAATCCCATTTTTATTACATGGGTTACACTATGATGTATGGTTTATGATTATGTGGCACACATAAGAAAGGATTCATTATAAGATGGGTGGGACCTATATCTCCATCCAATGCATTGGGTAAAGATTTTATATCTCATGAGATAGACATGGATGGAACGGTAGGTTATACCGGTTCAGTAAAACAGGACTGGAACGAGGGTGACTCGGTTCAGAAAGGGACTTTTTCCACTAAGATAGTCTTGGAAATGAGTCATGACTAACAAGAAATGATTTTCCATGATTATGTGTGCATGCCACAAAGTTTCAAGTTTTATGTTATGATTATGGGGATCTCATTTTCACTTCTATGATTTATTCCATGTTAAGATATTATGATCTCTTTTGCAGGTTTTGATTTTCAAAAAGATATGATATGATTTTTATTTCCTTTATTTGCCCTTACTGAGCATTTGAGATCACCCTTTTATGTTTTCTTTTCCCCAGGTCAGGAAGATGGATATTAAGTAGAATATGCTAAAAGGGACCCTAGATATGATGAAATAAATGGGATACACTGTAGAAGATTTATGAACCAGTTGTTTATGTTTCCCAGTTTCTAAAGACACTATACCTATACGGTCCTTTGTGGTTTTGTCATATTTTGTAATAAGTGAGCTTAAATTTTGAAGTATTAACAATGTATGTAAAGTATGGGTCGTTATAGTTGGTATCAGAGGAAAGGTATAGTCAACCTCTGGAAACTAGGATGTGAAAGCCTTAGTAAGAACCCTAAGGATAAGTCTAAGCATAGAACACAATCTTAGTGTTTTAGAAATGGCCATGAATAACCTAGGATAAGACCTTAAGCATGAAAATTTTATTCTTGAATTATGTGGTTTCCTATTATAATTAGTGTTGCTCACACTATTCTTCTTGGTTTTAGTCAATGGCTGGAACCCGAAGGAACCGTGTTAATGCGGAATGCGATGGGCAATGCAATGATTGTCCCCCTGAGCAACCAAACAATATGGGAGCTGGAATGAAAAATCTTATAGCCATGCTCACACAACTTTCTCAAGCTATGAATCATGCAGGACTTCCAAACGAGCAAAGGAAGGAGCAACATTCTGTTGAATCCTTCATGAGGCAGCGTCCACCTTCTTTCAGTGGGTCTACTGATCCATTAGTTGCTGAACAATGGATTAGTACTACTGAAAAGATATTTTCAGCTCTTCAATGTTCTGAACATGATAAAGTCATCCTAGCAGTGTATCGTTTGGAAGGAGATGCTGATCAATGGTGGAATCTTATTAAGAATACGAGGAAAAGGGATGGAATTGAGTCTATGGAATGGGATGAGTTCAAGAACTTATTTTTCAATAAGTACTTCCCTCGTATTCTCCGAACAAAGATGGAGAAAGAGTTTCTTGAACTGAAGCAAAGGGATGATGAATCTGTTGGTACCTATGAAGAAAATTTTACAAGACTTGCAAGGTACGCTTCTGGTATTATTATCCAACCTGGGAGTAAGATCGATCGATTATTTAGTGGCTTAAAACCAAGTCTTCGAAGGGCGTTAGCCATAAGGGACTTCAATAGCTATGAGGAAATCGTTCGATGTGCTCTCAAAGTCGAGATGGAGATTGGAGTAACCCATCAGTCACATGGGTTTGATAAGAAGAGGAAGATGGAATTCAAAGGAAAATCTAAAGAGCACACTGAAAAGAAGATGAGCTTTCCCTTATGCTCAAAGTGTGGAAAGAAACATGGAGGGAGTTGTCTTAAAGGGACAAGTAAATGTTTCAAATGTGGAAAGCAAGGTCATCGGGCATTTGAATGCCGCGATAATGGGAAGAAGATGTATAATGATGCAAACAAAGGAAGGGATACACAGAATGAACCTACTACTCCTCAATGTTTCAAGTGCAAGGAGATGGGGCATTATGCCAATCAATGCCCAAATCCAAGGGTTGATGATGATGGTCGACGTCAACAAAATCTTAAGGCTAAAGACAAAGTAAAGTCACATGCAATTTCTATCAGCGATGTGGAGTACGATAACGAAGTGGTGAAACGTACACTTATCATCCACTCTAAAGTAGCAAATGTTTTATTTGATTCTGGATCCACCCACTCTTTTATTTCTGAAAAATTTTCTAAGGGTATCACCGTATTACCTCAACAATTAGATGTTGAGTTAGCTGTGACAACACCTAATGGCACAACAGTCGCATCAAAAGTTTATAATTCTTCTCTGATTGAAGTTTGTGGGAAAGTGCTTCCTGCAAATCTTGTGATCATTCCTTTAGTGGAATTTGATGTGATTCTTGGCATGGATTGTCTTTCTCTACATGGAGCTCATATCAATTGCTAAATAAGGGAAGTCACATTTCATATTCCAGATCAATCTACGATCGTCTATCAATGCAAGGATGAACATAACCTTCCAGTGGAAATTTCTTCCATCTTATGGGTATTGATTCCACTAAATGAAGGTTATTTATCTCAAATGGTTGGTGAGAAACTCACGATTAAGAATATGCCCATTGTACGGGAGTTTGATGATGTATTTCCGGAGGAATTACCGGGTCTTCCACCAAATCGTGAAGTTGAGTTTTCAATAGAACTCGTACCAGGTGCTTTGCCAATTTCAAAGACACCTTATAGAATGGCCCCAATTGAGTTGCAGGAATTGAAGAAGCAACTCCAAGAGAATCTTGATAAGGGATTCATACGCCCTAGTGCGTCACCTTGGGGAGCACCTGTTCTATTTGTTAAGAAGAAAGATGGATCAATGAGACTCTGCATTGATTATCGAGAACTTAACAAGATCACTATCAAGAAAAAATATCCTCTCCCACACATTGATGACTTATTTGACCAACTACGCGGAGCTCAATACTTTTCCAAGATTGATCTTCGTTCAGGGTATCATCAATTAAGGGTCAAAAGGGAGGATATACCAAAGACGGCTTTCCGTACAAGGTATGGACACTATGAATTTATAGTGATTCCATTTGGTCTTACTAATGCCCCTGCTATCTTTATGGATCTAATGAATAGAGTCTTTAGAGACTATCTTGATCAATTTGTGGTAGTCTTTATAGACGATATTCTTTTCTATTCAAAGAGCAAGGAAGAGCATGAAGATCACTTGAGAATTATATTGAAGACCCTGAGAAAGGAGAAGCTTTATGCCAAATTTACCAAGTGTGAATTTTGGCTTCAAAAAGTTGCATTTTTGGGTCACATAATCTCAAAAGAGGGGATATCTGTGGATCCAGCAAAAACATAGGTTATCGAAAGATGGTCAAGACCAACAACAGTAACTGAGATCCGAAGTTTTCTTGGTTTGGCTGGATATTATCGACGTTTTGTAAAGGATTTTTCACGATTATCTAATCCACTCACCAAGTTGACTCAGAAAGGAGTTATGTTTGTTTGGACAGAGGAATGTGAAGAGAATTTCAAGGAGTTGAAAAGAAGGTTGTCCAGTGCACCTGTGCTCACACTGCCTTATAGTGGAGAAAGGTTTGTGATCTACAGTGATGCATCCAAGAAGGGATTGGGGTGTGTTCTTATGCAAAATGATATGGTGATAGCTTATGCCTCACGACAGTTGAAAATCCAGGAGCAAAATTACCCAACACATGATTTGGAGTTGGCTGTGGTAATCTTTGCATTAAATATTTGGAGACATTACCTTTATGGTGAAAGGTGTGATATTTATACTGATCGTAAAAGTTTAAAGTATATTTTCACACAAAAGGAGTTGAATATGCGTCAAAGAAGATGGTTGGAGCTGATTAAGGATTACGACTGCTCAATCCATTACCACCCTGGGAAAGCAAACAAGGTGGCAGATGCATTAAGTCGACAAGACCATGCTAGTTTATCCATGATGAGGATCACAAAGGACCCAATATTTATGGATTTACAAAGGATGGATCTTGGAATTATAATGGAAGGGGAAAAATCTTATATTTCTCAAATTAATGTTCAACCATCTATACATGCGAAGATTAAGGAGGCACAGAAAGAAGATGTCGAGTTACAAAAGAAGGTGAGAAATGTTCCTGAATTCAACCTTGATTGTGATGGGATAATAAAGTTCAGGAATCGGGTTTGTGTTCCTCCCATCCCCGAATTAAAGAAGGAGCTGCTGGATGAGGCTCATAGTTCTTCATTCTCTATTCATCCTGGAAGCACGAAGATGTATAGGGACCTGAAAGAGTACTTCTGGTGGGATGGCATGAAAAGAGATGTTGCTGAATATGTCTCTCGATGCTTGGTTTGTCAACAAGTTAAAGCTGAGAGACAGAAGTCTAAGGGGATGTTACAACCATTACCCATACCTGAATCGAAATGGGAAAACATCACTATGGACTTTGTCACAGGACTTCCTAAAACATCCAAAGGTAATAATGCTATTTGGGTCATAGTTGATCGTCTTACAAAGTCTGCACACTTCATTGCTATTAGAGAGGATTTCTCTCTAGATCAGCTTGCCAGGATACATGTAAAGGAAGTGGTAAGATTGCATGGAGTACCACTTTCTATTATATCTGATCGGGATCCGTGATTTACCTCGAAGTTCTGGAGAAGTCTTCAGCATACTCTGGATACAGAGTTGAGTTTCAGCACTGCTTATCATCCCCAGACAGACGGTCAGTCTGAGAGAACAATTCAAACCCTAGAAGATATGTTGAGAGCTTGCTCTATGGATTTCAAAGGAGGTTGGGATCAACACCTACCTTTGGTGGAATTTTCTTATAATAATAGCTTTCACTCCAGTATTCAGATGGCTCCTTATGAAGCTCTCTATGGAAATAAATGCAGGACTCCAACTTGCTGGGATGAAGTTGGGGAAAGAAAGCTATTAGGACCTGATCTCGTTGATGAAATGGCAGAAAAGGTCAGATCTATTCAACAACACATAAGAGCAGCTCAGAGTCGACAGAAAAGTTATGCCTACAACCGAAGAAAAGACCTAGAGTTTGAAGTGGGTGATAAAGTGTTCTTACGAATATCTCCCTGGAAGAGGGTTATGAGATTTGGAATGAAGGGGAAGTTGAGCCCTAGATATATCGGTCCTTTCAAAATACTGGATCGTGTTGGGAAGGTAGCTTAACGATTGGCGCTTCCACCGAATCTCTCTCAAGTTCACGATGTGTTCCATGTATCTCTCCTGAGAAAGTACATACCTGATCCTTCACATGTACTCAGCTCAGAAGTTGTACCGCTGGAGCAAGATCTTTCTTATGAAGAACAGCCGATAGAGATTTTGGATCGTAGAGAAAAAGTCCTACGAAACAAGACAACTCGATTGGTGAATGTTTTATGGAGGAACCACCAACTTGAAGAAACTACATGGGAGCTTGAGGATATGATGAGGGAGAAGTATCCTCATCTGTTTGTAACAAAGTGACGAATTTCGAGGGAGAAATTCTTTTTAAGGGGGGTAGAATGTAACACCCGAGATTTTTATGAGTAATATTTTGTTTTTATATATCATCAAAGGAATCTTTCACTACACAATTTCTTGGCTTACTTTACATGCAATCACGACCTTCCTCGATAGCTTGCGTCGTACGCAATACCGAGTTTCACTAAACAATGATATGCTATTAAAATATTATTAAAACTAGCCGTTATGAATAATAATAACCACTTTTTGAAATTTTATAAATTTTATTTTTCAAAATGGACTTCATTTTTTGATTCGGAATACCGAAATTAGCCTAGGGTGAAATTTTGGTATTTTTCTGAAAACTTTCAATTTTTGATGAATATTGAAACCACTAAGTGGTAGGTTAAAAACTGAATTTGGCATAAAACATAATTTTACCGCTTCTGTGAATGGAATTTCAAAACTCCGACAGACACGGTTGATATCAGTAAGTAAAATGTGGTTCAATGAGATAAAAATAATTTTTTGGTGAATAGTAACTTTTTACTTTTTTTACCGCGGTTAATAGTAAATAGGGTAACTAAGGGTAAGTATGATATTACTATTACCCTAAAACATGTCCTAATTCTATTGGACAAGTTTAATTCGACCAAAAACAAACTTAGGAATAAAATATGACCATTTAGGCCCACTTGGATTAGATTAGGACATTTATTATTAATTTATTTAAAGAAGGGTTAAAATAGTTAAAATCAAAGTTTAATAAGTAAATCATTTTTAATTTGGGGTTATACATAAGATAATTTCGACTATAAATATTCATTAGAAATCTAAAAAGATTTCCTACATAATGGTATTTTATTTTTAATTTTTAGACATTAAATAATTTAATTTATTTATGACACAATGATGATGCAGTAATTATCTTATTAATGAAATATTGACATAATTGATGTTATAAACACCAAAATAAATGTAATTTGAGACTTTTTATGACTTACACTAATTTTATAGGTTACTATGATATATTATTGTTGATTTAATCAACTTGTTTCGAACATATAATTCTGTTATGGCTTTCACAAAAATCATATATCAAATAGTGTCAAAATTGACACAAAATAATTTTTAAATAAAATAAAATATTATTAATTGTTATTTTATTCCTAAAAATCTAAGGTTCGGCCAAATGACTTAGTTAAGGATATATATATTAATAATAAACAATTTGGGGTTCATTTGGCATGTTATAGTAAGTGTATTAACCATATAGTGAAAGAAAAAAAAAGACACGGTAAAAGTTAAATTATTTAACATAGAGTTAAATCTAATTGATAAGGTTAAAATAATACCCTAAAGTTGTCTAAATCCTATTGGTTGATAGGATTTCGACCCATCCCCACTTTAGCTTCGAAATAAGACCCTTTGGAACCATTATAAACCGATTTTGACTTTAATATAAAATAATATTTTGAGATATTCCTAAGGTGCCCCTCTCCTCCCTTATAAAAGGGCACATCCTCCCCCTCCTCCTCACACCAATTTGAGCACTCAAGCTCGGCCCACCCCTGAAATTTTATCCTCTCCACTTCCCTAGAATAATCCTAGAGGTCCTGGTCTTCTTCAAAGACCAATCTTAGTCCCCTAAGTGGAGGATTCAAAGAGGCGTTCCAAAGAAAAGGTAATATCCATTACCGATCTTTTCAATTTCTTTCTTCTTCAACTTCATCTTCTTTAGTTGTTTCATGATAAAGTAATAACATCAGTATTACTTACATAATGATATGTTATTATAAATATGAAACAACCCTAATTCACCTTCTATCCATCCTACGGAAAAATGAAATCACCGCGCGTGCGTACGTACGGAATACCGTCTCCACGCCGTGGTGTAATCTATTTTCCACCACCACCTTACAAGGATGGGTATAATGGTGTAATGAGTAACTATTTATGATTATTATAAATTAATATTGATACTGAAATAATATATATATACTCCAATACAATTCCACGATCATAGGAACGATATCATCACTCGTGCGTACGTACGGAATACCGTCTCCACGATGTGATGCGACTCGTTCTACATGATCATCATTACATAGTAATTATATAAATGAATTGAATGAATAAATATGATATATGTTACACTAATACCATTCTGGATATAAGGTATCTATAAGCTTAAAAGAAGAATAAGAATTTATTCGGCAAAACACGCATAAGAACAAAAGGCAATAAAGACCCGAGTAACAAGTTACAATGAAATATTACTAACAAGAAGCTAAGAATATGACCATATATGATATCATATCAAAATTTATGATTTTGGAATAAGTCAATAACATTATTTAAACCATTATACAGGAGCTTCGGACACGTACAAAGAAAATTGGACCTAAGGTAAGGGAAATATCACAATCTCATTTTTATCCGAGATTGTTTATTCGTAAGTATTTACTGGGGTGTATTTTATCATCCACATCCATGTTTCATCAATATGTAATATTATTTCCATCCACATACAATAGTTTAAATCCAATTTTACCCTTAGGTGAGTTTTTATTAAAGAATATGAAAGGAATCTTTTGTCGTTTTTCGTACGAGGTACTTTTTGACTTTTCCGACAAAAGTACGAAGAATGTTTTTTTTAACTTATACGGCATGAATGGATTTTTAAAACATTATTTCCAAGAAGCTTCCTTTAAAAGTTTTCAAGTTTATTATTAATCAACTTCTTTTATTTTAAAGTCGTATGACATGTTATGAAAGGAAAAATGTTTTTGAAGTAGAAAGGATATTTTCCTCAAGAATGGAGTTCAAGTATTTTATCAAAATTATTTTCCATCTAAGATAATAAAAGGGTTCTGTTTTTATCCCTATTATTACATGGATTTGATTATGTTGTGATGGAAACATTTTTATGAATTCCTTTATCTTATATGAATTGTTTTATGATGTCATGTTGTTTAAGAATCCCATTTTTATTACATGGGTTACACTATGATGTATGATTTATGATTATGTGGCACACATAAGAAAGGATTCATTATTAGATGGGTGGGACCTATATCTCCCTCCAATGCATTGGGTAAAGATTTTATATCTCATGAGATAGACATGGCTGGAACGGTAGGTTATACCAGTTCAGTAAAACAGGACTGGAACGAGGGTGACTTGGTTCAGAAAGGGACTTTGTCCACTAAGATAGTCTTGGGAATGAGTCATGACTAACAAGAAATGATTTTCCATGATTATGTGTGCATGCCACAAAGTTTCAAGTTTTATGTTATGATTATGGGGATCTCATTTTCACTTCTATGATTTATTCCATGTTAAGATATTATGATCTCTTTTGCAGGTTTTGATTTTCAAAAAGATATGATATGATTTTTATTTCCTTTATTTGCCCTTGCTGAGCATTTGAGCTCACCCTTTTATGTTTTCTTTTCCCCAGGTCAGGAAGATGGATATTAAGTAGAATATTCTAAAAGGGACCCTAGATATTATGAAATAAATGGGAGACACTGTAGAAGATTTATGAACCAGTTGTTTATGTTTTCCAGTTTCTAAAGACACTATACCTATACGGTCCTTTGTGGTTTTGTCATATGTTGAAATAAGTGAGCTTCAATTTTGAAGTATTAACAATGTATGTAAAGTATGGGTCGTTATAGATTAGATCTTACTTTTTTATATCATAATCACAGTTTTCCAATTGATGACTAGTCCATAATTTCCCTTTATCATTAATTGATTGACTTGAACCTAAATTGATAGATCTTTCCTGAAAATGAGATCCATGTATTATGATTCATTGTTAATGCACCCCTCTAAAACCAGGAATGAGTACATCAATACTTCTTTTTCTAGACAGTTGATCATGACTCATAGCCGCACTTTGTTGAGCCTGAATTCATGCATAATTTTCCTTGTCAGGTTCTTAAATTCTCCATCAAAATACATATCCCATAAAATGGGGCATTGTTGAAAAGAGAAAACCTCTTCATTGAGTAATTCAGTATCCAATGTAGTCATTTTGGATGAGGGTTGGTCTATGGGGAATTATGATAATTCATGGAATTTTATTTCTTTCTGGGGAAGAAAATGAATGCCAAACTACCACAAGATGACTGCACACTAAGATAGTTGTGTGGTATGCATCAGACGACTTTTAATTTATTTGATTGGATTTCTACAATAGCACAAGAGGACCTCATGATACTAGGGGTAATGCCTTAGTTTTTAGACTACTAATATTAACACCGTACATCTCTTTTGAATATAAAAATATCAATTCTCATCATAGATGATTGTTTGTATGAGGTAATAGAGGTTGTTTTATCTATAGGAATCATTAATTTTCATGATTAAGGAACAAAATGATCTCTCTAATGTTTTCACAATAAAATTAATTAGGATTTCTTTTATAGGAGGCATCATCCCAAGCGTTATTAAGATATATTTCTTGGGATTGTCAAATGATTCTTGGAAATCATCAATACATTGATATGTGACCACTTTTTCATCAAACAAGTATTCCGAAAATCAAAGCTTCTGGCCATTTATTAAAAATAAAGAAAAAGTATAAAGGGGGAGGATGAGGTCAAATAAACAAACATTCCCTCGTATAATAAAAAAATGTATAGAGATCATTGTATGACATGCCATTTCCATAATCAGAGTCAACAGTAGTTTCCCACTAAGATTGATACTTTACCTGATTGAAAATCTTAACGATTTCTGCGTCCACCTTCCTTGGAATAATAGAAGCCGATCTACCACTTTTCATTAACCTAAATAAAGGAACGAATTTCCCCTAAAAGTGGATATAAAGGACCGTATGTAGGTTGAGTTTTTGTGATTTCCTCTCAACTCTATAATTTTTTGAGGAGGTTAAATTCTAAGTATAACCTTTTTCATCTTAGGGTATACTTTTATTCCATGATAGCATTTGAAGGAAGTAAGTATTTACCTTGATTTAACACTGAAAGAACATTTCAATGGGTTAATTTTCATTTTATGTTTCTATAATTTTTTTGAAGGAAGGATAAAGTTATTTTATTTGGTCTAAGAATTGTAAAGATATAACCACTAGATTATCAACTTAACATTGGGTGAACATTCCCATTAATATTTTGAATACTCGATGTATGATAAAATGTTATGTGGTGCCGACATTATTCATGCAAAAAGGAATTAACTAATAAGAAAAATACTCCCTAGGGGAATGAAATTTGTGTGTTCTTGATCTTCATGGTCCATTATGATTTATTATATCTTGAATATCCATCCATGAAAGAGACGGCCTGATATTCAGATGTTTCATTTATCAGTAGTTCTGTGATCTAAACTGGGATATCATCCTTCTAGAAGTGTTGATAGAGATCCTTGACATCAATATAGACTATGATTTTCTAATTCACCTCCTATATGGGTAATATGTTGTCTATCCATTTAGGATTTTTGACCTCCCAAATAAAGATGGATCTAATGATGTTGTCAACTCCAACCTCAATTTTTATAGCATGTGTCGGGTGCACCCTTCTGGATACGTGTTTCTATCTTAGGTGGTCATTTGGTATGACCAGCTGGTGAGTGGAACCTCATTATTGAGTCATATAATTTCTATATAGTTATAACCAAACACATCATGATTCAACTTTAGGAAAGCGGTATATACCACTTTCTCTTTAGAAGATATGGTCATGCTGGTTAAGGTGGATCATTGGTCCTCTTCTATGGCCAAATTTATTTATTTAAGTTCATCAGTAGTGGTATATAGGCAATCCTAAAATTTCGTGTGGTATATCTAAGGTCCTCATGCTCTTAATTCTCCTCCTATTTATATTTTTTCTCTTCTTCCATATGGGGACCTTATAGTGGTATATATTCTCTAGAGTCATTGGTGGAGTCAATTTCAAGAAATTTGAATGATGAAGTGACTTCAACTATTCCAGCTTACATTGTGATATTTCCATTAAACTATAGAGATTATGGAGTGAGATATAGAGGATGAGTGACTTCATCTTCTTTGGGTGATGGGACAACCTTTTATTCTTCAATAGGTGGGGAAGGGATATCCTGGAATTGTGGGGATAAAAGGAGGGAACATTAATCAAAACTTTCACCACTGTTTGGGAAGTTAGAAAACTTTTGATCACAACTGAACTCATTGGTTATGAATTAAATCCTGAGGATCAGTGAATATATATCTGAACATTGACACATATGAATTATTTGATTGATGGGTAACACATATCATTCATAGAGAATTTTAATTGGGTTTGAGCGGAGCATTTCCAGACCATTCGGAGTGGTGAACCAAGAAACACCATTGACAAATGGAATTTTCTCTTTACCTTGATAGAATCATGCGTTGATATAGTAGAACTCAAAGGACTAGATCGGGACCTTATTGATAAGAAACATCCTAATTTTTCCATTAATGGAAACTTTGTTGCACTGATGGTACAATGAGGTGATTTATGCATGTGGATGCAACATGTGACTTCCTATAAAGGCATTGAAGGCTATGTTCTATCAAACCACCATAAATTCCAAGTCATCTAAAAGTTATCCAAATTGCACCTTTATCTTTATTTTCCCCAATTTACTCTATTCTCTTTTATATTATCCTTGCAATGTTATAGAGGAATGGGATAATATATCCTTGTTACAGCCTACCATGTGAAGTAACCACACTAGAATGAGAATAACCCCAGATCCAATGTCAATGAAAACTTTTTGAACATCAACACCATTTATCCTATAGGACACATACAAGTTTCTGATGTGTAATTATAAAATAAATATTCCTCTTGATTTATGGAGGATATAACTGGGTGGAATTATTCATGATCATTCTATATCTAAAATACCTTTGAACTGGAAACCTTATCTCTAAACTCATAAGGGCTGATAAAATATTCTATGAGTGCATCCCTAATGTCTATTGACAAGGTCAGGGAATCCAGGATTGATATCTTGGATGGTTCCAACAAAAAATATTTTAGGATTTAATACTTTTAATCGAAAGTACAACACATCCCTTGGTTTGGTGCTCTTCCATAGGTGATTTAGGGGCTTGATTATTGGATGCAGATGGATTGGCCCTCAATAAAAGAGTTAGAAGTATGTCTGTCCTTGGTGGGTTGGTGTGAGTAGGTATACCTTCCCACTGAGGGTGATGTGGCATATTTAACTATTCTGATTGATATTTCATACTGAAATGGTTAAGGAGGATTTTGGTCTATATAAGAGGATTTTCATTCTCCTGGAGAACTCTATAGAGGGATATTATACAATTTTCTACATCATTGATAGTTTGAGTGGGGACTTGGTTATAATTTTGGTTTCTACCATGGCTGCAAGATCCCCTATATCCTCATATCCAATTAATTATTCCTCTAGTTCCCCAATCAGGTGTGGGGATGTTACATTCAAGGTCATACTCATATTCAAATAAGGGATCCATTTAGTGGATGACATTAATGGAGCCAAAAAATAACTCCTCATATGATGATGGATTTCCTTGGATAACCCTCTCAGGTGGTTCTATTTGGTGCATTGTTTCTTTGTTTTTTAAATTTTAGGGCATAAAATTTGATGGGGACAAAGCTGAGTCTGTCCTTGACACAAGTTCTTCTTCTGAAATTTTTTAACTACATGTTTAGTCAAAATTATTTTTAAAAGTAGGGGTTTTTGTGTTTTTTGGGGCTTGTGACATCATATGTGTTTTAGTGGGAGAATTAGGTGGCACATTTGGTTGTTTTCAACTATTCTTGGAGAGTACCATGAGTTTGGTTGATTTTATTTTGAATCATTTGACTATCAAACTTATGTTCCCTTCTACTAATAACTTCTTTACAATCACCTCCTTTATCGGGAAAGGCAGTGAAAACAAACACCACTTGCATTGGTGGCCTTCCAAATTCAATTTTCATCGAATCTACCCTTTTCTATAGGATTTATTTGAAGTTGAATAATTCATAAATGGTGGGTACTAGAATTCGGTCAAAGGAAAATATTTTGGATAGCCATTGGGACCATCCTGTTCAAGCCTCTTCATCTTCGGTAGGTGGATCGAATCATTGTCCATATAACTAATAAAATTTCAAAAAACCTAATCATCATTGAATGACTAAACATTATTCCATAATTCAAGAATTGATTTTTCCTAGGTCCCCTCTAGTCATGTTATCGAGTCATGGATTTCTATTGATTATTAGGGGGTGTTTCATGATAAGGTGCATACTTTTGGGAAGGAGAAGGTGTGGAGGCTCTATTACTTGTGACATATGATGACTCAAACTTCCCTACACATTTCCCTGGTACTGGGGGAATTATTCAAGACTTAAGCTTAGTCCTCTATATAGATTATTCAATTCCTTCAGAAATTATTGAGAAATTATGAAACCCACCTTTATATTTCACCAGGATGAGTGGAATTTGTATTTGGTCGTAAATGTTATAAATGCATAGGTAGAGCATATCCTCCTAGGGAATTAGTTTGTTTAGGGGATATGTTATCCTATTCCATCTATAAATTAAATCTAAAACTTTCTCATTTTCTCGCTACATGAAATTCTAGTGGTCATTGACTGTTATTTTCTCCAACATTGATATGAACAGAATGTGAAATTTTTGACAAAGATCCTCTCATATCATTATTGACTGAGCTGGAAAACTGGTATACCTTATGAAGGTTTTCCGTTGCACGGTTCGAATGAAGCACCTGCAGTTCACAGCTTATTGTTTCCCATTGTTTCCCATCATTCGGTCACAATGGGATTCGAAGTGAGTGAGATATTATTCTTGGTAACTAAATCCATTGAAAATTGGAAACGTGGGACTCTTGAAATTTGGAGGTGGCAGGGTGTCACTCACCCAATTAGGGTTAGGGTTTTGTTCTAGAAACAATGGTCCTTGCCACTCCTCTATAGATTCCAACTAGCGTTGAAATGAATCAATGGTGTTTATAATCCCATGATGAGTGTTCGAATGAATAGGATCTTGGAATGGTGAACAATGGTTAAGATCTAATGCACCATTTCTACCACTATTTGAGGCAGATATTCGGCTGAGGACATATTTTGAGTGTTTTTGGTTAACTCATTACAATTGTATCCTTAATTGATGTAAATCGTTATATCCATCCATGATTGGGTCCTGGTAAATTTAGGGTCAATCCAAAAAATTGGATGATGTCATATCCCCACTTCCATCACTAGTATAAACCCATATTTCTGAGGTACTCCTCGGAGAAACTCAGCATTAAGTCAGTTTAACTCTTTCATTTATTCCATATACCAGGTGAATCTCACTTCCAAAAACTGGATCACATCTTCATCGATAGGAGGAGGTGGGTTTTATATGAATTTTTTATTATTCTTGTTAGGTATCTTCTTAGGTGACAATGGTGTAACACCCTAAGATTTCATAGTCCGTTATTTCTTCAAAATAATTCAATAACTTGCACTACACGCAACACCGAGTTCAAGCGCACCATGACTTTGCAAACAAGTCGTTCAAAAGAGGTTATGAATAGTATTAACTGAATTTTTAACTTTATATAATCCTTATAATTTTATAATCCATATTATGAGTTTCTTAGACATAATGAAAGAAAAAATTCACTTTTTTCAGAGAAAATAAGTATTTTTCAAAAATGCACTTTTACCAACTTTTAATAGTGAACCCTTTTTAAATCCAATATTTTAAACTTTTATATATTAAATTTGACTAAATAAATTTATTATTTATAATGGGGACATAAAAAATTTACAATGTAACACCCCAAGCTTCCAGGGTACGCTTCTCATTGAATAATACAGTAGTGTGTGTTGTACGAAACTTCGAGTTTTAAAACACACCACAACCAATCAAACTAGCCGTTATGAATAGTAATACCTACTTTTTCAAATTTTATAAATTTTATCTCTCAAAATGGACTTCATTTTTGGATTCGGAATATCAAATTTAGCCCAGGGTGAAATTTTAGTACTTTTCAGATAACTTTTATATTTTGTTGAGTAGTGAAAATTAATAAATTTTAATTAAAAACAACGTTTTTAATAAAAATAATTAATTGTGATAAATTATGAATTTGAGTGGTTTTAAAGTATATTTAGAATATATTTTTACCATTTAACACAATTTTGGTCATTGTACATAATTTCACAATTACACCGGACATAAACAAGTATCAATCTTTTGATAGTTATTATATCTTAAAAACACGTTTTTTGTTTTGACAACGGGAATTAATTTTAAATTAATTTATGCCACTTCTGTGTTTTGAATTTGGAAAAATGGATTCCATATTTTGAATCAGGAAGTCCAAATTGTGTAAATAGGTAACTTTTATTTTTAGACATTTTGAATAATTATTTCGGTAAATATTTTATTTATCATGGTTAAAGGGTAAATCTGGTAAATAAGGGTTAAAAAATAATATTATAATAATAATAAATTATCCTAAAACGTGTTCAAACCATATTGGTGGATACATGTCCGACCATGGTCATCTTTGGGTCGATTTTGGGACCCCATGGAGCCACTTGTAGGTGATAGGGACACATTGTATTAATTAAGTTAAAATAAATACAAAAATGACATAAGCTTATATCTTTTAGAAAAACAATTTTTACATAGGGTTATATATGTTATATTTTCAATTATAAATATTAATTATAAAGATAAAAATATTTCCTACATAATGGTATTTTATTTATAATTTTTAGACATTTAAAAATTAAAAATGTATATGACACAACAATGATGCAGTATTTTCCTTATTAATGAAAGAATCAAATAATTGGTATTATAAATGTTAAAATTAATATAATTTGAAAGTTTTGATGACATAAATGAATTTTATTGCTTAATATGACATTATAGGATTTCTTAAATGAATTTGTTTCTAATTAATAATGTTTTTAAGACTTTATGAAAAATCATTTATTGAATAGTGTCAAAATTCACATAAAAGAGTTTTTAAAAACAATATTATGTTATTAATTGATATTAAATTCCTAAAAATCTACGGTTAGTCCATGAGACTTATATCATGATAGGGGTATCATTAATGGACCACTTGGGGGTTTATTGGAGGTATATAGTAAGTTTATTAACTATATAATATAAAAATACAAAGTGACATTGTAAGTGTCAAACTAATTAACTAAGAGTTAAAACTAAAAGATAAGGTTAATATAATGACCCAAACCTGTCTAAATTCTATTGTTTGAGTGGTTTGAGACCCATCCCCACCTTAACCTTTAAATAATCCACTTTGGAGCCATTAGAAACCGAATTTTAATTTATTATAAAATAATATTTCTAGATTTTCCAAAGGTGCCCCTCACCCCTCATACAAAAGGGCACTCCACCTTCACACAAATTCACACATTCACAGCCATTTGGCTCGGACAAAACCTTCCCAAATACTCTCTCAACTTCCCTCACTTAAACCTATAGGCCTTATTTTGATCATAAAGCCAACCTAAGGAGCCCTTTTGATCAAATCAAAAGGAAGAACCCGAAGAAGAGGTAATGTTTTCACCACCATCTTTCAAGATCCTTTCTTCTTCAACTTATTCTTTCTTTGTTATTCCAATTATAAAATAATAACTACAGTATCTTATATATACTGTGATTTTATTATAAATATGGTACAACCATATTCAGTATTATATCCATCCTTTGAATGACATGTCACCATACGTGCGTACGTACGGCTTACCGTCTCCACGTCGTGGTGTAATTGTTATTCAATAAATTATTATTTGGATGGGTATAATAATGATGTGTAACTCATGTAAATAATAAATATAACATGATAATGATTCTGTGTATATGATATACCATCAAATTCTATATTATTTTAATATCAAAAGAATGATATTGTCGCTCGTGCGTACGTACGGACTACCGTCTCCACGAACGCGATGAGATTCATTCTCCATCGTATCCATTCAAGTATAAATATCATTTGATGAATTAAAAATAATTTTTAAGGACTTGATATCATTCTATATATGAATAAGATACAACCTATCCATAACAAACACGGCTTATGTAACAAAACATATACGAGTAACTTAACACCCGAAACGACGATAATACTAAGATATTATTAACAAAGAAATGTTAAAAGATCATATATGATATCATATTAATGTATATGATACTTGTAATATTTAATAACAATTATTTCACCATCATACAGGAGGTTAAACTACCCCTAGCCAAGGAAAATTACAAGGTAAGGGGTTTTCATCTCACTCCTTATTCTCGTGAGATTCATGACATATTGCCACTATTTCCTTTTGTGTGGTGTATGTACTGACCATAATTTTATTATTTGTGTAATAAACTTTAATTTATGTGTATTTACATATTCATTTAATATTACCTCTTTCAAGGGGTGTATGTTTTGTAAGTTACCAAATTGGTAAGGGTTAATTTCACAATCTATTTATTATCTGAGGTTGTTTTTACATAAGTATCTACTAGGACATATTTATTATCCATGTCCATGTTTCATAAAAGTTTTTTCAAAGGGATTATTTTTAAGGGACTTTTTACTAAAAAATAATTTTAATTGTTTTAAATATTTATTCTTCTATATCATTATTATTAATGTCCATGTTTTCAAAAGGGCTTTTAAGGATTTATTTATATGGACATGAATGTTATAAAAATGTTAATTCCTTTCAAAAGTTTCAAAGTGGTATGGGACACTTTGATTAGAAAATGTCTTTAAATTTCTTCCTTTCTAAATTATGTAACTTTTAAATGTTTTCATGAAAGAGGGATATTTCTCTCAATGATTTTTACAAAACATTTTCATCTATGTCAACATCCTTTGATGGATTTAAGATTATTTGAAGTTGATTTATTATGATACAAAACTTCCATATTGTATTGAAGGTTTTGTGATATGTTTGACTATGGATGTGTTATTTTTATACCATTCCTAGTTTGTGGGTAAAGTATTGACATTTCATATTCTAGTTTTAATACAAATTTTTATGTTATGTTTAAACCTTTTCATATGTGAATGCATTGGAATTAATAAGTGAGGGATGGAGCCCGCTATAGCTCCTTAATTCATCGGGAGGTCTCATGAAACAAAATAGTGTCTTGGCACGAGGCCTTGAAAAAATATTATTTGTAGTCTTGGCAGGAGGCCTTGGATACGTGGTTATGATAGTTTGGCATTTTTCATTCCATAATTATTAAAGTGGTTAGTGATATTGCATGTGATTATTAGACTAGTAGAACATCCATGTGAGTAAGTAAATGGCATTATTTCATTTCATTTTTTCCATATTATGATGAAGTTAAAGATTAAAAAGTCTTTTGTTTTAGTTATACATTTCTTTAAATGTTTATACTTATTTATGAAAGTTTCTGCTGTATTATTATCCTTACTGAGCATCTGAGCTCACCCCTTTCTATGTTTTATTTTTCACAGGAATCCAAGAAGTGTATTGTGTTTGATATGCAGGGTTAAGATAAGGGAATAATGGCATTCATAAAGGATTATTTATGTTGTTTTGTATGTTTTGAAGTATAATGTAACATTCCTGTATGAAATCTATTTTCCAAGACTGCTAAACTGGTCGGTCCTTCCGGACTTGATTCCTTGTAATCAAGCCAATGTATTAAAATAATGCACCGAATCTGGGTAACTAGGGTCGGGGCATTACAGTTGGTATCATAGGAGGTTTAGAAATAACCTTGGAAAGTAGATTTAGATAAACTCTGATCAGAGCACATAGCCCTAAGATAGACTTTGAGGATTAGTATAGAAGAACCTCCTAGAATTTTTCTATTGTAGATATTTTGTGAGTTTTCTGCGCAATACATCCCTGTCTGGATATGAGCAGGTAGAGGAGGCTCTGGCACATATGTACCTAGGGTTAAAACCCAAAAACACCGCTTTGAGCTGGACGTGAACGGGAAATGGAGCACGACAACGGGCCTTGCCACACTCTTGGTTATGACACTCTCGGGGGATATGCTTAGGATAATTATCATTTTCTTTACAAACCATTACGAAGGGCTCATGAGTATATACTTACTCAAAGAAAACATTTTTATGATTATGGATTATATCCATAACCTACTCAATTTGCATTAGGTATTTTACAAGTTTGGAATTATTCATTGAAATTCATAAACTGACCTAGTTTATGCTATATTATAGAAATGGCGCCCAGTAGAAGGAATGTGAACTCCAGTAATACGTATGATCCAAAGAATAAGAAGGATCATATCTTTCATGGTATTAATCCATCATTTAGAAAGGAAATAGTCTCCCATGTATTATCATTATATGAAGAAATAGTATCATGTGTTGATAAGATAAGTAAAGAGTTTACTAAGTCTTATGGCTTTGAAGGGAAGCAAGAGAAGAAAATGATGGAAGAGAGAAAGATGGATAAAGGGAATATGGAAAAGAAGACTGTTCCCATATATTATAAATGTGGGAAGAAACACCCTGGAACATTCCTGAAGGGAATGGGAGTTTGTTATAATTGTGGAGAAAAAGGACACCATGTACGCGACTGCAAGGGTAAGAAAAAGGTTTCAAATGTACAATGCTTCATCTGCAAGGAGTTGGGACACTACGCGAACCAATGTACAAATAACCAAAGTATGCCCCAAATGATTCTATTGGATTATAATCAAGTTATGATTCTACCACATATGAAGAGTAATGACTAGTGTTCTAATGTTGTTATTATAGAATTATTTTATTTGAGTGTTGTATCAACAATACACTGGTTACATGAATTATGGAGATAAATAAGGATTGTAATGCAATACTATTTTATTGAGGATTTGAAATTATATGGTTCTATGAAAAGTGACTTAATAGTAAGGTACAATTTTTTGAAAATAAATTGTTAAAGGAAAGGTAATCCTTAATATTGTCCCAATGATGAGGTAGTGATTTTGGAATAAGAGATGGTTGATTTGAATAAATTATATTGGATATTCTTGACTACCTTCAAACTGATTAATGATTTCTATTCAATCATTTTTGGAGTTTAGAACATTTTTTGATAGAAGGAGTATGTTGGGAAAAAATCCCTCAAGGTATCATTGAAGCTTTTTTGATGTGATTGTGTTTATTGACTAAGTGGACATCTGAGTAGTGATTGTTGACAAAGCAAAACAATGACATACAAATTTGATGACAAAGAGGATTTCATGGGGGAATGTCGAGTTCAAGAGCTGAGGTCAATGATCCATGTTTGATTCAAGAACGTCGATAAAAGGAATAGATAATCTGGAGGTGGTTCAAAATAACAGATACAAGGTGGTGCCGTTTTCCAGTGTTTTCCAAATTTTAGGGCCTGAAAATCGGCAAATGAAGAAAAGTGTTTTTGGAAAAAGGACTTGCGCGCTGAGGACTTGGAGAATAGGAAACTTGCGCGCCATATGTTTTTCAAGATCAGAAGATCAAAATATGGAAAAGGAAGTAGGTTCGCGCAAGTTTGGGAGTTGGTCGCGCAAGTGTCTAAAATGACAGGGGACTTGCGCGCCGAAATTGGGTCGCGCAGGTGACTTGCACGCCGTCGCGTAGGGTGGTCAGATTGCCTATAAATACTGGACCACCCCTCCTCATTAACTAACGGAGTTCAACTCTTTGAGAAATCAGAGCTCCCATCGCGCAGGTGTGGTGGTCGCGCAGGTGGTGTGTGTGGTCGCACAGGTGAAGTTGTGTGCCAGTGGTTGAAGTTGTGCGCCGGTGTTAGAAGTTGCGCGTCGGTTGGCAGTTGCGCGCCAATATTGGTTTCGGCGTAAAAGTAAGAGAGTCGCGCAAGTTTGGTGTTGAGGAAGCTTGAGTCGCGCAAGTGTCTGAGGAGGACTTGCGCGCCCGTTGTGACTTGCGCGCCGATACTTGCGTGCCGAAATTGACTTGCGCGCCAAGTAAGGTTTTGTTCCAGTGGTGCTTCTCGGACTGCGTGGAAGTTGGTATGTTTCCCGATACCTTCGGTGCAAAGAGATATTCATCTACGGGTAAAAGTTGTACTTCAATAGAGCATCTACATACAAGAGAAGATGCATTATTTCATGCAAATGAAGAGACCTATAGGTCTATAAACTGTGAGTGGATTCCTTCCAAGATCAGTGAGCTTAGGAAGAGGAAGAAGGTGATCCTCTCCATCAGCAGTGATCTAGAGAGAGAGAGATAGGGAGTGACCCTTGGGAAAGCAGTGAGCTAACCCTATACTTGTAAAGGCAGTGAGCCTGGGCATAGAAGTGATATAGCCTGAACTTTGTATCCACAGCTAGTGAAGTTTAGTGGAATTGGTACTACTGGTAACTTGTCGGCGTATGCTCCTTGGACGTAGCCCTTTGCGGTGAACCAAGTAAAATTGTTGTGTCCTGCGCATTCTTTACTTTCTGTTTACTTTGTGCAACAGGAAAGAGAGAGAAGAGTGTTTTTTTAACAGCAAAACATGATCAAAACGGGCGTTAATTTTCAATTAGTCATACCCTGATTCACCCCCCCCCCCTCTCAGGGTATTCAGCCTTGTGGACCTAACAATTGGTATCAGAGGGAAAGGTTTAGAGTTGTTCTTCTCTCAAATGGAGGTCACCAATCATAGAGGGATTTCGATCTTCAACGGATGTAATTTTCAGATACGAAAGAATCGAATGCAACACTATTTCCGATCTTTGGGAATGGATGGGTTTTTAGCAGCTATGCATGGTATCACAGCTGATATTACTAGTGGTGCATTATCAGAAGCTGAGCATAAAGAGTTGGATGCTGATTCCAAAGCAATCAATGCCTTAGGGGGAGCCCTTTCCAATCCCATATATACAAAGGTGATGTCATGAAAAACATCTCATGCCATGTGGGAAAAGCTTTTGAATATTTATAAAGGGGATAAAAAAGTCAGAGAGGCAAAGCTGCAAGTGTTGTGGAACAAGTATGAAGATCTAAGAATGAACCTGAATGAGTCTGTTGATGCATTCTTTGACAGGGTCAATGCGGTGGTAGAAGACATGCGGGGTCTTGGTGAGATTATCGAAGACATTAAAATTGTAAAGCGCATCTTGAGAAAGATTCCACCTCGGTTCAATCCGAAAGTTTCTATTTTGGAAGATAAAGATCCGAAAGAGCTGACATTGGATAACCTACACAGCACTCTTGTTGCTTATGAAATGAGAAATGATGACAATGATGCTGTGGAAAAGGGGAAATCCAAAGAAGTGGCATTTAAAGCCATGAAGAGGCTCACTATTGAAGATTCTCAGGAGGAAGAAGAGTTGGATGAGGTGATGTCGTTCCTTTCTTCAAATCTGCAAAGAGGAAAAGGAAAGTTTAAAGGAAAACTTCCACTAGCATGCTTCCGATGTGGAAAGGTTGGTCATCTTGCTGCAAGATGCCCCAAAAAGTTTCAAGAAGAAAGCGATGAAGTTGAAGTTGAGATTCCCATGAAAAAATCTTCAGCCTATGTGAAAGGGAAGAAGCAGTTCAATAGAAATTTCTTTAAGAAGAAGAATCTTCTTTCACAAGAAATAGATAGTTCAGCTGAGTCTGAGGGTGAAGAAGTTGAAGAGATAGAAAACTGCGAAGATCGTGGACAAAATGCGATGGTGGATGTTGCCAGTAGTGCTCTAGAAAAGAAAGAAACCAAAACTGATGAAGAAGAAGAAGAAATTGAAGGGAGAGTTGACATGGGAGCTGAATTAGAAGTAGCTCTTGAAGAGATAGATGTTTGGCGAGAAAAAACAAAGAAAGCCAACAAGATAGTACGTGATGCCAAAATCTACATGCAACAACAAGAAGAAGAGAAGTCTGAGCTTGAGAAAGAAATTGAAAATCTTAAGTCTTCCAGGCCAGAGCGCACAGAAAAGGTTGATGAGCATAAGCTCAAGATTGAAGAGCAGAAAAGGGAGATCAATTGCTTGAGTCAAAAAGTGAAAGATCATGTCAAGCACATTGAAGAGCTTGAAGAGGAAGTTGTCGGTCTACGGAGAAAAGTTAAAGACCCGGAAAAACCTTTGAATCCCAACACATTCTTGGGAAATCAGGTCGTTACAAAGACTGAAAAGAAGAAAGAAGAGCCTAGTAGTTCAGTAGTAAAGTAGCAGCAATTGAACTCAGAAGTTAAGGCTGATTCATGGCTTAATCAGAAACAAAAATATGTGGCAGTTGAAGTTAGACCGCAAGCACCTGTCCCAAGATTGAAAGTGGATTTGAGCACAAAGCAGAATCAGAATGCTCAGAGATCCCAAGGGGAAACTCGTAGTGCTGATGTAACATGAAGGAATGCACCTTATATCAGGTGTTATTGTTGTGGAAAGATGGGACATTCACAGTATGTGTGTTCCATAGCCAAAAGATATCGAAGGGAATAGGAACAGAGATGGCAGCCAAACAGAGAACGGTTTTCTAGAACATATTTTGAAGGAAACTATTTTTGGTGTGGAGGATTTGGACACATGGCTAGGTAATGCACTCCGACCATTCAGAAAAATGTGCCAAAGCAGAATCAAAATGTCCGCAAGCAACAGATCAGTAAACCGACAAGTGAGTTAAAAGTTCAGAACAGATTTGCAGTTTTGCAAGATGAAGCTGATCCATCATACTCTGAGAAAGAACAGAAGCCTCAATCCATGCCGAGTATGAAAGAAAAAGTATGGACCAGGAAGAAGAAAATTGAAAAGGCCGTAGTTTCTTAAATTTCCCTTAAAGCATTAGATCGTTCTGGTGTGTGGATTCTTGATAGTGGTTGCACATCCCACATGATAGGCAACAAGGATCTGGTTACAGGCATAAAAATGACAAAGAAGGAGTTGTCAAATTTGGAAATGATGAAGGCCGGAAGATTGTTGGATCAGGAAAAGCCAAGTTTGGGGGCAAAGAAATGAGATATGCTAATGTCTTGGTGGTCGAGGGTATCAGTCATAATTTGCTTAGCGTCAGTCAACTATGCGACTCTGGGCACTCTATCCTATTTACCAAGAAGATGGGTTTTGTTAAAGGAAACGATGAAATAGTCATTCTACAGGGAAAACGAACAAAGGGGAATCTTTACCTAGTAGGAGGGGAAGAATATTCATGCCTTTTATCAAGAGAAGAAGAAAATCAGTTGTGGCATAAGCGACTTTGTCATCTATGTCAACCATCTATGGAAGATCTGGTAAAGTTTGATGCTGCCAGAGACCTTCCCAAACTATCACGTGATCGCACTCATACATGTGATGCTTGTCAACAAGGGAAGATCATCAGGAAGACATACAGGCCAAAGGAACAAAAAGAAACTAGAGTGCTCAAATTGGTGCATGCTGATGTATGTGGACCTATCTCACCACGAGGTATAGATGGGCAAAGGTACTATGTCCTTTTCATTGATTACTATAGAAGAATGGCCTGGGTATTTATCATTACCCATAAGACAGAGGTGTTCAGTTTCATAAAGCAGTACAGGAGGGAATCAGAAAAGATGCTTGGGCAGAAAATTCTGAAGTTTCGTACTGATAACAGTACGTAATTTACAAACAGTCAGGTTGAAAACTATCTCAAGAAACATGGGATAAGGCATCAAGTTTCATCAGTAAGAACTCCCCAATAGAATGTAGTGGTTGAAAGGGGAAATTGGATCATCAACAACATGGCCAGAACAATTCTTATTGATAAGGACCTACCAGAGAAATTTTTGAAGGAAGCAGTTTTGACATCAGTCTATGTGTCAAACAGGTCCATGTTATGTCCGAAGCAAGGGAAGACTCCGTATAAACTGCGGTATGGAAAGAATCCAATGTTGAAATACTTTTGAATCTTTGGAAGTAAGTGTTTCATTCTCAACAAAGAACGTCATAGGAAGTTTGATGCCTGAGGAGATGAAGGGATATTCCTTGGCTATTCAAGGAAAAGCAAAGCATATAAATGCTTCAACAAGAGGCTGGGAAAAATTGTTGAGAGCAATGATGTCACTATAGTCGAAAATGAACAGACTGCTCAACGACCCAATGAACATGTTCTGGATGAAAGTGATGATGAGGTAAGCAACACAGGGGGAGTAGAAATTGCAAAGGCTGACTCAGAAGAAGATACTGATGATGAACAAGAAAGTGTCAAGTCTATATCTGCAAGGAAGCCAAAGAGTCGAGCTGAAATTGATAGGCAGAATATCATTGGTGATCAGACAGCACCAGTTCAGACTCGAAGAATGAATTCATTACAGCAGACATCATTTTTATCTCAGGTGGAGCCAAAATGTTTTTCCGATGCAGCTGAAGATGAAAACTGGGTTCAAGCTATGAATGATGAGCTTGATCAGATTGAGAAGAACCAAATATGGGAGATTGTTTCGAGACCAGCAGACAAGAATGTCATTGGGACTAAATGGGTCTATCGCAACAAGATGAATGAATATGGAACTGTGATTCGAAACAAAGCACGACTAGTGTGCAAGGGGTACTCCCAAATCGAAGGAATGGATGTTGATGAGACATTTGCACCAGTTGCAAGGCTGGAGAAAATCAGATTATTCTTGGCCATAGCAGTGCACAGAAAGTTTAAAGTGTTCCAGATGGATGTCAAATCCGCGTTCTTGAATGGGGTTCTGGAAGAAGAGGTGTACATTGAGCAGCCAGATGTCTTTCTTATTCATGAGGATGAGAACAAAGTTTTCAGGCTGAAGAAGGAATTGTATGGTCTGAAACAAGCACCACGAGCATGGTACTCAAGGCTTGATCAGTACTTGAAGAAGCTTGGTTTCCAGCGTGGAGGAGTTGATTACAACCTCTATTTCAGCAATGACAGTAATCAAAGGATGATGGTGCTAGTGTATGTCGATGACATAATTTTTGGTGGATCAGATGAAGCTCAGTGCAGACAGTCTTCCGAATTCATGAAAAATGAGTTTGAAATGTCAATGATTGGAGAGCTAATGTTTTTCCTTGGTCTACAAGTGACACAAGGAAGGAATGGAACTTTCATTTCTCAATACAAATATGCCAAGGAGGTTCTAAGAAGGTTTGGAATGGATAATTCCAAGGAGATGAAGACTCCGGTTGCTACCCAGATGAAATTATCAAAAGATGAGGATGGCAAGGCAGTTAATATCATAGAATACAGGCAAATTATTGGAAGTTTATTGTACCTGATTGCAACAAGGCCTGATATTGTTTTCGCCACATGCCAAGCAGCAAGATATGAAAGTAATCCCAAGGAAAGTCACATGCTCACAGTGAAAATAATACTTCGGTATATCAAGGGAACGGTGGACTTCGGCTTGATATACTACGACAAATCTCAGACAGAGTTATTGGGATATACTGATGCAGACTGGGCTGGTTTAGCAGGTGACAGGAAATCAACATCTGGAGGTGCATTTTATCTTGGCGGACTATGTATTGCATGGTTGAGCAAGAAGCAGGATTGCATTTCATTAAGCACCGCAGAAGCTGAGTATATTGCGGCCACTCAAGCATGCACACAGTTATTGTGGATGAAGCAGCAGCTTGAAGATATGGGCGTTGAAGTGAAGTCTCCGATCGGAATCCAATGTGATAACTCATGTTCTATAAATCTCAGCAAAAATCTCGTCCATCACTCAAGGATAAAGCACATTGAGATTAAATATCATTTTATCAAGGAGAAGGTAAAGCAAGGGATTGTGAAGTTGGAGTATGTGCCTACAGAATTACAGGTTGCAGATATTCTAACAAAGGCCTTACCCAAGGAAGCATTTGAAAGGCATCGACTGACTCTGGGAGTTCAGTCGATTCCCCGCACTTAAAAGCGCATGGATGTGTACCCCCCCCCCCCCTCTCCTCAAGGTCTGATGTCTTTTTCCCTAATGTGCTGATTTGTGTTCTCTACTCTGTTACAGACTACAAAGGATTGACCTTTGGGTTCGTTGACAAAGGTGGAGAAAATAGTGTTTGTTAAAGGGGGAGAAAATGTTTGTTCAAGGGGGCGAAAATAGTGATTGGGAGACAGTGTGTCTATTTGAGAAATCATGACAGATACAGGGAGAAGCTGACAGGTGGAGCAGCCAGAAAGGGGGAGCAATGAGAAAGGGGGAGTTTATTAAATCTGACGATGCTAGAAGTGATCGATCAAAGAATATATATCACGACAGCTGAGGATCGTGATAAAATCAGAAGAGTGGTGTTGGAAAGTGGTAAGACTATTTCCAAACCAAACATTGGTCTTACAACAAATCCATCAACAATTGGTATCAGTTTAGTACAAATTGGTATCCGTTTGGTGTCAACAGTGGATGTCAGAGATAAAGTGATTCATTGATGAACTTTTCATTTACTCTTGTTTCTCACGCCGAGCATTGCTCATGTGGGCTTAGAGTATGTGTTGAGTAAATCCTTGATCACTATCAGAATCGAAATGAGGAGAATGGAGGCTGAAGAATCAATGACGTATCTTTGTTTTGGAAGAGTTGTCAACAAACCCAAAGGGAGAGATTGTTGGGCAAAAATCCCTCAAGGTATCATTGAATATTTTTTGAGGTGATTGTGTTTGTTGACAAAGAGGACATCTGAGTAGTGATTGTTGACAAAGCAAAACAATGACATACAAATTTGTTGACAAAGAGGATTTCATGGTGGAATGTCGAGTTCAAGAGCTGAGGTCAACGATCCATGTTTGATTCACGAACGTCGATAAAAGGAATGGATGATCTGGAGGCGGTTCAAAAGAACAGATACAAGGTGGTGCCATTTTCCAGTGTTTGCCAAATTTTAGGGCCTGAAAATCGGCAAATGAAGAAAAGTGTTTTTGGAAAAAGGACTTTCGCACCGAGGACTTGGAGAATAGGAAACTTGCACACCATATGTTTTTCAAGATCAGAAGATCAAAATATGGCAAAGGAAGTAGGTTCACGCAAGTTTGGGAGTTGGTCGCGCAAGTGACTTCTGCACCGTCGCGTAGGGTGGTCAGATTGCCTATAAATACTGGACCACCCCTCCTTATTAACTAACGGAGTTCAACTCTTTGAGAAATTAGAGCTCCCGTCGCGCAGGTGTGGTGGTCGCGCAGGTGGTGTGTGTGGTCGTGCAGGTGAAGTTGCGCGCCAGTGGTTGAAGTTGTGCGCCGGTGTTAGAAGTTGTGCACCGGTTGGCAGTTGCGCTCCAATATTGGTTTGGGCGTAAAATTAATAGAGTCGCGCAAGTTTGGAGTTGAGGAAGCATGAGTCGCGCAAGTGTCTGAGGAGGACTTGCGCGCCCGTTGTGACTTGCGCGCCGATACATGCACGCCGAAATTGACTTGCGTGCCAAGTAAGGTTTTGTTCCAGTGGTGCTTCTCGGACTGCGTGGAAGTTGTTACTTTGCCCGATACCTTCGGTGCAATGAGATATTCATCTACGGGTGAAATTTGTACTTCAACAGAGAATCTACATCCAAGAGAAGATGCATTCTTTCATGCAAATGAAGAGACCTACAGGTCTATAAACTGTGAGTGGATTCCATCCAAGAGCAGTGATCTTAGGAAGAGGAAGAAGGTGATCCTCTCCACCGGCAGTGAGCCAGAGAGAGAGGGAGATAGGGAGTGACCCTTGGGAAAGCAGTGAGCTAACCCTAAACTTGTATAGGCAGTGAGCCTGGGCAAAGAAGTGATCTAGCCCGAACTTTGTATCCACAGCTAGTGAAGTTTAGTGGAATTGGTACGACCGACAACTTGTCGGCGTATGCTCCTTGGATGTAGCCCTTTGCGGTGAACCAAGTAAAATTGTTGTGTCCTACGCATGCTTTACTTTCTGTTTACTTTGTGCAACAGCAAAGAGAGAGAAGAGTGTTTTTCTTAACAGCAAAACAAGATCAGAACGGGCGCTAATTTTCAATTAGTCATACCCTGATTCACCCCCCCTCTCAGGGTATTCAGCCTTGTGGACCTAACAGAGTATATCCATTATTCTATAAGGAAAAAGGGATCATGAATGTAATAAATAAGGTTTTATGATAATTCAGGATGTTGTAGTGTTTTAAAAGAATACATGATGAAGGTGTTCACATGTTATTACGTGGAAAAAAGGATCTTCATTGTGTTTACCTTGCTTAAAAATTTTGGACTGTGAGTTTGGACACAAGTATTTTGGATAATTCTAGTTTGAGATTAATTTTGGATATCCATTAAAGGACAACTCGGAGGTCGGGCGACAACCCATCGCGTCCGGCAAGGCCGCGAGACTTGAACCCGCAACCGAAGGGTGACAAGGGTGTATCACCTACCACTGGCCCACGAGATGTCATGGATTAAATAATTTAGTTTATTTTAAAAAGGTCTAGTAGATGAATTATAAATTCATTTTTTTTACCCCAAACGAATAGGATAAATAGAATATTTTTTTTCATGTTCTATTATCTTTTAGAGTGAAAGATGAGTTTGTGGTAGAAATTAGTTAAAGGATGGAACTCTACTTGTCAAGTATATATTTTTCTTCTCCTCTTATTCTATGAAGAAATTAATTCCTATACTTTATTGAAGGGATCTTAAAACCAAAAATGTGTTATCCTAATACCTTATGTTTTGTTGAACCGATGGCATTTTAAATCATCATAGATTGATGAATTTAAGGACCTCAATTTTAAACTTGTTTGTAATTGATGACCTCAATCACTACCTATAAATATTTACGTTTTTCCTCCAATTATATGTCTCTAATTGCCACAAATTTTCTCCTAATAGATATCATAATTTGGTGGTGACCCTTTCATTTCTCTTTTCCTCTTATTAAGACTAAATTTTATAAACCCAATTTCCGATGTGGGTTTTCCCACAAAGATATTTTCTATTTTCAACCTTTTATTTTCGAAGAAAAATTTCAAATTATGAGGATGCAATTTATTGAAGGAGGGGAGAATGTAACATCCCATGACTTCATAGTGCATTATTTCTTCAAAAATAATTCAATAAATTGCACTACACGCAACACCGAGTTCAAGCACACCATGACTTAGCAAACTAGCTGTTCAAAAGAGGTTATGAATAGTATTAACAGAATTTTGAACTTTATATAATCCTTATAATTTTAGAATCCATATTATGAGTTTCTTAGACATAATGTAAGAACAAATTCAGTTTTTTTCAGATAAAAGATGTATTTTTCAAAAATGCACTTTTACCAACTTTTAATAGTGAACCCTTTTTAAATCCAATATTTTAAACTTTTATATATTAAATTTGACTAAATAAATTTATTCTTTAGAATAGGGACATCAAAAATTTATAATGTAACACCCCAAGATTCCACGGTACGCTTCTCATTGAATAATACAGTAGCGTGTGTTGTACGCAACTTCGAGTTCTAACACACACCACAACCAATCAAACTAGCCATTATGAATAGTAATACCTACTTTTTGAAATTTTATAAATTTTATCACTCAAAATGGACTTCATTTTTGGATTTTGAATATCTAATTTAGCCTAGGGTGAAATTTTGGTACTTTTCAGATAAATTTTATATTTTGATGAATAGTGAAAATTAAAAAAAATTAATTAAAAACAACTTTTTTAATCAAAATAATTAATAGTGATAAATTATGAATTTGAGTGGTTTTAAAGTATATTTAGAATATATTTTTACCATTTAATAAAATTTTGGTCATTGGACATAATTTCACAATTAAACTGGACATAAACAAGTATGAATCTTTTGATAGTTATTATATCTTAAAAACACGTTTTTTGTTTTGACTGCGGGAATTAATTTTAAATTAATTTCTGCCACTTCTGTGTTTTGAATTTGGAAAAATGGATTCCATATTTGGAATCAGGATGGCCAAATTTTTTAAATAGGTATCTTTTATTTTTAGACATTTTGAATAATTATTTCGGTAAATATTTTATTTACCATGGTTAAAGGGTAAATCTGGTAAATAAGGGTTAAAAAATAATTTTATAATAACAATAAATTGCCCAAAAATGTGTCCTAACCTTATTGGTAGATACATGTACAACCATGGGCATATTTGGGTCGACTTTGGGACCCCATGGAGCCACTTGTAGGTGATAGGGACACTTTGTATTAATTAAGTTAAAGTAAATACAAAAATGACATAAGCTTATATCTTTAAGAAAAACAATTTTTACATAGGGTTATATATGTTATATTTTGGATTACAAATATTAATTAGAAATCTAAAAATATTTACTACATAAGGGTAATTTATTTATAATTTTTAGATATTTAAAAATTAAAAATATATATGACACAATAATGATACAGTATTTTCCTTATTAATGAAAGAATCAAATAATTGGTATTATAAATGTTAAAATTAATATAATTTGAGATTTTTGATGACATAAATTAATTTTATTTCTTAATATGACATTATAGGATTGGTTAAATGAATTTAGTTCGAATTAATAAAGTTATTAAGATGTTAACAAAAATCAATTATTGAATAGTGTCAAAATTCACATAAAAGAGTTTTTAAAACAAATATTATATTATTAATTGATATTAAATTCCTAAAAATATAAGGTTCAGCAAAGAGACTTATATCATGATAAGTGTATCATTAATGGACCACTTGGGGTCACTTGGAGGTATATAGTAAGTTTATTAACTATATAATATAAAAATACAAAGTGACATGGTAAGTGTCAAACTAATTAACTAAGAGTTAAAACTAAAAGATAAGGTTAATATAATGACCCAAACCTATCTAAATTATATTGGTTGAGTGGTTTTCGACTCATACCCACCTTAAAGTGGTTTTCGACTCATCCCCACCTTAAACTTTAAATAATACACTTTGGATCCATTAGAAACTAAATATGAATTTATTATAAAATAATATTTCTAGATTTTCCTAAGGTGCCCTCACCCCTCTTATAAAAGGTCACTCTCTCTTCTCACTAATTCACACATTAAAATCCTTTTGGCTCGGCCAAGCCCTACCCAAATACTCTCTCAACTACCCTCACTTAAACCTAGAGGCCTTATTTTGATCAGAAATCCAACCTAAGGATCCCTTTTGATCAAATCAAAAGGAAGAACCCGAAGAAGAGGCAATGTTTTCACCACCCTCTTTCAAGATCCTTTATTCTTAAACTTCTTCTTTCTTTGTTATTCCCATTCTAAAATAATAACTCCAATATCTTATACATACTGTGTTGTTATTATAAATATGGTACAACTATATTCAGTATTATATCCATCCTTTGAATGACATGTCACCATACGTGCGTACGTACGACTTACTGTCTCCACATCATTGTGTAATTTTTATTCAATAAATTATTATTTTGATGAGAATAATAATGATTTTTAATTCATGTAAATAATAAATATAACATGATAATTATTCTGTATATATGATATACCATCCAATTATATATTATTTTAATATTAAAAAAATGATATTGTCACTCGTGTGTACGTACGGACTACCGTCTCCACGAACGCGATGTGATTCATTCTCCATCGTATCCATTCAATTATAATTATCATTTGATGATTTAAAAATAATTTTTAAGGACTGATATCATTTTGGATATTAATAAGATACAAAGTATCCATAACAAACACGGCTTATGTAACAAAACATATACGAGTAAGTTAACACCCGAAACGACGATAATACTAAGATATTATTAACAAAGAAATGTTAAAAGATCATATATGATATCATATTAATGTATATGATTCTTGTATAATTTAATAACAATTATTTCACAATTATACAGAAGGTTAACCTACCCCCAACCAAGGAAAAGTACAAGGTAAGGGGTTTTCATCTCACTCTTTATTCCTGTGAGATTCATAACATATTGCCACTATTACCTTTTGTGTGGTGTATGTACTGACCATAATTGTATTCTTTGTGTAATATGCTTTAATTTATGTGTATTTACATATTCATTGTATATTACCTCTTTCACGGGGTGTATGTTTTGTAAGTAACCAAATTGGTAAGGGTTAATTTCACAATCTCTTTATTATATGAGGTTGTTTTTACATAAGTATCTATTGGGACATATTTATTATCCATGTCCATGTTTCATAAAAGTGTTTTCAAATGGACTATTTTTAAGGGACTTTTTACTAAAACAACATTTTAAATGTTTTAAATATTTATTCTTCTAAATCATTCTCATTAATGCCCATGTTTTCAAAAGGGGTTTTATGGATTTATTTATATGGACATGAATGTTTTAAAAATTTTAATTCCTTTCAAAAGTTTCAAAGTGGTATGGGACAATTTGATTATAAAATTTATTTAAATGTCTTAGTTTCTAAATTGTGTAACTTTAAAATGTTTTCATGAAAAAGGGGTATTTATCTCAAAGAGTTTTACAAAACATTTTCATCTCTATCAACATCCTTTGATGGATTTAATCTTATTTGAAGTTGATTTATTATGATACAAAACTTCCATATTTTATTGACGGTTTTGTGATATATTTGACTGTGGATGTGTTATTTTTATACCATTCATGGTTTATGGGTAAATTATTGACATTTCATATGCTAGTTTTAATACGAATGTTTATGTTTTGTTTAAACCTTTTAATATGGGAATGCATTGGACTTAATAAGTGATGGGTGGTGCCCACTATAGCTCCTCGATGCATCGGTACGTCTCATGAGACAAACAAGTGTCTTGGAACGAGGCCTTGACAAAATCTTATTTGTAGTCTAGGCAGGAGGCCTTGGCTACGTGGTTATGATAGTATGGCATTATGTATTCCATCATTATGAAAATGGTTAGTGATATTGCATGTGATTATTCGACTAGTAGAATATCCATGTGAGTATGTAAATGGCATTATTTCATTTCATTTTTTCCATATTATGATGAAGTTAAAGTTTAAAAAGGATTTTGTTTTAGTTATACATTTTTTAAAATGTTTATGCTTATTTATGAAAGATTACTCTATATTATTATCCTTAATGAGCATCTGAGCTCACCCCTTTCTATGTTTTATTTTCCCCAGGATTCGAAGAAGTGTATTGTGTTTGATATGCAGGGTTAAGACAATGGAATAATGGAATTCATAAAGGATTATTTATGTTGTTTTGTATGTTGTGAGGTATAATGTAACATTAATGTATGTAATCTATTTTCTAAGACTGCTAAACCGATCAGTCCTTCGGGACTTGATTACTTGTAATCATGCCAATGTATTAAAATAATGCACCGACTTTGGGTAACTAGGGTCAGGGCATTACAAATGGGATATTTATTGAGGGTGTTCCAAAATTTAGGGTGATCCATTTTATTCGGGTAAGAACACCTCCATTTTTAGAGTGGACTGCATTTTAGATGGAATCATCCTCTCCTTTCTATTCAATATTTTCTTACTTTTCAATACCAACTTCAAGATTTCCATCCTTGATGTTTAATAATGAATAATTCATTTTACAAATTGTACTGGAAGTTGAATGGTAGGAAGGTGGTTTTCATCCTTTGACGAACCTATCCCTTCCTTTTTGGGAAACACTTCAGGTATCTTGGTGAGGAATTACTTAGTTGGAACCACTATGCGGCCCGGTTGTACACCTCTATTTTGGAGTAAATGATCTATGAAATAAGACTGACTAGGGGAAATTACTACTAGTCATCCTACATAGATAGGAAAAATCATATTTCTGTTGAGGTGGAGGTTGAGGTAAAAATTCCCACAGCACTATGGGATGGAGTTGTTCCTGTTCTCTTATTATTGTAACTTGGTCCATATTTTTTGGTCTTAGGAGGGAAATTTTTATAAAAATTCCACAAACACTATGGGATGGAGAAGATCTCATAATGTAGTGATTTATGCTAATGTTTCCACCATCTTAGTCTCTCACATCCCTACATGAGCCTGAATGGCCCGAAGGCCTTCATTTTTATTGATTTTTGAGAACCCCCCTTTCAAGGGATGAGGGGGGACCCTTACAAGGCCCGTAGGCTCAGATATTACATGGCCCATAGGCTTAGGAGATTACATTACCTGATGTTCTTAAAGAATTCAACCAGACTATCTACAAGGAACTACCCCTCCCCAGCATCTGCATCTTGATAGTAGCTCTCCACCTTTGCATGACCATATGGCTAGGATTCTCATGCAAGCACAGGCTGGTACCGATAGCATAGCCATACCCTCTCATTCTGAAAATCCATTTGGCTCTACTCTGGTGAGTGCACCTGCTCTAAATCCTCTTTTGGGGATGCTCCTTTTTTGAAGTGTGTCTGGGGCCTGCATTCATGTGGACCGAAGGCCTTGGGGTGTCCCTAAGGACTTATGGTGGCCCGAAGGCCTTGAACATCAACTGGCCTGAAGGCCTTGGGTGGCCCGAAAGCCTTGCAGAACCTGAGGACCAAACTGGTGGCCTGAAGGCTCATATGCATGAATAGTTCCAACTACTATAGTACCGAATAGTGCCTGCTACAGTACTGCTACAGTACCCCAGAAATATGCCTCCACCCAGATTTGATCTTTGGTCTCTTGGATGCACCTGGCGAGTCCTCACCAACTAGGCTGAGCCTCATATGCTACATGATAATTATACATATAAAATGACTAAATTTCACAAGAGCTTCTTATTTACATGTATATTAGTAGTTCTTGATGGTTGTATTACCTTAAGAGAAAAGCTTCTTAAATGTTTTCATTTTCCTGGTTTAGGAGTTTTTTGATGGATTTCTCTCATTGGGATGGATTTTTTTTGCCTTATTCAAGTTCAATTCTTATTTATCATGATGACTTTCTTAAGAATGAGTTTTTATTAATATCCACCTTTGAGTAATGAAATTACCAGATGTCATTTAGAGTGGGTTTTTTGAATTGGGTGTGAGGTGAAATGAAAATATCCATGTTCTCCCTATCATTGGATATGAACACTGAGTGAGGTGTCTCTAATTAGACAACCCAACTCATGCAATGCATTGAGTCAAGTCGATTGAATATCATCCCACAATTTCTCTAAACATGGTTAATGCACATATGGAATTGCTTCCATGTCAATTTGATGATGAATTGATCAAAATAATTTGACAAGGATTGCATAACTTTTGTATGGAAATAATTTTTCATTTAGGTGGTAGAGAGTTTTCTAGTGAATTAGATAGATATTTTCCATGAATTCTTTCGACAATTCCTTTGCATTTTTGAACCAGGAAGTTTCTATGGGCCAAAACATAATGGGTATATCATCCCTGTATAGTTTTCTTTTCATGAGAAACATATATATTTTTATTCTACTAGAGAATCCTTTACCTGATATTCCCAACAATGGAACTTCTCTACTATTTTCTCATAATTAGTGGGGATAATAGTGGTCTCATTAGTATGGGAATGGTCCAGGGTGTATTGGAGGATAATCATTGACCTGGGAGTTATCCTTTTTGTGAACTGATGTATCATGACATTTATAGGGTATCTAACATGTCTAATACCATCTTTCCAAGTGTATTGTAATATAAAGGATTCCACATATTTAACTTGGAAAAGGGAAGACATTATTTTCAACATGATATATTACTCAAAGGAGGACATTCACAATGGGTTCTATTACGAAGGGGATTACATGTTTTTCTAGATAAATAATGAATGAATAACTTAATAGGGGAAACAATTGTGTTATAAAAAGATTCTTTGAAATATAGAACACCCTATTTGAAGTATTCATGTCCTATTACCTTTATTAAGAATATATTTAGTAAAAATGTAAAACCTAAAGAATAGAAATTGAACATAGATTTTTATAGTGGTTCATGGAATAGGAATCCCCTAGTCGATGCCACAAACTACCTACTCCATGAGGTTATTTATTTTCACATAACAATCCATTTATTGGGGGTCCCAGATGATTACATGTTGTTCTCACTTATTAAAAAGGTAAAACAACTTTCAACCAGGATATCCCTTTAAAAAAACTATCATAGAACTTAAGAAAACTAATTCACATAGTGAAAACATGGTATAAATAATATGAAAGTTTTGATAAATGTTTGTGGAACATATTTTCAAGCATCAACTGAATGTAGATGAAGATTCTTCATGAGAAAAGATAAACTTCAAGAATATATAGGGGTGATATCCAATGAAACTAATGAAGCAAATAAGCTTAGTACATAGAGTATATATTTTCAATATGTAATGATATATGGTGTTAGATAGGGGAAACCCTATTTCCACATATTCACATTCTTTTTCCCACTCATAAACATATCTTCTTCATGTTGTTTCCAACTATTTGTTATATATGCTACTTTTTACTTAATCATAGGATAATTCTAATGGTTGAATTATCAATATATAGATCCAAATGAGATAAGATAAATAGATTATTTATCTTTTCCTTCCAAATATGGAATTTATTTTGTGTCCAAAATGTTAGATATTTTTTCATTATCTGAAATTTCATATTCATTGTATGTAATGAGAAAAATGATATTTCCTTAAATATGTAATCTTCCTCTGATGTACTCAAATGTTATGAAATTACATATTATCAAGGATATTCTTGAAATTAGGTACTATAATATCTTTGAAGAATATTGATTAATCATATTTTTCACCACCAGATATCATTTGGATAAGATAATTCAATTTTTCTTCATAAGATAGTTAGTCATCAACCAACCGTATGATAATTTTCTTTCATAAGATAATGTTCTACTAATGTAGTATTCACTTTTGATCAACTTCTTCTAACAATAAATATTCTTCTAAATAATAAATTCCTTTCATATTCAGATTCTTCACTAGAATTCTCTCTTGAGTGACTTATTCGAAGATCATAAGATAAAATCTTACGTTATCATTAATTTTTATGAGAATGTTAAGATATTTCTTCAAATTTGTAAGAAAATATTCTGGTTTTTGATAAATAAAATGTAAAACACTCAATAAAATTGTTTGAATAAAATTAGGGATTTTTTGAATCATAAAAGCACATAAATCTAGGATATATCGGGACTATACAATTTACAAAAATCTCTCATTTTCGATTATCAAAAAACCCATACAATGCAGAAGGAAATGATTTTAAAATTTTGATCTAAATATGTTAAAAAGAAATATCTTTTTATTTTCTTCCAGAGTTTACTTTATAAATAATAATAAATTTTGTAACACACTTAAAATTTGGTATTTTCCTTCTCCCCCTTTTTTTGATATCAAAAATATTTTTAAGAAGGTAATAGTTTTCTATAATACTCAAATGTTAGTTAGTAATCATATTTTTTTCATTAAGAGTTATTCATAATTACCCATTTTAATATCAGAATAAGAGAAATAAAAAATACATATAAAAAAATTTAAAATTAAATACTTAACAACAATTAGATCCACATAATATACATAATAATGTAAAGTTAGTAAAATATTAAAGTAAGTTATCATAAACATTGAATGAAAATGATATAGTGAACCAATGTAGATGATTAAAACTGATGTAAATATTCAATTCCATAAACAATTTTGCATACTTAAAATGTTTTGGAACGGCCTGACCACCAGGAAAAGAACCTCCATGAATGTCAGGAGGGATACATATCAAATGTTCAACTTAAAATGACTTTTAAGATTTGGTTTCTTGAACAAGATAGGTCAGTCATGAGAAAACAATAATCATAGTATAAGACAATCATCTCTCGTAACAACAACATCTCCTAGAATCATTAACAATTCTCAAAGAACATCATGATCTTCCTGAGAAAGCCTGACTCATGTTGATTGAATGTTCCTGGTTTCTTATTTTTCTATATCCATGTCAAAGATATCTTCACATGTAAATGGTGGCATAATAAGTGGTTTAGGAGGGAATAAATATTTTACCATGGAAAAACATTGTTCTTTCCTTAATTTATCCATTAAGTGATCAATAATTTTCGTTAGACACTGAGAGGTGTAATGATAATGATTAAAAATTTGGGGTCCAGGTAGTCTTCTCTCACATATTTTAATATTTCCATTAACATAAGAATTAATTAATCTACCTAAGTCATTCTTGTAGTTTCCTAGAATGTTTTTAAAACCAATCCACATCCTCTGAGTGAAATTTATAACAAAATTATGGATTTCCTATTTCATTACACAACAAAATATTAGGTTCTTCAAAACTTACACTTGGTTATCTAAAATTCCCATGAAATACATAATTTTATTTCACATGGAGGGTTTAGCTCTGTCATAGGATTCTACAAAAGTATCAATCTCAACTTCATCATCTTCTGAGAAAGTTTTCTTAATTTTTTTCATCACTGATTTATGAAGATCAACAATTTTATAGTGAATTTTAGGACAGTTATTCATAAAAGATCTATAAATCGTTCCTAGATGGGTAACGATGAATAATATGTCATTATTTATAAGAAAAGAATTTTACTACGATTTTGATATCCTTTTACTAATAAAAGAGAGAAATTCTTGTGTTTATTTAACAACATATCCAAAAAATTATTTCATCCCAACTAGAAGTCTTCTAACTTCATCAAAAACTATTTTCATAAAATATTGATATACTTATTTTGTAACAACTTCACACATAAGTGAATTGATATTTGTAGTGATGGAGTCAACATCTTGTAATATTTAAAAGAGTCTTAACTGAACATCTGAACTGAGAATGATTCTAGTATAAGGTTTTTCTGAACAGTTTTTTAAAACAGACTATATCAATAGTCTAATTTCTAGAACATCATCTTTAGAGTCCATATTTTCACAAAGGGTACTTTCTTGATTATTTAATTTAGAACCCTGAGATTTTAGGATCTTTTCATCAAAAGATAAATTCAAAATGGTAATTTCATTTCTTGGTACATCTTCATTATGAGTACCTTAACGATTAGTAGAATCCCATTCCTAGTGAACTTATATACTCTTTTCATGAACATTTTGATTCTTGAAATCTTTTTGTATGACATCCTCATGGAGTGATTCTTGTGAATCTATATTTCTGTATATTTCTTCAAACATTTTTTCCTTTTTTTAGATTTAGGCCAAACTATAAGTAGAGATAGAGTTTTCTCTATCATTTCATTTTTATTTTGAACTATTGGAGAGGAAGAAATAGGAAGTGTTATTTTCTAACCAAAATCTTGAGAACATGATGGAATACCAATCCCAAATCTATATCCCAGACTAAGAGCTTATTTTTCTTCATCAAATCATTATCTATCGTCACACTGATTAGACGATCCTTCTATGCATATTGTTGATTTATCAAAATATGAACACTCCCATAAATCTGAGTAGGGTACATTTCAAGCATAGAATTATAAGGCTACAACTATTTAAAAGATAAATGTCAATTTAAAACAATCATCCATAAAACAAATGGATTCAGAGTCGTCAAATAATGACATTTCACGACATCATTATCATCCCATAAAACTCCCACTTTACAAAAGATTAGGGAAAGTATTCATCCATGGGGATAAAAGATTAGGAAATTTTTAGGAATGTGGAACAAGTATATCAAGATATATAAAACTTGGTGGAATGGTGTTTCATGAATAAAGGGATAAATCAAAGAATAATATTGAAAACTTATGTTATCAAACTCTCCATTTCGTTGGGAAATCCCGGGATGAAAGGAAGTTGACCAACAACTTCCATTCTAGTTCTAGGTTTTTTACTTGATTATTCTCAAAAATAGAATATAAAAATAGTGAATTCATGATTTATGTAGGTGAAACCACATATATGGAAGACAGATATGTGTAAAATAATGAATATCCTTTGTGATGGAATTTCAACATTTCATCGAGCTTGACTAATGTTAGGGACATCCCTTTAACGTTGACTATTGCAGTGAATTTGTCTTAATCATTACCAACGATAAAAGATTTAGACTCATAGAACCTAAGAGATTATTTATAAAAAAATATAGGGGTTTACGATGCATCAAAAATTTATTACCATCCTTAATGATTTTAAACTTTTTCAACAGAATATCATTTCTTTTCAACCATTGAAAAATGATGGCTCTACCACTCAACACTTTTTATTAAATAATATGTCACATAATCTTACTAGATGAACCAAAGTATTATTCATTAGTTTTGGCCATTTTTATAAGGTTTTGGGATTTTAAGGTTGAGAGGGATAGGGTATCGAGGATTCCATCGAAGAGAAAGAAGCGTTTAAATGGTTTGAGAGTCTTTTTGCACGTAGAGTCAATACTTAATATCCTTTTTTTCAGGATAAAAGAGCGGGCACACAGCAATTTCAAAGCAATTATTAATAATTATAGGTGATAAATCCTAAATGAAGTGACCATTACTTGAAATGTTTCCATAATGAGATATTTAAATATATCAAATGATTTTCTCACTCAATATATAAGTGATATATAATATAAAAAATTTCTTCATAAAATTAAACATACCTAATTCAAAATTAATAAAATCAATCATGTCAACAGAAAATAGTTTAGTTAACATATCTTCTAATTGTTTTCAGTGGAATTTTTTTTAAAGAGATATCGACATTTTATAAAATCTCTCTTAAAAAATGTTGTCTTATGTAAAAGTTCTTTTTTTATTTAATGATATATTATATTCTTGGAGATGTTGATAGAACTAGTGTTATCACATCTAATTATAGAACAATGAAATTTAAACTCGTAATCCGTTATCGTGTGATTCATTTACAAAACCTATGAGAAATATCTTCCAGTAGTAATATATTCATCTTTTGAAGGTGTTAGTGCTACCAAATGTTGCTTTTTTAACTTGACCAAGATACGAGATATTTTCCATGAAAAAGATAGGTTACTGTGGTACATTACCTATTTAATCTACATCCATATATGTTGGAATCTGGGAATGAAATTAAATTAAAATCAGTGGTTTTGTAAAAATTAGGGAAAGGATTATGGTTCCTTTTAAATATCTTAAAATTATTTTCAATGCATTTAATTATGATTATTTTGGAATTTTTTTTGAATTCATTCACAAATACATAATGAAAACATAATTTATTCCCTACATGAAGTAAGGTACAAAAAAATCTGAAGAAACCTCTATAAAACTTTTTACCAAATAATTTTCTAGTTTCATCCGTGTCAAGATTGATATTTTATCTCATAGGAGTTAAGTAAGTTTTACTTTTTTCAAGTAAAAACTTATTAAGTAAATTATGTAGTTTAATTGATTTAAAATAATTTTAAAATATTTATTAAAAAATTTAAATCCTAGTGTATAGTTTATTTCTCCCATTATACACATTTCAAATAAAAATTCATAAGTTTTGAAAAATTATTGAGAAAATTTTTATTTGTTGAACTGAAAATTACATATTCTACATATATTTGTACTAGTAAAATATCAGAAAAGCATGTTTTCTTAAATATATTAGGATATTATATTCCCACTATAAAACCATTTGATAGAAGAAAAGAAGAAATTATTACATACAATTCCCTTGGATCTTGTTTAAGTCCATATATAGCATTGGTGAATTTAAAAATAGAATTTTGGAAGTGAGGATCAGAAAAACTAGGAGGTTGTTCTACATAAACTTACTCCATTAAACCCTATTTAAAAAAGAAGATTTTATATCTATCTCATATAATTTAAAATTAATATATAATCCATATGAAGGAATAATTCTAATAGATTCTATTCTATATACAGGGAAAAATATTCCTCATAATCTATTCCTTATTCTTGATTATATCCTTTGGAAATAACTCTAGCTTTATTCTTAGTTATTACACTACGGCTGTCATACTTATTTATGAAACCCCATTTTATTCTAATTATAGTATGGCTTGAGGGTCTTTCAAAAAATTCCCATAAATTATTTATTTTTAATTGATTTAGTTCATCCTTCTTTTCTAAAAACCAACTTTTATCTAATAAGGATTCTTCTATATATTTGGGTTCTAATTGGGTTAAATTGGAATAGAATTATACTATGTTTCCAAAATTTCATATAGTTATTAAAATTTCTTCTATGTTTCCTATAACTATTTCTAGAGGATAGCCTCTAAGGTTTTTTGGCTGTTTTATGAAACACTCATTCCGATTCCCCAGTGTCTTTACTCATTAGATTTGGTTGAAAGTAGTGAAGTTCCAAATCATGATCCTTGATGTCACGAAAGAAATGTTTCAGTATAATATATTTAATTTAATCATTTTGATCATCAATTTGAATTACTTTTTGACTAAAAGGATCACTTTCATCAAATTTCACATGAGTTGATTCATCAAAAATACTTGACCTTTAATTCAGAACTCTATAATCTTTGTAAGTAGTAGAGTAACCTTGTAAGATACATTCAGTAGCCGTTGGACCATACATTCCATGATTATCCTTTATGTTCAAGTGGTAAACCTTGCATCCACAGTATTTAAAGTATCATACCTATAATTTTATATTATTTCCCAACTCATAGGATGTTTTTATTAAAACGGATCTTATCAACACTCTCTTAATGATATATAAAGTTGTGTTAACAAATTTATCCAAAAAATGAGTGTGAATGTTACATTCACATAACATAGTCTAGGAAATTTCATGCAGTATCCTATTTAACCTTTAGAAAACACCATTCTGTTGAGTGTCCTGGTGGAACAAAATATATGTTTAATTAATTTCTTAGTGAATTATTAATTAAACTCATTAATCTAAAACTCTCCTCCCTAAACACTTTTTGAAGACACAATGTTGACAAATTTTTCATTTTTCACAAGTTTAAAAAAATAAACAAAAAATAAAAAATCTTCACTTTTGATTCTCAAAAATTAGAAATTATATTCTAGTTGGTCCAATGCATAAGATCATGAGGATTTTAAGTATAACATTCTTTAATAGATTTGAACAATGAAATATGATTCTTTCCCTTTTTTGTTGAATCAAATAATTTATTTCTGCTCAATATGTGATCATGAATGTAAAATAACAAATTATTTTTAGATGATTTTCTTACTAAATGAACATGGTAATGTACATGCCTTTTATGAAAATCTATGATTCGTTAGGTTCATCATTTAAACAATTTACATTTTGTCTACACAAAAAATTGGGATCTAATGTGTAAACAATGTCTGCTCTGAGTGATTTAAGCATGATAAATTTATCATTAAGAACTAGCTAATAATATTATGAAAAATAAAAAAAATAACTATAATAAAAAAATTTAGAAATCGTTATTAAGCTGTGCTTTAATACTTTAATATAATTAACCTTGTTGACAATGTTACACTATGGATTTCCAACTGAACCAATTCCAACTATTTTTCTTTTTTTATTTTCACCAAAAATGACATATCCCTTATCTAATTTATAGAAAGAATTAATATTTAAGTATAATCCACTCATTTGTATTGAACAGCCACTACCCATGAGCCATATTTCATCACTATTCATATGCCCAGTTTCCTCAGTTTTTTATTCCATAAAGAATATGTTTGCCTTTTAATTTGTAGCTTCAACTTTTGATTTTGATGATGTGCACTCACTAGAATCATTAGAATCAATCCATGTGGCATTAATATATTTCTTATATTTTAAATTTACAGCCTTCTTGAAAAATTTATTTTCTATATTCTATCCCTATTTTTTTCTCAAATATTAAGGTTTGATGTGTCCTATATTTTTTCATTCATAACTTCATAATTAATTATAGTTATCTCATTGATTTCAATTCTTGAGGAAATTTCTTTTTAATCATATTATTTTGGTATAGAATTTTTTGAACATTTCTGAAAATTGATAAGGATCATAATTTAATTCATATTTTCTTGATAATTATTCAACATCAATTTCATTATATATTTTTTCATCTCTGATCTTCCTATAATCTTGGGATGTAAAGAATTTCAAGGATTAATTTTCCTTTTGGATTATTCTTAGCTCCTCATTTGCAGCATCCATCTCGACTTTATACATCAAAAGTTTTCCAATAAGATATTTTATCTTGAAATATTTTACCTATATATAGTTTCTGATAGAATCTTGATTTCACTCAACTTAAATAGTAATACTCTTAGAAATTTTAATGTTTGTTCATGCTTAGTGATAACTATTTCATGAGAAGTAATGTTATTCAAAATCTCATTGAGTCTTCTATTCAATTGAGTAACACATTATCCTTCATACATTTTGAAATTATCGAACCTAGTCATGGATGTATCATATCTAAGAGATTTCATATTGTGAGTACCTTCATATGCTACAACTATATTATTCCACATTTCATCCATTTTCTAACATTGAGAGACTTAGTTTAACTCTTCTATTTATAACCCAAAAATAATAACATTCATATATTTCGAATTTAGATCATTTCTTTCTTCAATTTTAGCATCTGATGTTTTAGGTTTTGTAGTATGGACCTCAGAGGTAGTTACTACATTGATATTGGATTTTAGACCAATATTTCTTTCGATAAATGTACATTTTCACTTTCCTGCACCAGTAGTTTTCAATATTTAATGGCATAGCACTAACCATTTACATACCATCTTAGTTATTATTCATATAATCCTTTTGAAAAATAGATATTTAGACTTCAAATATTGACAGTTTTGAACTTGAATTTCACCTTCTATGATACCAATTATTTTCCCATATAATGATTGAATTAATAACTCAAGAGGGGGTGAATTGAGTTATAAAAATATTCTTGTAAATATATATCACCCTATTCTAATTATGCATTTCCAATTTTCATTATTAAGATAACATGCAGTAGAAATTTGGAACATAAAAAATGGGAATTGAACACAAAATGTTATAGTGGTTCGGGGAATAGATATCCCCTAGTCTACTCCACCAAATATGAACAACAAGATATTGTTGATTTCCACTAAACATCACTTTTATCGGGGTCCTCCATTTGAGTAAAAGTTGTTATCACATAATAAAAAGGTCCAATAGCTTTCAAATAGGATTTACATTTACAAGAACTACCCTTGGTCTTAACTAAACTCATACACAGATTGAAAAAATGGTAGAATAAGATACAAGTTTTGAGAAACATTTGTTCAACATAGTTGCAAGAAAAAATATATAGTATAGGAATATATGTCCTAAGAAAATATAATCATCAATCATATCTATAATATCCCTGATCTAGGAGCCACTATGTTGTACTCCGAGCCAGGTAGTTACATGACCTCAAGAGATCCTCCCCGTATGCTAGAGGTTTCCGACTAGCAGTTAGGGTCCAATAGGTCACATGGAGATACAATACCCTCAAAACTGTAGTAAGACACAATAGATAATAATTGAAATAGAAAAAACATAAGTGAACAGTCCCTAACATGCATAAATAACCAAATCCCAAAATTGGGTAAAATCATGAACAACAATAAATATCCCATGTCATGCTACATTGTCAAGTGATCAAAACCCAAAAGAAAGAAAATTGTAGAATCCCCAAAATGGTGAGGAATCCAAGTCTAGAACATTACCCAAACTTGTCCCTTTTCCAACTCATCTCCCTATCATAGAGCCCTTACCCTTGTCCTGGTCGGCAAGCATGAAGTCTACTCGGGTACCCAATGGCGGCCCGAGAAGGGTGTGAGCATAACTCAGTAGGCCACCACCAACGGTGTCTACAAAATATCTAGAAAGGTATATAGTGCACGAAAATTATAATAATAGAAAAATAATGGTAAAAGTTCAATAGTTCATTCTAAACAATGTTCATTTTATTTATAGTACCAATGAATTCGGGTTCACTACTCAGGCATTTCATTATTCAATCTCCCCTTTTTATGTGATCAATGGATTAAGCATATTTAGTGTTCTCAAGAATATGGAAATACAATCAAGCCCTATCTCACTAGGAATAAAAATATAACAATTCCCAATATCCTCACCCTGAAGCCTCAATCTGGGTGGAATGCAACCATTAGGGTAATAGAACTCTATACCCTTCCCTAACCCATGCATTTAGGGGAGGAGATATGTAATGACCAAAAAATTTATAAATGAAAATTCATCTTGATCTAATTAAATGTATTATTCTTTAAAATGGTTATATAACATATGAACTTCATTGGTGTTATGTTTTTGGATTTCAAAATACCCTTAAGAATTGTTACCATTGCTAATATAGTCGTTGAATAGTGATAACATGATTAGTATAAATATATGGATTTAACAACTCCAATTTACTCAGACAAAGGAAGTGATGGCCTCATCCAAAAGAATTTCTCCATATGAAGCCCATTTTTTGGAGCTTGGAAGGGAGGTGGCATGATTGAGATTTTCTCTTGACCAATCCCAATCTGAGCTTCAACACGTTAAGCTCGAACAGAACCGCCTACATGAGAAGTGGAAGTTGATAGAGATTACCACCAGAGCAATGTTATCTGAGCTACCCCAAGAGTGTGTCACCATTGCACACATTAACCTTAGGTCTTATGTTGGTGTTATAAGGGGTTATATAAAAGGACCCTAGAACTATTATTATGTGCATTATTTTTTATATAACAAATAATATACATTCATTTTATTATTGTTACTTTGTAAATAATTTTTAAAGCACAAATAGAATTTTTAGCTAATAATCAATTAAGAAATCTATATTGATGAATTAATGGATTTTTGAATAAAATAATATTTTAATAAAATATCATTAATACATTTATTCTTATTATATATAAATTATTTTATAATATTTATGAATACAATTGTAATTTTTATCATGGTTTGAAAGTCATTTTTTGTCAAAACCAGTGAATTTTTTATAAATGTCTGTCTTTATTTTTAAAAGTAAAAATTAAAAATTTAAAAAATTGTTTAGATAAAATGAATTTTATTTTTGGAATCCAGATATCGAAATTATTCAACGGTGAATTTTTCATAATTTTCTGAGATAGTTGAATTTTTGGGTAAAAATTAAATACCCTTTAATTATATAATGTGTTTTATGACATCGTAATGACCCGATAGTGTTGTAATAAAATAATATAAATGGGATGTTCAGAAAATATTTGTTTTACCATTAAAATAATGTGATTTTAGTTTTGTTTGATTTATTTTGCAAATCCTTAGTTAACCCTCCAAGACTTATAAAAAATTTTGTCATTTTAAAATGATTTCCTTGAGAGTGTGACTCACCTCCGCATAAGAAAGCCTAATATTTTAAGAAGTTCTGTCATTATACTTATAAAATAATTTCTTACACTCCCCTTTGTAAAAGATCTTGGGAAAAACAATGGTTGGTTTTTGTTTTTGTTAGTTTAATGTGTGGTGGCCAAAACCTAAATAATAACGAATTCCCCCTTTTTTCCTATATAAACCCACCCCATATCCCACTTCCACTTCAGTTAAATCCTTGGTACCTAGACCAAGATTTTTCCTCCTCTATATATAATCCTTTAAAGGTTCCCTAAGCTCCCATGAATCCTCTCTCAAGCCTCTCCCAAGCCTTTGGGATCACACTTTCAAGTAAGGGATTTCTTCCTTTCTCAATTTTGTTCAAATTTATATAAGTTGTTATACCCTTTTTATTTCAATTACAAATGATTTGGTATGATTTCACACCTCCCCCATACTTCCCTTCTTATGTTTGAAGGGATTAGAGACCTATTTATCTCTCATTAGTGCCTCCCTTGCACACTCGTTACCATGTTGAAATTCTGTAAAGAATTTCCCTTTTGTCATTTACATTCAAGAAATTATTTTGTATTTTGAATTTAAATTCCATTAGATATGTTGGGACATGAATCTATATTACCCATTTAATTTCTATTTCATTAATATATATTGAGAAACTCTTTTCTCTCTCATCAACCATTTTTATGAATTCTTATGTCACGTCGCTATGCTGCCAAAATTTCACCACGATTTTCCAAGCCAAAGTCATTGTGTAGTAAATACCATGACCATTTATCTATAAAGGGTATTCACCTTTATGAACATTTACTTATTGATTATATAGTTTTGTGTATGTATTATACACCTCTTATTCATGGAATAACTTATGATGTTTAATGAATCTGTGTGGTATGATCCATGTGGCACATTTATGCGTAAAATGTAATGATTAAGAAGGGTGTGCCCTGATAGCACTCAAATGCATTGGGTAAATATTAGTATCTTGATAAGTCAAGTGAAATGAGGTTTTACCCATGATAATACAAGTGTAATTATGGTTTCCTCACGATCCATATGAAATGAGGGTTGACTCATTCTTATATTATTTTAAATGGTGTTTCCACATTTCCATGTTATGATAACCATGCTATATCATGCCTTTATGATCATATATCTCTTTTGGTCTATTGATATGACTATTTCATAAAATGTACTGTATTATTCATGTTATGACTTGTTTACTCCCGTAATAAGATTTATATCTCACCCTTTTCTTATGAATTTCCTCAGGTTATCCCATGCAATGCTATGTATGAAGAAATGTTGTGGTCATGTAGAAGAAGTTCTCAATAAAGTTGGTATGCTTTATGTTCTGAGTTGTAATGTAATTTTCCTAAGCCCCAAATATACTATACCTATTGATCTTATATCTTGTATCATGTTAACATTTTATGTAATACATTGTGTTTAAGTGTGAAATAAAAAGAAGGGGTTTTATAGTTGGTATCAAAGGATATGTTTAGTTATTTTTGGGATTAAGATTAGAAAACCCTAGAAAAAGACTTATGGATAAGAGTAAGAATAATAAAAAATACCAAAATTTTGGTGAGTATTGATTAAGTTGTTTTTCAAGAAAATACATCTCTGTCGGGATATGAGCAGGTAGAGGTGGCTCTGGCACAGATGTATCCTAGGAGTAAAACCAGAAAACAACGCTTTGAGATAGACTCGAACAGGAACTGGTGAACAAAAACGGGCCTTGCTGCACTCTTGGTTACGACACCCCCCGAGGATATTCTTTGGTAAATTCACAAGATTAGTATGAACCATTATTATTGGAATAAAAAAAATCCCCTAAAAATATAAGTTGGGATGTAGATCATGGATAACCTAGATTTAAGCTTATAAATTCATATGTTAAGGAAAGAAATGTAATTTATAATTAATCTGTTTTTTTATTTGGATTACCCTTTATGTGTTACCCCTAACTTTACTTTTATTCAAGCTAGTAGACAATAATAGGATCACTCTGGCTAACAACTGATGTGAAGATCAATGTGATGACTATTCTAATGAGATTCCCAATCCGATGGAATTTGGAATCACGGACATTGTCACGATACAATCTAAGTTAAATCGTTATTTGGATAGAAACATGGATCAAGAGGAACATTCAACCCCCCCCCCAAAAGAACAAGTGACAATCGAGATCTGCATGAAACAAAGGCCTCTTACTTTTAATGTATCATTTGATTCCACGATCGCTGAACAATGGATCAAATCCATTGAAAATATCTTCTCCATCCTTCAATCTTCCCAACAAGAGACGTTTATTTTGGATGATTATCATATGAAGGGTGAAGCTGATCAATGTTGGACATTGGAAAAAAAGATGAAGCCAGATGAGGAGATTGAGGCATTGGAATGGAAGTAATTCTAGAAGATGTTTTCTGATAAATATTTTCTGCGCACCCTCCATCTAAATATGGAAAGGTACTTCCTTTAACTCAAGAAAAAAGACGACAAATCCATCGGAGCGTATGAGGTAAACTTCAAATGTCTTGCACGATATGCATCCATCTGTTTCATTACCCACAAATGCAAGGTTGACCGCTTCTTTTGTGAGCTAAAACCTAGTCTACAGAAATCCCAGGCAATCCATGACATCGATAGCTCTGAGGAAATTGTCTAATGTTCCCTAAAAGTTAAAATGGAGATCGACAAATCTCAGGGGTATCAGGGGTATAATAATCGTAAGGTGGACTTTAATTATGGCAGTCTAATGGATAAATCCAATAGTGATAAGAAAATCCTGCACCCCACTTTCCAAAGGTGCAGAAAGAAGAACCCCAGAAATTTCATGAAGGGGATGAGAAAATACTTTAGGTGTGGAAGAGAAGGGCACCTAGCTATTAACTGCCGACAAGAGAAACCCATGGCTCCGACAGAGGATAGGAATGCCATGTTCAATGCTCAATGAGTTGTTCATTGCTTCAATTGCAAATAAATGGTGCCCTTTTTACATGAGTTCCCTAAGCCAAGGGTTTTCAGAGGCAACCAACAACCTCTAAGGCAGCAAGGGAGAGCTTTTTCCATAACTATCACCGAAGTGAACCCCAAAAATGAAGTGGTGATGGGTACGCTAGTTATTAATTCAAGAATAGAGAATGTACTTTTTGATTTTGGTTCTACGCATTATTTTATATCTTGAATCTTTAGTAGAACAATCCCAACACCACTATAGATAATGGAAGTAAAGATGTCAGTGAGTATGGAAAATGGGGAAATCATTGCAACCCCTGAGTATAACTCCCCCCTATCACAATTTTTTGATTGAACTTCACATAAAACCTCGTCATACTCCCTCAGGTGAAATTTTATGCAATTCCTATCATGGATTGGATTTCCTTATAAAGATACTCCATTACTTTCCATGATAGGGAAATCACTCTCCATATGGTGAATCAACCCTCAATTCTGTACATGTGCAAGGAGGAGAAAGAATGTTATTTAGAACAATAATATCAAGTGTGGATATTACTAACCTATGAGCACACGTATCTTGGTAGGTTGATTGATTCCACGGAAGCAACCATCCTTGAAGACATGCCTATTATGAAGGAATTATCTAAAGTGTTTCCTAAGGAATTACCAGGTCTTCCTCCATGAAGAGATGTTGAATTCTCAATTGATCTTATACCTGGGGAATTGCCAATATCCAAGACTCTGTATATAATGGTTGTTTTGGAGCATGAGGATATGAAGAAACAAATATAGGGGAATCTGGATAAAGGATTTATACACCCAAGTGCTTCACCATGGGGTGCACCGGTCCTCTTCGTCAAGAAGAAGGATGGGTTCGTGCACCTTTGCATTGATTATTGTGAGCTCAAAAACATCAAGATAAAGATCAAGTATCATATACCCTGAATTGATGTCTTGTTCGATTATCTACTTGGAGAAGAATACTTATCTAAGGTGGATTTCCAGTCGGGATATCCCGAAGACTGCTTTTAGTACAGGATACATGCATTATGAATTCTTAGTAATGCCCTTCGGAATCACTAATTCTCCGTCAATCTTTATAAACATGATGAATAGAATACTTATAGATTACCTCGACAAATTTGTGGTAGTCTTTATAGATGATATTATAATATACTCCAAAAACAAGGAGGATCATGGGGAGCATCTAAGAACTTTACCATAGACCTTACGAAAGGAGAATCTCTATGAAAAGTATAGAAACTATGAATTCTGGTTGAAGGAGGTCTCATTCATGGGTTATATTATCACACACAATGGGATATCTATGGATCCCCCCAAGACAGATTCAATTGAGTGATGTCTGAGGGAAACATTGGTAATGTATATCCGTAGGTTCATGGGGTTAGTTGGATATTATCTATGATTTGTGAGAAATTTCTCATGATTGTAAAACCCTTTTACCAAGTTATCTTGGGGGATTCAAGTTTTCTTGGAGTGATGAATTCGAATAAAGATTCAAGGAGTTGAAAATGAGGCTTAGCACTGCACTCGTGCTCACACTACCCACAAGTGAAGAACTTTTTATTGAACTTCGTGATTCATAGAAGAAGGTCATGGGTTGTGTGTTGATGAAAATGAGAAAGTTATTGCCTATGATTCAAGACAATTGAAAGTTCATGAGAAGAACTACCCAACACATGATATAGAGTTGGTTTTGGGGATCATTGCCTTAAAAAATTTGGAAAAATTACCTCTTTGGGGAGAAGTGTGAAATATATATAGACCACAAAAGCCTCAAATATATATTCACACGGAAATAATTGAATATATGCCAATGAAGATGGTTATAACTGATCAAATACTGTGACTGCTCAATCCATTACCACCCTAGGAAAGGGAACAAGGTGGCATATGATCTAAGTAGAAATGACCCAGCAATTCAATCATTGATGATAATTGAAAAGGATCCAATATTATTATATTTTATAAATATGGACATGGGAATCATAAATAAGAGAACATCATCAATCCTTTCACAAATGATTATACAAAAGTATCTTCTGGAAAGGTTAAGGGATGATCAAAATGATGATGTGGGAATTCAGAAGAAAATGAAAACTATCAGAAAAGGGAAATCCTCAGAGTTCAATGTTAATGAAGAATGAATTGTGAGATTTGGGTCAAGACTACGTGTTCCATCAAATCTGGAGTTGAAGAAATAACTTTTGGATGATGCACGTAGTTTGAATTTCCCCATTCACTCATGGAACATAAAGATGTATCGAGATCTACGAGAGAATTATTGGTGGGAAAACATGAAGAAGGAGATTGTTGAGTATACATCAAAGTTACAGGTATGTCAGCAAGTGAAGGATAAGAGGTAGAAATCTAAGGGTATGATGAAACCATTACCCATACCCGCATAGAAATGCGAGAACATCACCATAGTAATTTTCACTAGACTTTGTAAGACATACAAAGGAAACAATTATATCTAGGTTTTTGTGGATCATCTTACAATGATTTCACGCTTCATTGAAATTCGAGAGGATTTCTCATTGGGTCAAAAGGAAGAGATATATATTAGATATTTGGTAAGGATACCTGGGGTACCACTATCTATTTTATCTTATCAAGATCCAAGATTCACCTCTTTGTTCTGGAAGAGTTTCCTACACACTCTGAATACTGAGTTGAACTTCAGTAAGGCTTATCATCCTCAACATTGTTTCCAGTCTAAGTGGACTATCCAAACACTTGAGGACATGTTGGGATCATGCTCAATGGACTTCAAATGCGAATAGGATCAACAGCTTTCTCTACTTGAGTTCTCTTACAACAACAGTTTCCACTCAAGCATCCAAATGGCTCCTTATGAAGCCTTTTATGGGAAGAGGTTCATGACACAGACATGTTGGGATGATGTTAGGGAGTGAAAAATCCTAGGTTCAGAAATGGTCGAAGAAATGGTGGAGAAGGTGAAGACCATCCAACAGTACATTAAAGCTGCTCAGAGTCGACAAAATTTTTATGGTGATAATCATTGATGAGACCTAGAGTTTGTTGGAGACATGGTATTCCTCCGCATATCATCGTGGAAGATATTTATGAGATTTGGGAATAAGGGAAAGCTTAGTCCAAGGTACATGGGCCCTTTTGAGACCCTTGATCGCAATGGAGCAGTGGCCTATCAACTAGAACTCCCACTAAACCTATCTGAAGTACATGATGTATTCCATGCATCACTCTTTAGGAAGTACATATGTGAACCATCGCATGTACTCAATCCAGAGGTAGTACTATTGGATAATGAACTCTCATATGAAGAGAAGCCTGTGAAGATATTAGATCATAAGGAAAATGTTCTACGAAATAAGACAATGACCCTCATCACGGTGTTGTTGTGAAACCAAAATATTGAAGAAGAAACGTGGGAATTGGAGGAAGTGATGAAGAAAAGTTACCTGCATCTGTTTTAGTGAGGGAAAAGGAAATTTCATGTGAAAATTTTCTTAAGGGGGGAAGATTGAAACAACCCAAACATTTATCAATGAAAATTCCTCTTGATCTAATTAAATGTCTTATTATGTAAAATGGTTATATAAAATATGAAATTATTTGGTTTTATGTTTTTGGATTTCAAACTAACATTAATAATTTTTACCATTGCTAATATAGCTGTTGAATAGTGATCACATTATTAGAACAAATATAGGGATTTAACAAATCCAATTTACTCAGTCAAAGGAAGTGATGGCCTCATCCAATAGCATTTCTCTGCACAAAGACCATTTTTCAGAGCTTGTAAAGGAGTTGGAATCCTTGGGCTTCTCTCTTGACCAATCCCAAGCCAAGATTCAACACGTTAAGCTCGAACAGATTCGCCTACGTGAGAAGTGGATGTTGATAGAGATTATCACTCGAGTGATTTTATCCGAGCAATCCCAAGAGTCTCTCACCATCGTACACCATACCCTTAGGTATTACATGGGTGTTATAAGGGGTTATGTATCAAGACCATAACACTATGAGATTATTATTTTTATATAATAAAAAATATACATTCATTTTATTATTGTTACTTTGTAAGTAAATTTAAAAGAAAAAATTATATTTTTAGTTAATATTCAATTAATAAATCTATTTTGATGAATTATTGGATTTTTAAATTAAATAATATTTTAATAAAATATTATTAATAAATTTATTTTTATTTTTATTAAATTATCTTATAATTTTTATGAATGCAATTATAATTTTTATTAAGGTTTGAAAGCCGTTTTTTGTCAAACCCCATGAATTTTCGATAAATGTCGGTTTTTATTTTTAAAAGAAAAAATTCACATATATAGAAAAATATTTAAATTAAATGGATATAATTTTTTTAATTAGGATGTCGAAATTATCTAACGGAGAATTTTTCATAATTTTTCGAGACAGTGGAATTTTGGAGTAAAAAATAAATACCATTTAATTATATAATGTGTTTTATGACATCATAATGACCCAATAGTCATGTAATAAAATATTATAAATGGGGTGTTCTTCTAATATATGTTTTACCATTAAAATAATTTGATTTTAGGTTTGTTTTATTTATTTTACAAAGTCTTAGTGGACCCTATAAGACTTATAAAAGAAATTTCATTTAAAAATGATTTCCTTGAGAGTGTGACTCACCTCCACATAAGAAAGGCTAAATTTTAAGATTTTAGGACATTGGCCTTATAAAATAATTTTTTCCACTCCCCTTTGAAAAAAACCATGGGCAGAAACCGTGGGTTGGTTTGTTGTTTTGATTAATTTAATGTGTGGTGTCCAAAACCTAAATAATAAATAATTCTCTCTCTTTTCCTCTATAAACCCAACCAATATCCACCTTCCTCTTTAGTCAAAGCATTTGGATCTCTACCAACCTTTTCCATCCTCTCTCTATAATCCTCCCAAGGTTCCCCGAGCTCCCCAGAATCCTCTCTCAAGGCTCTCCAAAGCCTTTGGGATCACACCTCCAAGTAGGGGATTTCTTCCTTTCTCATTTTTTTCCAAAATTCATTAAGTTGTTATACCTTTTTTCATTCAATTTAAAATTTTGGGGTATGATTTAGCACCACTCCTAAACTTCCCTCCTTATGTTTTAATTTATTAGAGACCTCTTTCCCTCTTATTAATCGCTCCCATGCACACATGTTAGCATGTCAAAATTTCGTAAAGATTTTCTCTCTTCACATTTACATTCAATCAATTATTTTTTATTTTGAATATAAATTCCATTACATATGTTGGGACATGTATCTATATTACCCCCTTAAATTCAATTTCATGTACATATGATGATACACCCCTTTATCTCTCATGGACCATTTTCATGAATTCTTATGTCATGCCGTTATGCTGCCGATATTGCAACATGATTTTTCAAATCAAAGTCAGCTGTGTAGTGAATACCATGCCCATTTCACTATCAAGGGTATTCAAATTTATACACATTTACTTATTTATTATATAGTTTAATGTATTTATACCACACCTATTATTAGTGGAATAGATTTTGATGTTTAATGAATCCATGTTGTATGATCCAGTTGGCACATTTATGCATGAACTATAATGATTAAGAAAGGTGCACCTTGATAGCGTTGCAATGCATTGGTTAAATATTTGTATCATGATAAATCATGTAAAATGAGGGTTTATTCATGATAATACATGATAAATTAGGTTGCACTCATCCTCCATGTGAAATGATCCTTGGATCATGCAAATATCATGTTAAATTTTTTTTCCACATTTCCATGTTATGATAATCATGTTATATCATGCCTTTATGATCTTGTTTCTCTTATTCTCCATTCATATGCCTATTTCCTAACATGTACTATATTCTCCATGTTATGAATTTTTTACTCCTTTACTTGTTTTTATATATCACCCTTTTCTTATGCATGACCTCAATTATAAGTACAAAAGAATGTTGTGGTCATGTAAAAGAAGTTTTCAATAAATATGTTGTGTTTTATGTTTTGAGTTGTTATGTAACGTTTTTAATCCCCAAAGAACCTATAAATCTCGATATTATATCTTGTATCAAGTGAATATTTTTTTTAATAAATTATTTTTAAGCGTGAAATAAAGAGAAGGGTTGTTATAAGCAAGAACCTCGGTCAAACTCAACCTATGGGCATAGAACCTCAATTCAATACCCCACTCTATCAAGTCATGTGAACATGCTTATTTATCATTCACCGCAAAAAACCGTATCACAAAAACATAGAAAAAATCATTTTACATCATCTCAATAATCTCAATAAATAGGAAATTACAGTTTTCCTCAATCCATTAACACTTTCATTATTCATCACTTAACCCCGTTAGCGCTATTCCAATTTTCCTTGCCTATCTCACTAAGTATATTCAAGTATAAAGCTAATCCCTACCATTTTACCATTTATCCATTTAACCCTTTTTCATGCCAACCAAACAAGCTATTAGGTAATTACCCATCCTAGGTTTATTACTAGACACCAAACACATTTCCATTAAGCATATTGACATATTCATCAAGGGCTCTACATTCTTTCACAATGACCTACACTTAGCTAGCTTTAAGTTCAGAAAATGTAGGCACACCCCTAGGGTGGCCCTAATTTGGTCGTTCCAACCTCCATTCATCCCATGGGGACCAAGGGGGTTTCAAATTACCATTTAGACATCACTATATCACATCATGTCAAAGGCACCAAGAACTCTTCAAAAGATGGAAAGAATAAAACCCTTAATGCACAAATCTACACAAAACCAAAGGGATATAAGTTGTAGAACATATACCCTGAATTTTCTGGTGAACACACTCTCAACCAAATCCTTAGATCCTAATTCGACACCCCTTTGAGGCCTCAACGTAGATATCACCCAGATCATTGATTCACATACAAAAGCACTCCAAACAACCAATAATAGAAGGAGTTTAATCCTGGGGAGATTTGGGACCCTTTGTTTCGTTCCTAGGGTTTCAAGGGTGGAGAAGGAGGAAAATCATGAGTGAGATACAAAATCATGGAGTGAAAATTTTGTTAATTTTTAAAGGTTTCTGGGTCGTACGGTTTACCCGCACGTTTTTCCAAAATGTGCACAAACCTAGCAGATTCCACTATCCAAAAATCAGCATCCTCCATGGTTTATTTGGGTTGCCTGTACGGTTATCACTAACCATGAACAGAACGTGTGGCTAGCCCAGAAAGCTCCATTTTCCCCATTTTTCGCATCTCGAACCCCCAAAACACTCCCGAGCCTCCATAAGGACTCTGGAAAGCACATAATTGACAAAAATAAAGGGCTTAAACAAGAAGGTAAGTAAAACATACCATACATAGAAATTCATAATCTTAAAACCTCCACACCTTATAACGGCTCGTCCTCGAGCCGGTCTCCCGAGCATCATTGAGTTCCCAAAGAAATGAGATCGGGCCACTAGGCCCGCATATCTGATTTTTGATCCCAAGATTCCTCCTGAATGTTTACATGTTTCTATAGAACAAGAACCAGGGGCTCAAACTTACCCCGAAAAACATGCTCACTATGATCCACAATAAAAACCAGGAGCTCTGCAATGGACGCATCAGACTCAAGATCGACATCCTTGAGATTTATCACATTAGATGGATCTGGGCGATATTGTCAGAGTTGTGAAACATTGAAATCATCATGCATTCCACTATACCTCTATGCAAGATCCAATCAGTAAGACACTAGTCTGACCCTCTCCACAATCTCAAATGGCCCCACATATCTAGGCGCCAACTTTCCTTATTCCCAAATTCTACGGTGACCCAACCTTGGAGACACCCAAAGAAACACATTATCACTCACAAAAAAATCAAGAGGTCTATGATGCTGATCTTTATATGAATTCTATCTACTCATAGCTGTTTCCATATGCTTTTGAATAAAATGAACCTTCTCTGACGTCTCCTACACATGACTCGGCCCGAACAGCTCAGAATCTCTGGCCTCCAACCAACACAATGGTTATCCACATGGTCTCCCATAAATTTCCTTAAAAGGTGACATGTAAGCTATAGCATGAAAACTACTATTATATGAAAACTTAAATGGTGAGAATTTTTTTTACCATAAACCACTAAAATATAGAACACATGCTCTCGAAATGTCTTCAAATACCTGAATTGTACGCTTCGACTTCCCATCAGTCTGTGGGTGGTAAGTTGTACTAAGAAACACCTGGGTACCAAGTTCCTTCGGTAGTCCCCTCTAGAAGTGTGAGGTGAAATGAGGATCATGATATGAAACTATGGTTCTTGGAACTCCATGAAGTTGTTGTATTTCCCAAACATACATCTCTCATAATTGGTCGACTGTATAGGTCTCATGAATTTGAAATAAATGGGCCACTCTGGTCAGCTGATCTACCACCACCCAAATGGATTCATTATTTCAAGGTGTCCTTGGAAGACCCACTACAAATTACATCACAAAATCAATCCATTTCCACTCTGTAATAGTCAATGACTGCAAAAACCCACCTAGGGGTTGATGTTAAGACTTCACGTATTGATAGGTAAGGCATCATGCAACAAAACTCGCCACTTCCTTCTTCATTACCAACCACCAGAACTGCATACATAGGTCACGATAAATCTTAGTCAATCCCAGATGCACTTCCCACTTTGATGTGTAGAACTTGCACATCAACTCTTCTCATACATCTGTCGGCACTACAACACGACCATGAACGTAAGCCACTCCATAAGTGGCGAAGGTCCAACCAAAAGGTGACTCCCCAACATTAAGTCTTTCCTTCGTAGCAAAGAATTCTGGATCTAACAACTGACTCTCTTTAACTCAGCTCAAAAGTGCGGACTCAACTGTTATATATGGAAGGTTCATCTTCCCGTTCCCTTCCTATACCTCCAAATGCATCTCCACAAACAAGGCCACTCTAAACTAGATTCATGAACCACTTGATTATCAGTCTTCCAGCTCAGAGCATCAATGACACTATTCCCTTTCCTAGTGGGTAAACTAATTCAAAATCAAAATTCTGAGGGTACTCAACCCATAGTCTCTGTTGAAGATTCAAATCCCACTGAGAGAAGATGTTTTTTAGTCTTTTATGGTTGGTAAACACCATAAAGGGTTCTACCAAAAAATAATTCCTCCAACACATGAACCACATCAGCTAGCTCTGGGTCATGAGTTGGATAATTTCTTTAATGTGGCCTCAACTACCTCGACCAGTAAGCTAAAACCCGATCATCCTGCATTAACTCTACACTAAGTGTAACACCAGAAGCATCACATAACATGGTGTAACTCTTATGTGGTTCGGGTAGGATCAAAATTGATGTGGTGGTCATCCACTTATTTATCACCTAGAAAGAATTATTACAAGCCTCTAACCAATCCAACTCAACCCCCTTCTTGGTTATAACTATGAGCGGAACTTACAAACTATAAAAATCCTAAAAAATACTTCCGTAATAACCAGCCAAACCCAGAAAACTCCAAATATCAGAGAAGTTATTGGGATGTTCCCAAGACACCACATCCTACACCTTTTCTGGATCCACCGATACACCTAAATCAGATATGATATTTCCCAAAAAGTGCACCTCATCAATCCAAAACTGCCATTTTCATAGCTTGGTGTAAATATTATGCTCTCTTAGTGTACTCAAAATGATGTCAAGGTGTTTTGAATGATCAAAATGAGTTTTTGAGTACACCAAGATTTCATTAATGAAAACAACTACAAAATGATCTATATATTGGTGGAATATATGGTTCATCAAGACCATGGACATAGACGATGCATTGGCCAAACCAAAAGGCATTACCAAGAATTCCTAAAACCCATACCTGCTTCAGAAAGACATCTGGGGTATTTCAAAAGGCCTCACCCTCAACTGAAGGTACCCCAATCTCAAAAAGATCTTGGAAAATGTTGACGCACCTCTGAGATGATCAAATATGTCATCAGTTATAGGAAGAGGGTATTAGTTCTTAACTGTCACATGGTTCAACTTCTTATAATTGACACACTACCTCAGTGATCCATCATCCTTCTTAGAAAACAACATAGGATATCCCCAAGGTGAAGTACTAGGATGTATAAACCCCTTACGCACCAATTCCTCTAACTGAACCTTCAGTTCATGGAGCTCTGCTGGTGCCATTTGGTAAGGTTGAATGGAAACTGGCTCCGCTCCATGCAACAATTCGATCATAAACTCAACATCTCTCTCAAGTGGAAACCCTAAGAAGTCTGCAGGGAACACATCCTAAAACTGGTCTAGAAAAAAGGGATGAAATTATATCCTTTTTCCCCATAATTTATCATAAGGCTTTCCACATGGGCTGTGAGCTCCCCCATCTGATGGCGTAGAAGCCCTACACGGCCTGCTCGAGTATCCTACTAACCAAGGACATGAGTGCTCCCATAGAGATATGTGAATGTTACCTATCATTGGTAACATTTGATATGGGATTGATATAAAACCAACCAATCCATTCCCAAGATTATGTCAAAACCCGACATATCTAGGAAAAACAGATCCCATAGGAAATGATAACCACCAACCTCTAGAGCACAACCCTTACACCCCTTGATGTCCTCGACTCACACCCCTAGTGGGGTATCAAGCGACATTACCCAACATGAAGTCTCTACGGTTAATCCCAACACAACTAAAACTATGAAGAAATAAAGGAATGCGTAGAACCTGTATTGAAAAAAGAACTAGAAAATATTTGAAGCTACAAGAATCGTACCTCAAATAGTATATGGTCATGCCTCACCGCCCTCAGGTGTATCCTGAACTGCATAGAGAGGACCTACCCCTTTACCCTGGGCCCCATCCTGATTACCCTACACTTCACCACTATGTTGGTAAGGGTGATCTTGCCCCGGAGGTCCACGTCCACTGCCCCTACTAGTATGGCCCGTGATGATCCATCTACCTACCTAATAGGAGGTAACCGCCCCCCTTCCTACACTCGGAATCTTCCAATGACCTCCATCATTCCCCTACTATCGTGAGTTCCTACAGAATTTTTGCATTGTTGGATCGAAATATAGATGTATATGTATATTAGATGGAACAACATAAGAGGGGGGTGAATTTTATTTTTGAAAAACATTTTATTTAAACACTTAATATATTAGTGTAAATGATCTTAAACTAATACAATTCAAAACTAATACAAGTAACCACAATTGTCTTGGATATAAAAGGTATGATATGATGTAATACTGAAAGTAAAGTAAATCAATTTTATTCAAAATGAATACAATTATCATATTAATATAAAAGTGAATGATTCTACCATAAAGTGTATAGAATCTAATAATACAATATGTAACAGTATAATTGTAATTGATACAATTACAACTTAATATGAAATGAAGAAAGGAAACAATACAATTCCCTTTCTAATACAAATAGCAGTAAAAATGTTAAAGTATTAAAATTCTTTTATCCCAAAGAGAAGGGTATCCTTTCACAAGGATAAGAGGTATGTCTTACCACCACCTTAGTAAGACCTCTATATGATGATCGATACGTCTGTCTTGCTATCCCTGCAACACCTCGATACGATGATCGCCACGTTTGTCTTTCTATACTCGCAAGACATCGATTTTGTAGGTAATTGGTACCTATGTATTTCAAACACTTGAAAGACCTCAATATGAAGATCAGATGCACCATCTACCTATCCCCAGTATCCCTCGATCGTTATCTCCTAATCATATGCACAAAGAAAAACAAATCACATATTGAAATACAAAAACTAAGAACGATCCGTTCACATTTTTTAATTTCAAGGATTTCAAACGAAGCAAGAGAGAAGTCACATAGTCTCTCTCTAGAAGTCGATAGATGAAAATAATGATCAAAGTCACTCCGTTGTTTCTTGGATTCAATTGAACTCCTATTTATAGGCCTCAGGTTCCAATGGTTTTATTTCCTCCAACGGTCATATTTATCTGGAAAACTCAGAGGGACCTGGACACCTAGCATTATAAAGGTCATATTGAAACAGGTAACATGACATCATTTTTATTATTTTATAACTAACTCCACGACATCGTTCTGGTCAAAACAAAGATATATGAAAATTATAATCATGAGTACTGTTGATATAAAACATTTTTTTTGATAAAGGATAAAAACATTCCCGTGATAAAAGTAAAATATGAGTACTATTAGTATTACTTAGTGAAATGTATTGAAATGATACGAAGTGAGTATGATGCAATAAAGTCAGTATGATTGAAAGAGTCAGTACGATAACACAGTCAGCATGATAACATATTCAGTACGATTACATAGTCAGTATGATAAACTTGGTCAGTACAATAAACATGGTCTGTATGATAAACATGGTCAGTATGATAAACATGGTCAGTAGGATAAACATGGTCTGTATGATAAACATGGCCAGTACGATAAACATGTTCAATACGATAAACATGGTTAGTATGATAAACATGGTATGTAAGATAAACATTTTCAGTACGATAAACATGGTTAGAATAGATTTCTGATTTCCAAAAAAAGACATAAAAGTCAAAAGAGGACTTTTGACTTAACAATATCCCCCTTTTTGGAAAGAACAAAACATAAAGTAAATCTAAAAAGAAATACTTATCTCCCCCTGAGTTATGAAAACTCTTCTGAATATGAAATTGAATACAACTAACTCCCCCTTAGGTATGTACTTTCCTAAGGATTGTATTCGTAGATTTTCCTTGATTTAGAAGTATTTCATTAAAACATTCTTCCCCTTATAAAACATTCTACCCCTTTGTAATTTAAAAAAAGAAAGTGGTAATCTTGAGTTGCCTGAAAAATTTAGAGAGAATCAAAAAAAATTCAAGGCAATGGAAAAGAGAACATAAACCTCACTGAGATAACTAAAGTCTATAGAATTCGAAAAAATGAATAAAGAAAGAAAGATACAACAAAACATTCATTTGTTGTCTCTTTCTTTTTCTTTCTTTATCAGCTCATGAAGAATAGATTTCATCTTCTTAATTTTTTTTCTTGTCTTATGAAATAGTATCTCCTTGGGATTTGAGAAGCTCTTGTTGATTGGAAAAAAGCCGATCCTAATTCTTGTTAGTCTCTTCTTGAACTCTGACTACTTCTTCAAGGCTATCAATTCTGCCTTTCAAATTCTTATTATCTTGAGATAACAAAGAATTTTTCTTCTTCAATAGGACTATTTCATCTTTAAAAGATGAAACCTTCGAAAACTCTTACTAGAAATCATTCATCCTCTCTTGAAGCTCTTTTATTGAAGGAGTATCAGCTCTATGATTTTTGGATATCTAATTCAGCCTTTCAATATTTTCTTTGTAAAGCATATTAAAAGAAATCTAAAGATCATTTGAAAGCCTCATTAGGTATTCAATTGATATCTCATGTTCATTTACTGAGCTTTCTTTTTTGTATGACCACTTAGTCATCTTATTTCAAGACTTCTTGTGGGAAACTGAGCTTTCAGACAAAACTTTTAAATCAGCTTCAATTGAAAAAACTCTTTTTCTAAGTTCCCTTACAAAACCAAACTTCTTCCATTGATTTTCTATGATGAAATCAATTTTCTCTTCAATTATAGGGAAATAATGGATAGTCTTCTCAATTCTCTTAAACACATGAACAATGTAATCACTTTTCTTGAGAAAAATTGCGTGTTCTGAATCATTATCCTCATCGTATGAATCCAGTTCATTTGATCAGCTTGAGTATTCAACAAGATTTTTTCCTTTTGATATCTCTTTTTTCCTTTCTTTCATCTCCCACTTTGTCACTGATAACAATTACATTTTCAGTATGAGAAGATTGAGCACCTTGCATTCCTTGAAAAGGAAATCTATCTGAAAGAGATTCAATAGATTCAGACGGTGCTTGATCAACATTAGGAACATGTTGAATACCTTCACTTTTCTTTTGAAAATATTCTTCTCTACTCTTCATTGAGCTCTGAAGAAACTCTAAGAGAAAATATCCTTCATCTTCTTCTACTTCGTGGGATTTTTTCAATATTTGTTTCCCTTTCTCTTTTTCTGGAAGACTCTAAACGATTGGTTCTTATTGCACTTCTTCCGTTAGTTGAGAAATTTCCATCTCAACCACTTTCATGATTTTAGAAACATCAAAATATTGAGCTTTCGGTTTCAAAAGAGTATTCTTTCTCTTCTCATCCTGAAGAGTATCTTGTACCCTTATCCTTTCAGCTAAATCTTCATCTAGATTAAGACTGAACTTAAGATCACCTTCTTTTCTTTATTTTCTTTCTTTCCTCCACTTGGCCAAAACCTCCTTCCTGTATTTTTTTTCTTCTTCGGCTTAGTACTGGTTTGAAGATCTAACTTTTGGGGAGCAACATTTGGAAAAGATTCAACTGGAAGAGGTGCCGATTGATTTGGTGCCGATTCAACTTCCACATCTTTAACAAAAAGTTTTGAATTCTATTCAAAACAAACAACAAACTTATTCAGTGTATTCTTACTTATTGAAGAAGGCTTTAGTTCTTTCAAGTTCACTTTCAGAGGAATATTAAAAAACCTCAGGCTCTCAAGAATGAACTTAGTAAGAATAGATGGATACATAATAAAATGAGACTTGATCTCTCATTATTTGACATTCTTGATTGTTTCAAAGTTGTACCCCATGAGATTTACCTTTCTCATGTTCACAAGATATTCTAGAATAATGATATCAGAAATGTTAAGGGTTTCTCTATCCCCTTTACTTGGGATAAGAAATACTTTCATCCAAAGCACAATAAACCTGTAATTTAGAGATAAATGGGCTATTTTTCTCTTCTCTTCATTTATAAGGAATATCTATTTTTCAGCTCCTTATCTATTAAACGTACCAACTTCCTTGGGTAGTTTATGACATGTAAAAAAAGAATAACCTTCCGTTGAAACATTGAGAAAGTGAGCTACTTGGTTCAGAAACATTGAAATTTTTCTATCGTACACAACAAATTTGATTATCATATTTTTGTCAAAGGACACCTTTTGTACAAATGACTAACTTCTTCAACAAGAATTGGATATTGACATATAGGTTTCCCAAAAAAAATATGTTCCCATAACTGAAACAAAATATTCCTCTTGATTGTGGAATCATATGTGTCATAGATGTCCCGAGAAACTAACCTTTCTATGAAGAAATCTTTTTCTGAAAACGTTTTCGAATACATTTCAGCATGAGTGTTGGAAGAGGACTGAGACATATAGATGGAACTAAAAGAAGATCATACGAATTCCTCAAACAAAGAAATAGAGCTTCGCCAAGAAATCTAAAAAATCAGTGTGGGTTTAGGGAGGGGGTCTATTTATAGGTAATGAAAGATGACAGTTGGTATTCTACAGTTGAGATTGAAAGATAAATAATCCAACAGTGGGGATGTAAAAGGGTTTTTTAAACAATAAAAATTAAAATGAAAGAAAGACAAAAAATAAAAAAAAGGGTGTACCTATTGAAGATTCTAAGGAAATTTTTGGTTTAATAGTATTAACATAGTATAATACAATAACAAAGAGAAAAAATAAGCATACATGGAAAGAAAAAAATGATCAGTTGTGATACTAATGGAAAATAAAGTCATTACCAAAGTTTGTCATGCCGAAAGAAAACAAATTCATTACCATAGTTTTTCATACCGATGGAAAAACAAATTCATTACCATAGGTTGTCATACCAATGTAAAAAAAAGTCATTACCATAGGTTTTCATGCCGATGGAAAACAAAGTCATTACCATAGGTTTTCATACCGATGGTAAACAAAGTTGTTACGATAGGTTGACATACTGATCGAAAAAAAAGTCATTACCATAGGTTGACGTACCAATGGAAAACAAATTTGTTACCATAGGTTGACGTACCGATGGAAAACAATGTTTTTACCATTGGTTGACATACCGATGGAAAAACAATTTGTTACCATAGGTTGACGTACCGATGGAAAGCAAAGTTGTTATAATAGGTTGAAGTACCAATGGAAAGCAAAGTTTTTACCATAGGTTGACGTGCCAATGAAAAAAAAGTTTTTACAATTAGTTGAAGTACCGATGGAAAGAAAAGTTGTTACCATACATATGGAAAACAAAGTTGTTACCATAGGTTGACATACCGAAGGAAAACAAATCAATACGGTAGCCAGAAAGAAAGAAAATATAATAACAAGACAGACAATACGATAATCAAAAAGACAATATAAAATGAATAATTAGTTTAAAGAAAACCATTAAAAAATAATGTTATGAAATAAATCTAGTAAAAAAGATGTTCTACCCCTTTTAAGAGAAGTATTTTTAATGTAAGGAGAAGTTTAAAACATGAAGTAGATATGAATTATTATTTTAATTTAATCATTCCTAGCTTCTGTTTAATAAATTAAAATGTATCAGAAGGTAAAGGTTTTGTAAAAATGTCATCAAATTGTTCTTGCATTCTGATGAATTGTAAAATAATATCTCCTTTAAGTGTGTGATCCCTAAGAAAGTGATGCCTAATATCTATGTGTTTTTCACAAGAGTGATGTGTTGGGATTTTACTAAGGGCTATGGAACTAGTATTATCACATAGAATTTGAGTTTTTGAAAAGCTCAAACCATAGTCAGTGAGTGTGTGTTGCATCCACCACACTTGAGCACAACAACTTCCAGCTGCTACATATTCAGCTTTAGCAGTGGAAAGTGCTATTGTGTGTTGTTTCTTACATGGCCAAGAAAGTAAGGAATCTCCAAATAAATGACATGTTCTAGATGTACTCTTTCCATTCATTATACAACCACCAAAGTCGGCATCAGAAAAACTTTTTAAAACAAAAATATTTCCAGAAGAATAAAAAAGACCTAAATACAAAGTTCCTTTTAAATACCGAAAGATCCTTTTCACAGCTTTTAAATGAGACTCTTTTTGATTTTATGGGTATCTTGCACATAAGCATACATATAACATTATGTCTGGTCGACTAGCTGTCAAGTATAGTAAACTTCTTATCATACCTCTAAATGATGTTTGATCCACTGGTTTCACAACATCATCATGATCAAGTGAATTTGAGGTACCGATGGGAGTACTGATACTTTTAGTATTATCGTACCCATAATTTTTGAGTAAATCTTTGATATACTTATGTTGATATATATAGGTTCCTTCTGGTTTTTGAGAAATTTGAAGACCTCAAAAGAATGTTAACTCACCCATCATACTCATTTCAAACTCATATTTCATTAAATTCGCAAAATAATCAGTTAGAGATTGCTGAGTTCACCCAAATATGATGTTATCAACATAAATTTGAACAATAAAAACATTTTTATTTTTCATTTTTATAAAAAGGGTTGGATCCGCTGTACCTTTTTCATATTTTTTTTATAAAATAATTCATATAAATCTATCATACCATGCTCTAGGTTCTTGTTTAAGGCCATATAAAGACTTTGGTATGCTTAAAAACATGATTAGGATATTTTGAATCTATAAAACCATATGGTTTTTGAACAAAAACTTCTTCTTGAACATAACAATTTAGAAAAGCAAATTTAACATCCATTTGAAATAATTTGAAATTAAAGTATGCTACAAAGGCTAAAGGAATACGAATAGATTCAAGTATAGCTACAAGAGCATATGTTTCTTCATAGTCTATTCCCTCGTGTTGATTATAAAACTTAGCAACAAGTCTTTCTTTATTTCTTACGATGATTCCATTTTCATCAAATTTATTTCTGAAGACCCATTTTACACCAATTGCAGTTGTATATTTAGGTCTTTAAACTAAAGTCCATAATTGATTCCTTTCGAATTCATTTAGTTCATATTGGATTACTTTAATCCAATCTTCATCACCTAAGGCCACACTTGGACTTTTAGGTTCGAATTGGTAAAGAAAAGAAAGGTGTTCTATTTCATTTCTCAATGAATTTCTGGTTCTTACAGGTTGATTTACATCACCAATGATATTATCACTAGGATAATTCCTAAGAAACAATTGATTCGGGTTTTGTAAGACCTGCTAATCAACATATGGTAGAAAATCTTCTGGAGTAAAAGTTTCATAAATACTTTCATGAACATTTTCCTTATCAGAAGGTTCTTCTAAGAAAGTTTGATAATCAGTTTTTGAAAACACATCTGAAGATGTAGGTTGAGGTTGTTTAAAAACAAAGGGATTAGTTTCATCAAATTTAACATGTACTATATCTTCAATAGTAAAAGAATTTTTATTTAAAACTATATAAGCCTTATATGTTGTAGAATATCCTAGAAGGATTCCTTCATCAGATTTTGGTGTGAATTTGTGTATATTATCTTTAGTATTCATAATGAGTATTTTTCATCCAAAAACATTGAAGTATGAAACTTTAGGTTTTCGGACAATCCACAATTCATAATGTGTTTTATTAAGAAAAGGTCTAGTTAAAACACGATTTATAGTATAACAAGCGGTACTAACATCTTCAATCCAAAAATGCTTAGCAATTGATTATTCACTCAACATTGTTCTTATCATTTCTTGAAGAATACGATTTCATGTCTCAACAACACCATTTTGCTGGGGAGTTGTTGGAGCTGAAAAGTTGTGAGTAATACCTTTATTTCTACAAAAAGTTTCAAAATCTGAATTTTGAAATTCACCACCATGATCACTATGGATAGTTATCAATGGTAGGTTTTTCTCATTTTTAACTTGGGCTCTGAAAATTTTGAAATAGAAAAAGGCATCAGATTTCTTTGTTAGAAAATAGACCCATATAAATCCAGTAAATTCATCAACTAAAACAAATACATATTATTTGCCTCCTATGCTTACAATTTGTGAAGGACCAAAAAGATCCATGTGCACTAGCTGTAATGCATTGGATGTTGAAACTTCATTGATTGATTTAAAGCTAGTTTTATGTTTCTTTCCAAATTGACAAGGATCACAGACCTTTGAAGAATAATATCTAAGATCTGTTATATCTTTTACAAGTCTTTTCTTTGATTGTTTACAAAGGTTTCTTAGGTTGTAGTGTCCGAGTTTTCTATTCCATAGACAAGATTTTTCTTCTATTTCACTTAAGAAATGTAAAATTTGTCTCCTATTTTCTTCTATGTTAATAGTGTATACATTATATTGCCTCTGGGAAGATAGAATGAATTCATCCTTGGAATTGTGAATGAAACATATATAATTTCTATAATTCACAAGGTAACCTTCATCGAATAATTGAATTATGTGATGAGATTGTGGTTAAGACCTTCAACAAACAAAAAATTTGAAATTAGAACTTCTCAAAAAAACAATATTACTTATTCCAATAATTATCTCTTATACATTATCTCTGAAGGTTACTTTTCCACATTTTGTTTTGATAATCCTTTCAAAGAAATTTCTGTTTCTGGTCATGTGTCGAGAACAACCACTATCCATGTACCAAATGTTCTTATTGTTGGTACACTTCTTATTTTCCAGAAAAAAAAACAATTAGTGTTTCGGAATACAAACCTGTTTGGATCCAGAAGGTTTAGATAAAAGAATTTTAGGATTCCACATTTGTTTCAAAAAATAATATTTATGAAATCCTATTGACTAAGTTCTGTTAATAGAACAATTTCTTTCCCATGTCATCCACATTGACACTTAACACAGAAAGGATCACTTTGAGGAACAAAATAGTTATTACTGAAAATCTCTTTTGAACTAGTATAACTAGAATCAGAATTATTCTTTAAGGTCGAATATGAGAATACATTTTATCAAAGTTTTCCTTACCATAGGTTAAATATGAAAAAAAATTATTCAAGGAAAATATTTTGGACATTAGTTTTAAAACTATGTTTTTATCTTTAAAGACATTAGTTTTAGAACTAGAGTTAGGCTCGAAAACATTTTTATTAGAAATTACTTTTTCTAGATCCTTAGAATGTTTATCCTTCTAAGAATTTTCTTCTTCAAGGTTTTTTGAAATACTTTTAAAATCAAGGATTTTCTTATCTAGATATTTAGAAAGATCTGATATTTCCTTAGTAAGAATTTAAATTCTTGAATTTTCTTTATCAATATTTTTATTGACTTTAGAATTTTCATTCTCAAGAAGGTTAGAAAACCTAGACACATCTTTATAAGAAGGTAAAGTATTGTCTCCATCAGAAGGAAATTCTTCCTTTGAGGATTCATAATATTTACTATCACTATAATTATCATTGAAGGGTACATTTGTGATTGATTCAACATTGTGTACCTTATCCATGAAACAATGATCTTCAATTGTTATTCTATCTGTAAGTCTAATATTCTTCTGTCCTAAAGATTCATATTTTGAAGAATCATCTGATGAATCACCACCACTTGCACTCCAAGTATCATTTGCCTTCAAGACTATTTTTTTCTTTGTCTTGTAACACTTTCTCTTATTTCTTTCAGAATTTTTCTCTTTTCTATCTTTTCCTTTCAGTAAAGGACAATCAGGTCTTATATGGCCCGCTTTCTTGCATTCATAACATGTTACTTATGCATCTTTCTTATCCTTCTTATCTTTCTTTTTGAATCTATACTGAAAGTCTTTTTTTCCCACAATCTTGTTCATCCTTCAAGAAAGATTGGATAACTCATTATTTTAGTGATCATTATCAATTGATTCTGACACAACATCATTCTTAGATTCGGACCTTGTTATCCATTCAGGTGTTTTATCTTTAGACATTGTAGTAAAAGCTACACTTCCATTTCCATTTTATTCTTATTGAAATATAAATCTCTTTTCATTCTTGTCTCGTGATGTAGAAGAGTTCCAAATAGTTCATCAACAGAAATCTGTGAAACTTTTCTGTTTTCATCAATAACTGTCCTTTTTGACTCCCATTCATTTGGAAGTATATCAAAAACTAGTCTACAGGGGCTTCATCATCAAGTCCGTTTTCTCCCATAGATTGTAGACTGTTGGTAATTTTCATAAATCCCTGTTGCACCTTACATACTAGTACTTCATAAGGAAAAATAAATCCATGATATTCTACTCGAAGCATTTCTCTTCTTGTTTCTATAACCTTAGATGTACCAAAATGTGTGACTTCCAATTTCATCCAAATACAATTGGATTCTTCACAAGATGATATCTGGATGTATATATTCCCGGTCATAGAACACAATAGTGTATTGCGTACCTTCTAATTCAGTTGATATTCTTGCTTCTCTAGATTGGTGAAAGTACTAACTTCTTTGTCAGGGATTTTGTAACCTCCAGTAAGCTTAGTAAAATTATCTATACAAGTATTAATAACAAATTTCTTCTTTCAATCTCTCCAGTACTCATAATAATTCCCATCAAAGATAGGTGGTCTAGTTGGATTCAGGTTTTCAATTGAACCAATACTCATTCCATCCATCTAACAAAACAAAATCTTTTCCACTCCACACATTAGTACAGTAAGTAGTTATAAAAAAAATTGAAAAAAAACAACTATAATAAAAAATATAGAAAGTAATACAAATTAGTGGATACCTGCTCTGCTACCAATTATTGGATCCAAATATAGATGTATATGTATATTAGATTGAACAATAGAAGAGGGGGTGAATTGTAGGTTTAAAAAACATTGTATTTAAACCCTTAAGATATTAGGTTAAATGATCTTAAACTAATAAAATTCAAAACTAATACAATTAACCAAAATTTTCTTGGGTATAAATGGTATGATATGATGTAATACTAAAAGTAAAGTAAATCAATTGTATTCAAAATGAATACTATCATCAGAGTAATACAAAACTGAAATATTCTACCATAAAGCGTATAGAATCTATTAATACAATATGTAATAGTATAATTTTAATTGAAACAATTAAAAATGAATATGAAATGAAGAATGGAAATAATACACTTCACTTTCTAATACAAACAGCAACGGAAATGTAAAAGTATTAAAATTATTTTATCCCAAAGAGAAGGGTATCGTTTCACCAAGTATAAGAGGTTTGTCTTACCACCACCTTGGTAAGCCCTCGATACGATGATCGGTACGTCTGTCTTACTATCCCCTCAAGCCCTTGATACGATGATTGGTACGTCTATCTTGATATCCTCACAATCCATTGATTTTTTCATGTAATCGGTACCTCTTTCTTTAAAACACTAGAAATACCTTGATACGAATATCAGATGCACCGTCTCTCTATCCCTAGCAGCCCTCCATCGTTATCACCTGATCATATGCACAAATAAAAACAAAGCACTTATTGAAATAAACAAACTAAGAACGAGCCATTTATGTTTTTTAATTTCAAGGTTTTCTCAAGAAGCAATAGAGAAGTCAAAATGTCTCACACTAGAACATGATAGATGCAATGAATGATCAAATTATCTCCATTTTTCATGGCTTTAAATGAACTTCTATTTATAGTAATTAGGATCCAACATTCATATTTCCTCCAACGGTCATATTTCTCCAGAAAACTCGGAGGGACCTGGACACCTGGCATTATAACAGTCATATTGAAACAAGAAACACGACATAATTTTGATTAGTTTATAACTAACTCCACGACAACGTTTTGGTTAAAACAAAGATATATGAAAATTATAATCATGAGTACTATTGATATAAAACATGTGTTTTTGTAATGTATAAAAACATGCATGTGATAAAATTAAAATATGAGTACAATTAGTATTACTTAGTACAATATATTGAAACGATACAAAGTGAGTATGATGCACTAAAGTCAATACGACTAACAGAGTCAGAACGATAACATAGTCAGTAAAATAACATAGTTAGTATTATAGCATAGTCAGTATGATAAACATGGTCAGTCCAATAAACATGGTCAGTGCGATAAACATGGTCAGTACGATAAACATGGTCCGTACGATAAACATGGTCAGTACGATAAACATGGTCAGTTCGATAAACATGGTCAGTACGATAAACATGGTCAGTATGATAAACATGGTCAGTATGATAAACATGATTAGAATAGATTTTTGATTTCCAAAACATAACATAAAAGTCAAAAGAGGACTTTTGACATAACATGCACATGGCCAAGCCTTCCACATGCTCAACACTCAACTGGTGGGTGGGGAAACTGGTCATGCTTGTTCCCTGGCCTGCCACACTAAAAAAAGAAGAACTGGTCACCACCCTGAGAAGCTAACCCCCTCTTCTGACTACTCTGTGTAATTTCCCCCTATTGAAAGGTTACAAAGTGGCACTTATTAGTATCAAAATATGCTCCACTTGATTTCCCAACTAGTGCCATAAGTTCACTACCAGAATCTCTCTTTAGGTTTCCTTCTGAGATAAGGCTTGATCCACCACTTCAACAAACCTTTTTAGATGGAATATATTCACATGAGATTTGATGTTGTGTCTCATCCTGTCCTGGGAGCGTTTTTCCATAGCCACCTCATCTCCCATCAACATTGGACCGAAGCGTCTCAAATCGGTGAAACAGATACCATAGCCCATCACTGATAGTGTCCCCTGAGTCAACCTCATAAAATATTTATCCTTCTCCTGCCTCAAGGTTTATAGATAGAAGTGCTCAAAAAACATCTCCTGAAAATCGTTCCACATCATTCCCTCAGCCTACTATGTATGAACCGTAATTTCCCACCAACACATTACTTTCCCCCTCAGCATATAGGTTGTTAACATGACTGGCTTATCAAGAAGAGTCTCTAGATGGTTGAGTATAGTTTGTATGGACTATATACAGAACTCTACTACTTCTACCCCACCCTCTTCGGTGAAGGTCAGATGGTGCTGCAACTGAAACTCCCTTTTCATCACAAACATTCTTTGTCCAGCCCAGCCTGGGTCTTCTTCCATCATCTGCATAAAATGAGAAAACATCTAATGGAACTGATCTTCCATATCTCCTTGTACCACTATGTTCTCCTGGTCCACTACTGGAGAAGTGTTCTTTTCAATTTCCTCATTTCACCCAACCGACACACGTCTTTGAGGTCGCATTTCTCTACAATGCCAAACACGACCTTTAGAACGCAACCATAAATCTTTTATGAGAAGGAAGAGATATAGATAGGGTCTTCACTTGTAATAACCAAACTAGTTCACATACACTACCCAAAGTATCATACTCATGATCGGGTCACTACCCTCGACCATCTCCTTAAGTCTATGGTCATGACGGTATATAATGATCATGGTCATAAGACTTTTCTTTTAATCCCATTCGAACCATTTTCATATTCCAATTTACCCTTACAACAAATTACTCCAATTTTACTTCTTTATCAAGAACCATTTTCTAATTACTAATTTATATTTTCACTTAACCCTTTTTACTCATTCATACAATCTTATTAGTCATAATTAATTACCTTTAAGAGAACATATGCATCCTAACCTTTACATCACGCACAGCCATCCTGTGTGTGTGCCTATCATGATGCATGTCACTTTCCTACATTGGTTACTAGAATGATGAATGAATGCACAACCTCCTACCCTTCTGGACATAAGGTTAATATCACAAAAATATCAAAACACACAACAAGTGCATCACCCAATGGTGAAATGTCGTCAAATGTAACAACACACAACAAGAACAACAATACAGTCCCAGGGTGACATGGGTTCCCCCCCCCGTACATGGGTTAGCTACTCCCAAGTACGAGATCATTATCAAGGACCAACACATTCCTAATATCCTATATACCATACCAAAATAGTAAGGGAGAAAAAATAATTGCTATGATACCACTTTGTAACATCTCTGACCCGGGATCCACTAAACTGGTGCTCCAAGACGGGTAATTACATGACCTCAAGCACGCCTCCCCATACGCTAGTGGTTTCCGACTAGCTACGAGGATCCAATAGGTCACGTGGGGAGACTATACCCTAAATACTAGTTTAATTCACTATATATAATAACTGAAATATCATAAACATAAGAGAACAATCCATAACATTCATAAATAACCATATCCCAAAACTGGGTACAATGATAAACAAAAGTAAATATTCCATGCCAGGCTATAGAGTCATGTGTACAAAACCCAAAATAAATAAAATTATAGAATCCCCAAAATGGTCCGGACTCCATGTCTGGAAGCTCCACCAAACTAGTCCCATGTACAAATCATCTCCATAGCATAGGACATGTTCCCTTGTCCTGACCTATAAGGATAAAGTCTAATCAGGTACCAAATGGTGGCCTGAGCAGGGTGTGAGTATAACTCAATAGTCCACCACCAACAGTGTCTACAAAATATCCAACAAGGTAGATAGTTCATGAAAATTATAACAATGGAAACATAAAGATAAACAGTTCAATAGGTCATTCTAAACTATTTTTCGTTTTATTTATACTACCAATGATTTCAAGTTCACTACTCTGGAATTTTATTATTCAATCTCTAAATTTTATGTATTCAATGGATTAGGCAAATTTTGTGTTCTCAAGCATATGGAAATACAATCAAGCACTATCTCACTACACATCAAAATATATCAATTCCCAATATCCCCACATCAAAACCTCAGTCCATATGGAATGAAACCGTTAAGGGAATAGAAATATGTCTTCTTCCCTAACCCATGAATTTATGGGAGGAGATAGAACCTCGGTCCAACTCAACCCATGGGCATAGAACCTCATGTCAATACCCCACTCTACCAAGTCATGTTCACGTTCTTATTTATCATTCACCACAAAACACCATATTAGATCAACATATCCAATATCATTTAAACTCATCACAATAATCTCAATAAATGGGAAATTACATTTTTCCTCAATCCATTTACACTTTATTTATTCATATTACATAACCCCTTTATCCCTATTCCCATTTTCCATGCCAATCTCACTAAGCATATTCAAGTATAAAGCTAATCCCTAGAATTTTCCCATTTATCCATTTTACCCTTTTTCATTCCAACCAATCAACTGCTAAGGTAATTACCCCACATAGGTGTCTTACAACACAAAAAATGCATTTCCTTTAAGAATATTGACATATTCATCAAGGTATCTACGTTCTTGCACAATGAACTACACTTACTTAGTTATCTCTAAGTCTTGTAAATATCGACACGCCCCTCGGGTGGCCCTAATTTGGTCAAGTCATCCTCTGAGCATCCCATGAGGATCAATATGGATTCAACTTATCATTTAAACATCACTAAATCACATCTTGTCAATGTTTCCAAGAACTTTTCAAAAGAGGGAAAGAATAAATACCCTACTTGAAAAATCTAAACAAAACCCAAGGGATATAATTTATAGACCACCTACCTTTAATCCATTAGAGAACGCACTCTCAACTAAATCCTTAGATCCTGATTCAACACCCCTTTGAATCCAAATCTAGATCTCACTAAAAAACGAGTTTTGAGAGCATTAGATGGAAATATCCAAAAATAAAAGACCTAAACCAGAAAAGAGAGCGAAGGAGAAGATTAGACTAACCCGGATCTTTTATTCGCATCCAACGACACTCCAAATGGATAAGAATCGAAGGATTTTGATAGTTGAGAGCTCCTGACCCCTTTGGTTCATTCATAGGGTTACAAGGGTGGAAGAGGAGGAAAATACTAAGTGAGATATAAAATTTCAGAGTGGAAATTTTGTAATTTATTAATGTTTTTTGGGCCTCACGATTTTCCAAACTATGCGCAAACCGTGTGGATGCCACTATCCAAAAATACACCTCCTGCATGGTTTACCTGGGATGCCTGCACGGTTAGCACTAACTGTGTACATTCCATGCAGCTGCCCAGAAAACTCCTTTCTTCCCCTTTTTCATCTCCCGAACCCCCAGAACACCCCCGATCCTCCTTAAGTACTTTGAAATAAACTTAATTGACCAAAATAAACGGCTTAAACTGAATGGTAAGTAAAACATAACTTACGATGAAATCCCGGATCTTACAATATCTCAGGATGATATTCAATGAAAATGATGAAGAAGATAATCTTAGCACTTTATTTATATATTTTCTATATGTATAAATTTTAAATATGTATATATCACAAGTTTTAGATAGGAGAAATATTATTTTGTTCTTTTCAAATTATTTTTCTCAAAACATACATGTATCTTCTTCATGTTGTTGCTAACTTTTCCTTATATATGCTGATTTAAACTTAATCATATGATAATTATAATGGTAGAATGATCTATACAGTGATCTTGATGATATATGATAAATATAGTATGTATCTACTCCTTACAAATACGGAATTACTTTTGAAACAATAATTTCAGAGCTGTTCGGATTTTCTAAAATTTACAATTCAGGTTATGTCTTGAGTAGTCCAATATTTCGATACATTGATAATATTCTTTTGATATAGTGAAAATGTATGAAATTACTTATCATGAAATTATATTGTATAATAATGAAATTTTGTACAATTAGTTATTCAAAGGATTTTGGCTGAACCTGATGTTCACTGTCAAATATCTTTTCTATAAGACAAATAAATTTTTATTCATAACATAATATTTCTTCGATGTATTGTATGATAATTTTTTGGTCATAATATAAAGTGTCTATAATGCAACTTTCACTTCTTTTCAACTTCTGCTAAACATGAATAATCTTAAAAATTATAAATTCCATTCATATTCTCATAACTGGCTTGAATTATCTCTTCATTGACTTAGCCAAACATCATAAGTTGGAACCTTATGTTATCATTTAAATTTATGAGATACTAAATATGTTCCTTAAACTTTGTAAGAATATATTCTTGCATAAGATATATACCTTCTGAAACATTCAATAAACTTCTTATAATAATTTGGGAAGTTTTTGAATCATCAAAACACATAAAGAGGTGATGTATTGGAACAATACACTTTATAACACTACCATTATAGCTTGATGTTAGACTGTAAGGATTATTTCAATAGCGTATACCCTGGGGAGGAATTTCAGGGTGGATGGAATAAAGGGTAGTTCCTTTTTTCTAAAATAATATTGTTCAACATGGAGGAAGTTCTTAACTAATTCCATCATGGTGAGTACTACCATCATATCATGATGTCCTACAGGAGGTATAATTTCTACGGCATATACCCTTGGGGTACTTTAGGTAGAATGAAATCCATGGGTAGATGCTCTTTCTATTTGATCTTTGGGCCTTGATGAGGGATACCATGATGCTAGTCAAGAATAAATATCTCATGATCGATTCGTTTGAGTCCACAAAAGAATCCTTTGTGGGAGATTATCTAGGGAGGACCTATAGATATTTTGGTAACAATGTTGTGGGGAGCATCTTTGAAACTACAACTTCCACATCCATAATTTGTAAAGGATCTATCAAGATCCTAAGCCACTATTGATATATATCTAATGGCCTCATAAACTATATCTTCTAGACAAGTAGGGTCATTATTATAATCTCTATTTCTCTACTCCCTTTGGGGATATTTACTTTTAGGTGATAACTTTTGGGATATTGGGGGTCCCTTGCTATAAGTGACAGCCTTCATATATAAGTGAATGTTTGGGTGGATTCTTTGGTGATTTCTGGATACATCAATGAGCTTCTGAGATACAAGAAGGAATATATATCTGCCCTAGATTGGACAACAAAGTGAATTGGTGTCCCCTAGTTGGAGTGGTTATTTGTTCCCGATCATTTTATACACTTATCACAGAATATTGTTGATGACCCTCCATTGTGGGAGTAGAGATACATGTATTATCTTGAGTTAATAACCTATTGTGTGGTTGAGTCACCCTACTTGTGGGTGTAGGGTTGTGGTCCCAAGTAATTACTATGTTCAAAGACATAATTACAAATTGTAAAGTCTATAGGATATGGTCATTGATTAATGTATGGCCCTCCATCATTACTATGACATGTTGAGTGATTTCCTCGCTAAGAACATGAATACATTCCCATTCCGATGTCAGATCAAGAATATGTGCTAGCTATGGTCCTAAATTCCATTATAGTCAGTACATAATTTACACTAGTTTGGGGGAAGAGGTACGAGTCTACCCCTAGTTTAATACTACAATACTACAGATTATTTCCCTGGATGTTGTTGTATTTTCATAGTGGGCTTGATGTATGGAAGTTGGAAATTTCATCTTCTCATTTTCCATCTTATTTTCTTGATGGACTTTATTAGAGTGAGTAGGAATATTCATATTATCATTGGATTCCACTATATTATATGGACGGTATTTATATGAGTTTTCAATGAAATGTATTTACCTATAATTTTTCGTTATATTTTCATGGTGGGTTTGGTGTGAACAAAATTTTTTTATGTCAGTTTGTGGTCTGCGATCATATTGGACTTACAGGGTTCATGAAGGTGACCAAGAATATGGATATATTTATAGTATTCCACTGTATTAACATGAATTTCTTCATCAATAGGAATAAGTAAAATGGATTATTCTTGGTTTTTTAATCATTACACATTATAGGATGCCCAGAGGTCTTAAGTCCACCTCACTTCAATTGGGACCCATGAGTAGATATCCGATGAATGATGATGATATTGATCTATACAGAATTGATGATGATGGTTATTGGTAGGTCCCTTGAGTGGGAGTCCTATGATATTGGGATGAAGTCACTAGTGATGACTTCATTAGCATCCCTTCGGTAAGGGAGAAACTAATTATTATGTTCTAGGGATGGGATCTCGAAGTGGTTTGAGATGGCTATCGGGGTCATCTGGTTCTGGAATGCCGAATGTCACTGTGTGAATGACTTTCATAGATTCATGGAATAGATGGCCCATAAATCCACCTCCATGGTGATGAGATTATCATTCGGGTCGTACAGCCCTACTGAAGCATTCAAAAACTAGCATAGAAGATGCACGGTGGGAAAATTCATCCTTTTTTTAGTCGAGGACCTGAAATATAAAGTGGATGATGTGCATGTCCATGGAAGTTGTTGAGATACCATTGGATTTAACAATTTTTGGTTGAAGAGTTTCTATAATATTTATGAAAAATATAGACAAGAAAACCTCATCAAGTAGAATATAATGACCACATACATAATTGGTGGTCTCACATGGCCCTCTTCCATTTTGGATTTTAAAGGGGCCTTATTTGGGGTAAAACCAACACCTTTGTTAATGATTCACATTAAGTTCAATAAATTAATTTCGAAGAAAGATTATTGTGGCCTAATTATTGACTACAAGGGGTTGAATTGTGTGTAATAACTTATATTGGGCACATCATCTTGGAACAGCTTCAATGGGTTTTTTTTTGTGTCACTAGAAATTCCCAATGACTCTAATATCCATGATGACTGAAGGACCTAATTTCTAATGGAAAGTGTTCATTGGGGAACATAGAAAACGATAATTAAGAACATACATTGTTCGAGAGGATAGGAAGTCTGGATTATAAAAGCCTTTTGGGGGGGTACTATTTCCTATTCAGAGACTCTCTTATAGATTTATGATATGTTCATGAGTCCTTTTTTCATTCCTATGTACACATATGAAGATCAACATGAATTAATGATCCATTATAATTAATCATGGGTTCATAATTATCTGTCGCTGTCTATAGTTATCCATTGATTGGGATATATGTATGTATCTGAGTTTCTCCATAAGTGGTATCCTTTTATGGAAGGATTAAAGACTCTTTGGTCATTTATTAGGACAAAACTAGTTTTAAGCCCCATGGTGAGGAACTCTTGAGTTTTATTTCATCCATGGAGATATACGTTGTTTTGATGTTAGGATTAAACCCATAAGAGTGGATTCCTATGTATCCTTGTGAGTGGTAACAAAACCAACATTGTTCAGTGGAACTTAACAAGGCACATCACCATTTAAGGTCCTTTTAAGATGAACAAACTAGTAAATTTAACACCATGTGGAGGGGAGACCAAGGAGAATGGTTCCTGGTAATAGACGGTGTGGGACTTAGGTCGAGGTATCCAAGAAGGGATGTGGTTTTCCATATGGACACGGGACTATAAGGAATGTGTCATGGATAATATTAGGGTGAATTTGGGTTTTTGTTTTGGACCTTGGGGAGGCCTCTTATGTATCCAAGTTAGTTAGGAAACAAATCCCTCATAGTTTTATGAGTTGTGTTTTACACCTTATAAGAGGCCAACATGAGAATGTGGCTCAGTATTATGCAAGGAAATTTTCGATCTGAATAGAGGATGTGAATTAAATATACGGAGAAGGATTATTTAATTATATATGATTGGGGCTTATAATTTATAGGAGTCCCAGTAGGTTTCAAGATCATGCAGATTTCCTAATCACATCTCTCCAATAGGACCACGTGAGTCATGATTGGTGTGAGAAACAAGAGGATTAAGTGGAAATCAATATCACATGATCCACTCATTCATTTGGTGGAAGAGGTGATAAATCATAATAAGATAGAGAAAGGGCACTGAATGTTCTTGTTTCCTCTTCTATATTGGTAATTGGGATATTCATATTTGATGATCCATCTTTACATGTATTGGGATGAGGAAAAGTCGAACAAGAGTGCCACCTATCTCACAAAATGACAGGGGATTAATCCATGAGGGATTCTATAAAATTTGTTTCATGAGGAGGATATCATTCCATGTTGTAGGGAAATGAATGTGCGAACATCACCATGTCTTTATAGAACCAGGAAGTTCCCATGAGAACCTCTGTAGTCGGGACCCACATTACCATGGGAATGTTCACTCTAAAGACATTATAAGGGTCTGCTTTATCACAAAGGACACTCACATGAGTCCACTAACCAAAGGTATGTAGAATCAAAAGGCCTTTCTATTGTCCCTAATGATCATATCAAACTTGTTTGGTGAATTTGGAAGAGGCGTTGAGCTGATGCTGTTAGACTAGTCCAAGGGGCCAATTTGGGGGATCATGATACAATAGAAGGGTGATATGTGAGTTGGAGTGAAGAACAATCTAAGATACACCATTACACATAGCATTTTCTTATGTGATATGGGTTTCCCTACTCATAGAATGATTCTTTGGGGTGAGGGTACCCTCCACGTAGCATAGTGCTACACTAACCAAGGGTTTTCCCGTGTATCATGTTACTATGTAGGGAAAGGTTCCACCCATATAATGTTTTTCTTTATGGGGAAACATTTTCACCACAGATCAATTTACTACATGGTGTAGGGTTCTAGCTATATATCTTTTTTCTATGAGGGGTGGTGGTCTGCAGTGACTACAAATATATATGCCCTAAGGAATGGTGTCCTCAAATGTTTTTAATTTCACATGCGATCGAATGTTCTTCTATTTCACCATTAATTATAGGTAGTGGGGTTTTTACTTTTGGGAAAATAAATCTCCTGTCATTGACTCTTATCTGGTCTCTCCTACTTCAACATTCTTATTTCCCATTTCATGTTATTGTTGTCCCGGGTTTCTCCTCGATTTCCCTCATGGTTCTTTTTTAGGGTATTGGGGGACTTGATTATCAGGATGGTCGGTCATCTACTATGGCGTAAGGTAATTATATTATTTTGAGTGTAATAGTATGCCTCACACAACGATGGGTTCCATTCTTTGGGATGGGGGGTGTCGATGCAGTCATCCGTGAGGGCAGAAATTGCCTTGTGTCCCCAAAAACAAACTTTTATTTCTTTGAGCGTTGTAAGTTCCATCTCATCCCACCAATGGTTTCGTTCAAGGGGAATAATTTTTCTTGGGGTGAAAATTAATTCCCTACCCCGGAAAATAATTTATTTTATTTGCTGGAACTGGTGGTTCCACCTATTCGTAAGAACTATTTCATTCGTAGGGTTCTATGCCAAGCGGCGGAACATAATGCAGAGTGGAGGTCTGCAAAGAGAATTTTGATTTCTGGGATCAATCTATCCTTTAAGGCTTCCCAATTTATAAATTTTTACTTCAATTTTATTATAGATTAATTTTAAACCTTTTTTCTAATTCTAACTAATTCTCTTCTTCTTGTATGTGTAATTTTTTGGACCCAAATGTAATAATTTTTTATTTTAGCCAACAAATAATAATTTTTTTAATAATTTTATCATTTACTGAGGAAACTAATATGTTACATGGTAAAATATTCTTATTCCCAAAATGATATAAACTGTGTTACCTAATTTGAAAAAGAAAGATTAAATATTTAAAACCATATTTTCTGGGTTTGAATTTATATTAATTCTAAAAATTATTTTTCCTAAAAGTGAACATAACACCACAAACACTTTTTTTCAAAAAAAAAATTCAATTATAAATTCATGTTTACTTAAAATTCATGTATTGTGTTGATTCTCGTGATTTATATAGTTTATGATTAATCAATGAAGAGTTTTGGGATGCCTAATGAAATAAAAAATCAAATTTCCCATTGTGATTACATACATAAAGAGAAAAGACTAAATTATTTATTGATTAAAATAAAATATATTATAGCTTCCAAAAAATGATTCATATATTTTGAAAATAAGAATATTTAACAAGAATGAAATATATTAGTCTATTTTTATTTTTTAATTAATAAAAGTATTTTATATATTTTTATATAATGATTAAATCATAATGATGTCATAAAAGTTACAAAAATTTTAAAAACAACATTTTAAAATATTCTCCACAAAAAATTTAAAAATTCCCAAAACAATTCATCCCAAAAGAACTTTTACCTGATGAATTCAAAAGAAATTCATTTTAACAATATAAAATTAAGTAATTTAAAATTTTAGTTTTAAATAAATATATAACATATTAATACATTGATTTTAAAGGAAAATTTTAATTTTAATATTTTTTGTTTTAAATCTAATTTCAAATCATTTTATAATTATATAAGTGTAAAGTAATTTGTTTGTAAATTAAAATGTTACATATAATCATACAAATATTTTAAAAGTGATCAATTTAATTTTTCATAATAAAATACACATTAATATAATAATAATAATAGTTAAAAAAATAGTATTCCTTTTTATAATTGAATGAAATTAATGATATCACATTAATAAATTATTATGTAATAACTCGTTTGATCATGTTAACATCAAGAATCATTATCTAATAATAATAATAATAATATTTAATGAATTATAATAAATATTTTTTATGAATTTTTTTAATATCATTTTTTACTTGAATTTTATTGGTATATTAATTATCATCTTGAAATTGAGTAGTTTTAACTCATATTCTCTAATTGTAGTTCATATATTTTATTATTTTATCTTAAGATAATATATCAAATTTTGTATTAGCTAAGTGTTTCTTATGATATAGGAAACTCAAAAACATATTTAATTAATGGAAAACACATACTAAAATCTTCTGGTTTCCCATTCAAACTCCATTAAATAAAACAAATAATCCCCTTTTTAGTATCTCTCAATAATGAGAATATTAGAGGTTAACCTTATTATAATCATGAATAAAGATATAAGACATAGGAATATATACCTACATATCTTTCCCAAATTCATTTTTATTATCCTTCAATAAACAAAATTCTTAAACAAATATGGGATATCATAATAATCAATAATCATATTAAAATCAATCAAATGTTTTATATCATTTTAACACGCTATTTCGACTTATAACATTTAAGCTTCATCAAAGAGAATTTTGGATTTAGCATATTATTATATTTTGTGTCATGTTTTTCTACATTACATAATCCACAAAAATAACTAAAAAATATTTTATAGTGATCTTACAATATTTTAAATGAAAAATTAGGACAACATACACTCATAAATTTCTACATAACAATTATACAAAAAAATATTAATCTTTAACAGAATAACTTCCCAATCTACAAATACATTAATCTGAAATAATACTGAAGATGTATAAATCATTTAAAAAATAAACTAAAATAAATTTTCACCAAATCACGGTTCAACACCCAAGGTTTTCTAAACTAATCATCTAATATTCCCAAAATCCATTATCCCATTATCCAAAATATATATATTATCCTAAATATCTAACCACACTCCAATACAATTCTTTGTCTTGTTATCTAAAAAACATACTTATAATGAATTTAAAAAATATCATTATTCACCAAAATTTCCAATCGAATACTTAATCACAAGGGTTATCTATGAATTTAATCTTATTAACAACCCCAAACATAATAAATTGTAATGTTATCATAAAATATTTAATTACCCTCATTTACTAAAAATATAACATCTAAAGTCATCTATCCTATTGTGATACAAAATCATGCACCCAAGATACCTATATTTGTTGCTAATAACATAATCCATTAATATTGTTTTTGATACCATATAATTTGACATAAATTAAACCATACACAATTACTATATCAATAAAAAATATTTCCCCACTTATATACCTAGAACCATTTTGGTTTAGAGATCTATATAATATGGAAATAATATTTATTTAGTGAAAACCATATCTTTTTTATCAAGAGGTTATTTATCCCACTAATCTAAGGATATATTATATAATCATTGTACTAAAACATCTCCAAAAAATCCCCCAAATATAAAAAACTTCTATAAATATCTTACCAAATATCATTCCTCGCAACCATGGGAAATTAAAATATCTGAAAGGTGGTCCCAGACACTCCTTAAGGGAAACCATGAACATTATAAATTGAATTTTTTTACTAATATGATCTTATGGGTAGGAGAAAAAAATTAAAGTACATGGATATAACATAAGATATTCATAATAAAAAAAATATTTATCATAATCCACGAATCACGTTAATGATCATTGGAATAATATATGACATGATTTATAAGATAATTATAAATTGTTAGTCATAAGAGAGTAAGCTAGAAATGAAAATTTGGAATAATATTGTGGTGTTAATTTAGTCATAGAAATGATGACACTATGGATAATGAATAACTTCTATCATCCCTTAGTATGTATGTTAAGTAATCACTACAAATAACACTTAGTAAACTTGATGAGAACTGACTACAAAAATCGCTTAGAATTTTATATAAAACATAACTATCAACATAAATTAGAAATAAGTGTATAAATAAATCATTAACTAATGAATTATAGGGTCATAAAGAACCATACCAATCACTTAATGTTAAAATATATTTCTATATGAAACACAAAAAAAATATTATTTATCATTTCTTCATATGTTAATTACACTATAGAAGATAAATAGGTTTTATGAAAATATCATTAAAACATCATCATAAGACATATAGAAAAATAATCTAAATGTTATCATAATATATTATTCAAATTTAAGAATAGAAATAATTAAATGTTATTGTATAGATGAATTTTTAATAAAATATTATAAATTTATATTGAAAAACATCATGAAATATCTTATTATTTTCATAAAACATTAAATAAAAAATTATCAAAACTAGGAATATTATTTTAATTGTGAATACAAGGTAAATTTTATTAGATGATTTATAATAGATAATGAAAGTAGATGTCGTGTAAAATTATTAACTAGTAAATGGTAAATATAAATTCACTTAAAATTGTTTTAAGGAATCTAAAAAATGTATCATATAGAATAAATTTGATTTATTCCTTCTAAAAAGTTTAATAAATAAGAAATATAGTTCAAAATGAAAGAATATGAACATTGAAGTATTTAATGAAAACACCACTGAAATTACATTAATATTCGAGGACAAGGAAGAGAATGATAAAGGTAAAAAAAATTCACTATTTTTTAACCCGTGATTTGCAAGAAAACCCCTTATGGATTTTAAAAAACCCTTCGAATGATATAACATAATAATGAACATAAATTACTATAATATTAAATTTATTCGTGTTGTAATATTTTATAGAGTCTTTATATACTATATATATATATTAAAACATGTGTAAATCATGATTTATGTCCTAATAAAGTGAAATTAATTTTAAAACCCTTACCAAGCCAGTAATAAATGATATAGAAACATATTCACTAAAATATTATCTGAAATAAAATCGTGTCCCCAGAAAAGGAGTGGAATAAAAGAATAAAATATTAAATGGTTATATCTCACATGATCATAGTGTAGAAAATTATATGAATTTTTAAAATAAAACAATTAAACTAAATTGAGTTAATATTCCATTTATTGGTTTGATAAAAAATAATAAAATGGGGTGGTATCAAATATCATGTTATATTACATGAAAATATATGGTTATAATAAATTTTGTCAATGTATAATATATGAATCATGACAAAGAAGAATATATATACATTAAAAAAATAATTCATAATAATTATATTAATATAAGTAACCCTTAAATAATTTATAAGGAATGAACCAAAGTACATTGTCATAAAGAACATAATTTTTTTAAATAAAATTAATATAATGAAAAATATTATAATAAGTTTATTTTCCAGTTATTTAACATAACACCAAATTAATGTAAACATGGCTTGAAAATTGATACATGTCTCTTGAAATTGAAATGAAGACAAAGAAACCCTTACCATGGGCTTCTACGTATCTGACCTGCTCTAATATCATTATTTATTTTGTATTCTTATTAATATGAACACAATTCAGTTGAATTTTAATTTGTACTATAAATTTATAATTCCATGATACATATATCTATATTATTTATTTTTAAATTTTACATTCAGAAGTGAAATGTTTTGATTCCATTATATGCTCAGGTTAGTATTTCTGGTACTTGAGTCTTGTTCATGGGTTCTTAATATCAAGAATAACCATGATAAGTTAATTAAATTTATTGTTATATTTCTAGAATCAAATATTCATTTCATGAATCTTATGGTGAGAGTTCTCATAAAATTATTAAAATATACTTTTCATAGTGACTAATGAATTAATGAAAGAATCTAATTTATTGGAAAATATAAAATGTAATATTAAAATTACTATTTTTAAAAAAATAATTGATTCATTGTAATTAAATAATTTTACATGTATTTGTGTATTTATAATCATTTATGAGGTAATAATTTAAAGAGTTCTCATAATTATAGTAAAACTTATTAAATTAAGTACACATTTTAATGATTGAAGAAGTATGAACATGATTTTAATACTGATAATTTAACTATTAAATAATAATAATTATTCCAAATAAATGAGTTAAAAATTATAAATCTTGTTAAATATGTTATGGATGAATAATATGTATATGAAAGATTAACAAGTAGATGTTAATGACATTGAGAGCTTAAATCTCAACATGAAGGACTTCTTAGATATGGGAGGTTATGAATTCCTATATGAAATAATATATAATAAATCTTGGAGATTATTCTTAGGGAAGTAAAAAATCTTGGTATAGTTGAGAGTATGAATTTTTGGTGTGTCATCATGGGATTGTGGAAGGATTCTTTTTATAATTCACAAGAGTGAAATTTTTATAATATGAATATCATAATATAAAAATGGAAAGACATTTTCAATTGGAGTGTATCAAAATTATCCAAATTTTAATATTTTAATAGGTGATTAATATTATACGTTCATTAAATAAATTTTATATTTGAGTTTTTTATATTTATTTGGTTATATTCACTAAAATAGCCCCATATTAAATATTTTAACATTTATCGATATTTATACCTATTATCAGGGTGCCATATTTTTATGGTAAAAAATGAAATAGAACCTATTTTCAAATTTGAAAATTCTATTTTATAATTGAATGAGAATTTATTTGTCTCATTTTCATGATTTGGGAAAAAAATTATTCATTGATTAAAATTGGATCTATCCCAAAAAAAATTATTTGTTAGATCATGTATTAGTCATAAAAATGAATTTACAACAAACTCTATTAAAATAGTAATTTCATTTATATATATTAAATTTTTATGGAATGAAAATTAATTTCTATCATTCCCTAAAATGAAATACTAAATATCATTTATGAAAAAAAACATTTAGATAAATTGACAAAAATATTTATTTTGAATAAAATTCATGTTTGGTTTCATGATTTTAATCATATATTTTAAAATTAAACATAATAATTTTAGTTGATTTATTTTTATCATTGAAATTCATTTTTAATAGAGAAATGGTTTTACATTTTTTATTTTCTAATGTTATCATAATTATTTTAGATCAATTATGTGTTAAGTAAAAAATGTTAATTTTCATTAAGGATCTAAAAAACCATTCATTTCAGAATAATTTGTAAAATTCACCATATGAAAATTTTATAATTCTAAATTAAAAAATAAATTTAAATTTCTAGTAAATTAATTCTAATAACTTTTAATTTATACATTAAAATAAAATATAAATTGTAAAAGATATAATATTTTATTGAAAATTTTCCTTTTAAACATTATGTGTGTTTAATATAATTTAGTATAAAATTCAAATAAAATAATTTTTGATATATAATTTTATAAATATAAATGTGACATATTATTATAATAATATTTTGAAAGGAATTATTTCAATTTTTAAGGATAAAAAGGATATCTAAAAAAAGATAAATTTTCAAAAAATACCTCTTTTAGAATTAACTCATTTTAATCAAATCGCATAAATTATTTATCACAAGGAAATATATTTCATCAATCCATTATTATTGTATAATTTTCAATTATTCATTAATAAAATTAATTTTAGTGATATATAAGTAATTACTTAATTTTGTTATAAATCATTATAGTATCCTTTATTTAACATTATTTTTTCTTCTATGTTTAAATTTATCCATTACATTTGTAATTATTTATTAAGAAATAATTAACTTTTATCACACATTTTAATATTTTATCATAAAAAATTGAGTTATTTTATTTCAGTGTTTTGTATGATTCATGATACTCAACAAAGAATATATTTAATTAAAAATAAATATTAATACCTGTGGATGATATTAAAAATTTCCCATTCCCTTTATGTTTAGGGATGAATCTAATATATCCTTTAGAAAAAGGATTTTGTTTTAATATTTTTTATGGTGCATTTTCCATAATGTCTTCACCTAGGTCACTCCTCTTATAGTTGAAGATAACAACCTAGGCAGGTGGAGACTTCATATTTATGGGAATCTATTTTGTAGAATTATTTATCATAAAATCTTCATCATAAGGATACTAAAAACATAGTTCACATATACACATAAGGACATTGGTTCAGAAATATAAAAAATTAGTCCTTCCTATATAAGAAGCCTCTATGGTTTGTATCCTATACCACCGATATTATAGTTTTCTATCCACGATTTATAGTTTCTAGGATTTTATTTCATTTACCCACAAAGACACCATGTTACTAACATGGTTGTATTTGGCCATATCAAGAAATTGTATCTAAATGCCCCTAATATGAATGATTATTCTTCTGGTGACTATCTATTTGTGTCACTATCTCCTATGGAGGTTATTAATTCAGGTACGTGACACTTCTGTGGACATCATTGTAATGATGTATTGATCAAATAGGTATGAAGTAATTTTAATCTCTTTTACATGGACAATATACCAATTCATGATCCCTTTAGGTAGACCTTGCAACATATGTTCTTTTTCTCCTCATAAATCTCTCATCTTTAATGAATGTTATTTAATTGTGGTCATGATCTTAAATGGGTGTGCTGAGTTTGGGTGTGAGAGGAATTATTCTTTAGAGGTCCCTCAAAACCCTTTTTACAAGGGTCCTCCTATTATAGGATCAATTTCTATGATGTATCTCCAGTATCGAAACTATTCTTATTCTATATAAAATTTTAATGTTTATTTACAATGTATACTCCCTCTAGTGTGTATTTTGAGGAAATTAAGAATGAAACATTTATATCTGAGATCATTGAATCCATATCCTTGTTAAATAATTTTTATGACTAAAATTACACATCTAAAAATGTATTTTTTACGGACTCCTCAATTTTCACATCAAATCCTATATAAATCAATTGAATTGAATACCTAAGGGATTAGATCCTTAAAAAAATGTTTGATGCTACATCCATGAAAATATTAAGAATAATATCATATACATACTCTATAAAACAAATATAAAATCAACATTGTTATATCAACCTCTTAGTAGATCAATTTAAAATGATAATTTCTCTCTTTTCGATAAATATACCCATCAACAACACCAAATTACATGTATAGTAAATAGAGAACATCTTGAAATATGTCTTTAATTTCGAAAATGGATTGATATGGTATGTATTTCATGATTTTTAAATACAATGGAAATTCATGAAATGAATGACCAATTCACACCATGAATGTTAATATGGAATAATTCTTATACTAAATTTCACAAATTATTTTTACATGAAAACCCTAAAAAATTCACCAAACTACAGGCGGCCATAAGTGTTATCTTATAGTGCTTTGAAGATAATTCAAAAGGTATTGATCCCAATATTATAATTTTCAATTGGTGGTGACACATGGTGAGTTTTTTTAAAAAAAATTGGCGGTTTTATATCCTATCATTCTTTTTAACATCTCCCCATTATAGAATTCCATGATATGAAAGAAGATCTCCATTTTCATTATAGAGTTTAATGAAGTTTTTTATGCAGTTTTGGAAAAAATTTCTTGTTGGGTTATAGTATCGATATGTGATAGGTGATTAGATGAATGCACTAATTGTTCCATTTTCATTCAAAAAAATTTAATTACATATGTTGTGGGATTCATTTATTCATTTTATATTTTAGGTGTGATTTTATTGTAATTATGCTTTGTCTCTATGGGTTTTGGTGTCATTAGAATTCATAATGAATATACTTGATTAATGATAAGAAGGGTTTTTTTGGTTTCAGTGATCACATATATATTTCCAATATGATATCGATTTTCATATTGTTTTACTGAATAGTGTTCTATCAATTTTATTTATTTCTTTATAATGTATGTTACATTTAGGTTTATCTTTTTAATTTGATAGAAATAATTATGAATATGAAGACAATAATTTTGTTGAAAAATGGATTAAAGAAGCATGTTTATTAAATCTTCTAAATCATATAATTTCATTGAAATCCAATTATTCCCTTTTTATGCTAAATTAAAAAAATTCCCAATATGTTAATTGAATTGTAAAATTAAAATTATGAAAGAAATTATAGTAATATCAATTAATAATGAGGTGTGTTAATTTATTTTTTATTCCTTAATGATTGAAGAAAATAGAAATTATGCTTGAATAAATTTTTAAATAATAAGTGGTATATAATATAAAGCGCTTTTTTCTAATGGATTTCCTATTTCATAGATTAATTTATTAATAAAAAATGAAAAATAACCAGTTGTTTGGTAAGGATGAATTTTTGGTGCTGAGCAAGACTCGTTTTCTTATAAATGCCACATTCTTTATTTTTAGGGATTATAAGACATGAAGAAACTATTTTCTATTTTATTCCTTTTTTGTTTATTCAATATTTGATCCATTATATGGGACATCTTGTAAGTATAGAATGGAAGATAGTTGATGAGTAATGGGTGGGAGGCCTATAGTTTTTTTCATCAGTTGGCGCTTGAAATGGTAGGATACATGGGGATATTCTTGGAGATAGGTATGGTGAAATATATGATGGTTTTAGGGATGGAACTGAGACATATGGAGTGTGATAAAATTTTTATTTTCCATTATATTGTTGAAAGATGAGATGATTTCATTCAAATGTTATTCTTTAAAGGATGAATGTCGATTTTTATTCTTCCCATATTCCCTTCTGCACTACTTATGGAATATGCATATGCTTGGTTTCTGTGTCTTTTATATGGTAGTTTAGGATTTTTATTACATTGGGAGGTTTATTTGAATGATAATGAATAATTAATAATCTATCCAATGGTATTCTTCCATAATTGGATGAAAATGGTGACACCCATGAGAAACCTTGATGTCAGTTGGTTTATATTCGGAGGTAATTGAAATAAATTGACGATCATGGTAAAATATTGTTAATTAATGGACAATGAATTATTTTAAATAAAGAAAAATTTCAAATGAATGAATTATATTAATGACGTCTCCTTAAATTCTTTTATTCTTGTGCGATTCCTATATCATGGTTGTGAGAGTACTATTTCCCATAGATGAAATAATTTTTTGAGAATAATACATGTTTAATTCCCAAAATGTTTTTCTTTATATATAATATCAATTATGTTACATGATTTTGTATGCTACCCCACCCATGTTAGTAGGGATACAACAACATATTGGACTATGGGATGGTTTTTATCAATTATTAAGATTAGAGAGAAATAGATGGATGGTTAGCACCTATGACCAAATTTTACTCTTTGGGTAACATTATTTATTGGTATACATGGTTCTGTATTCTCCAAGATCTAGTTTGGAATGGAAAAAATGTATTAATGGCCACTCTAACTACATGTAATTCTCCTAATAATATTTTTTTTCAATTATACAAGGTGGTTACCATATATATATATAAATAAAGGCATTTAATGTCCTTTGGTATTTTCACATTCATGTAGATTTGGATACAGGATATGATGGATTATTTTATGTATGGTGTGTATGAGATGTGATAGATTCAGGTGTAGTACACGATATACTTTTGGCTCCTAAAAACAACTAGGTTACTATGGGAAAAAGTGTCATGGGAATTTGTGATGATATGAAAATGTGTTTCAAGTGTGATTACACTTGGCTAGGGTTGGATATGGATATACAATTTTGTGGAAGCACAAAGAACTACTATGGGAGTGTTAATGGGGTACCTTCTTTGATATTATATTATATTACCACTTTTATAAAATACCTAGATTGAAATAGACATGTTTTGGTTGGTAACACAACTTTCATTATCTTTTTCAAATTAGTATTTGGGGGGGATCCCATTTATTATACATATTATGATCACTCTAGATATATATACAATATTTCTATCATCTATAGTAAGTAGTCGTGTATTAGGTTAGACATTACTAGGTATAGGTTATTCGGGTATTGTCTGCGCTTTCTAGTCACTGCCAAGTTTCTCATTTGTTACATGTAGTTTTCATATTATATTCTAGTGGTATAAAATTATATGAATGTATTTGGGATATTTTTATTTTCTCCTGTAAACTAATTATTTTTTGTTTCTTTCTAATCCCCTTTCTGTCTTGTCTAAGAGGGTAATGTGTCCCTTTTTTGAGTATAATATACCCTCGATGATTATCTATAAAATATGGGCTATCGGTTGTGGGTTTCAGTGGTCATTATTTCCAATCTCTCATTTCCATCATAATATTTGTACCATTCGTGGAGGGTTTCATAAAATAGTATTATTATTAGTTCATGTTGTGGTATATAATAGAGTTTGTAGCTAAGAATATGTGCGAAATGCATATCTTGGTTGGGAAATAGGGATAGAAATGTTTAGTAAGTAATATAATCAATGGAGAATAGCTAATACATGGTCATATAGAGCCCAATATGTGAAGATGTAATGAAAATTATATTTACTAAACCTATAATGATACATGATACCAATTAAGTGTCAAATTCTTAAGAAAGGATCATTCATCATTAATCATTTTACCTATTCTTGGAATTTTTATTCCATGGGATTTTTATTAATGTGGAGTGAATATATAGATAAATAAATCATAAATATGTCATAGTTATGTTTTTGGATTCCCAAATTTTTTTTTCTCTTATAGGTAGGGATCCAAGTCATCATTCATATCATATTAACATCAAAGTTATTTATTATTATGTGATATTATATTTCCCTAGATTATATGTGGATGATGGAAATATATATATTAGGGCACTCTGAGAGTTTTAGATATAAAATAATTACATGTTGTTTCAGATCCATTTTGGAATCAGTTTGTAACGCCCCGACCCCAGTTACCTAGAGTTGGTGCATTATTACATAACATTGGCATGATCACAAGAAAGATCAAATCTTGAAAGACCAATTGGTTTAGTAGCCTTGGAAACACTAGATATATTCATAAAGTTTTACATTACATGATAAAGTGAAAAACTACTACAATAACATAGTCTCCATATTCCACACTCATATCCCCATATACTATCCCTCCAGGTCATTCATAACTTACTTCTTCACATCCTGGGAAAAATATATCATAGAAAAGGGGTGATCTCAAATTCCCAGTAAGGATAACAATATATTGGAAACTTTAAAAAATATTCATAAACATTTAAGGCAATGTAGAACTAAAAAAAACCTTTTAAACTTGAACTTCAATATAGTATGGCAAAAGTAAAATGAAATAATGCCATTTACTTATTCACATGGATATTCTACTAATCGAATAATCACATGAAATATCAATAACCACTTTCCTAATGATGGAATGCATAATGACAGACTATAATAACCACATAGCCAAGGCCTCGTGCCAAGACTACAAATAAGATTTTTCCAAGGCCTTGTTCCAAGACTCTAGTTTGTCTCATGAGACCTACCGATGCTTCGAGGAGCTATAGCGGGCTCCACCCATCACATATTAAGTCCAATGCATTCCCATATGAAAATGTTTAAACATAACATAAACATTCGTATTAAAACTAGCATACGAAATGTCAATACTTTCACCATAAACCATGAATGGTATAAAAATAGCACATCCACAGTCAAACATATCAAAAAACCTTCAATACAATATAGATGTTTTGAATAATAAATCAACTTCAAATAAGCGTAAAATCCATCAAAAGATGTTGACATAGATGAAATCAAAACTCTTTTTAGAGAAATATCTCTTTCTATTTTGAAATAATTTAAGAGTCATATATTTATAAAATAAAACATTTTCTTTGAAAATATTCTTATAAGCTTGTAAGGTAAGCTTCGACAATTTTATAAGGGCAGAAAATAGCCGCACCCGCCGTATAAGTTAAAAAAAACATTCTTACCTTAATGTTGTCGAAAAGGTTAAAAAGCACCTTGTTTGCAAAACGACGAAAAGATTCCTCTATAAACCTCTTATAAAAATTCAAAAAAGGGTATAAATGACTTTAACCCATATTCTTGTAAATAGTAAAAATGTTTTGAAATACATTTTTAAGAAACATGGATGTGGATGATAAAGAGATCCCAGTAGATTATTACGTATAAACAACCTCGGATAATGAAGAGATTGTGAAATAACCCTTACCTTGTACTTTTCCTTGGTTGGGGTAGGTTAACCTCCTGTATAATGGTGAAATAATTGTTATTAAATTATACAAGAATCATATACATTAATATGATATCATATATGATCTTTTAACATTTCTTTGTTAATAATATCTTAGTATTATCGTCGTTTCGGGTGTTAACTTACTCATTTTTTTTATATGTTTTGTTACATTAGCCATGTTTGTCATGGATAGATTGTATATTATTCATATACAGAATGATATCAAGTCCTTAAACATCATTTTTAAATCATCAAATGATAATTACAGTTGAATGGATACGATGGAGAATGAATCTCATCGCGTTCGTGGAGACGGTAGTCCGTACGTACGCACGAGCGACAATAACATTCTTTTGATATTAAAATAATATATAAACGGATGGTATATCATATATACAGAATCATTAACATGTTATATTTATTATTTAAATGATTTACATATCATTATTATACCCATCCAAATAATAATATATTGAATAACAATTACACCACGACGAGGAGACGGTAAGCCGTACGTACGCACGTATGGTGACATGTTATTCAAAGGGTGGATAGAATACTGAATATGGTTGTATGATATTTATAATAACATCATATTATATATAATATACTGGAGTTATTATTTCAGAATGGTAATAACAAAGAATGAAGAAGTGGAAGAAGAAAGGAACTTGAAAAGGGGTGGTGAAAACATTACCTCTTCTTCGGGTTCTTCCTTTTGATTTGATCAAAAGGGCTCCTTAGGTTGGCTTTCTGATCAAAATAAGGCCTCTAGGTTGTAGTGAGGGAAGTTGGGAGAGTATTTGGGAAGAGTTTGGACGAACTAAAAGGCTTTGAAGGTGAGAAGAAATGAGAAGGAGGAGTTCCCTTTTATAAGAGGGGTGAGGGGCACCTTTGGAAAAGCTAGAAATATTAATTTATAATAAATTCATATTCGGTTTCTAATGGATCCAAAGTTGATTATTTAAATTTTAATGTGGGGATAGGTCGAAAACCACTCAACCAGTATAATTTAGACAGGTTTGGGTCATTATATTAAACGTATCTTTAAGTATTAACTCTAAGTTAATTAGTTTCACTTTTACAATGTCTCTTTGTATTTTTATATTATATGGTTAATAAACTTACCATATACATCCAAGAGACCCCCAAGTGGTACATTAATGATGAAACTATCATCATATAAGTCTCTTGGCCGAAACATAGATTTTTAGGAATTTAACATCAATTAATAATATAATATTTGTTTTAAAAAACTCTTTTATGTCAATTTTGACACTATTCAATAATTGATTTTTGTAAAAATCATAACAGAAAGATTACTTCGAACAAAGTTAATTGAATCAATACTAACATGTCATATTAGCCTAGAAAATTATTGTAATTCATTAAAAGTCTCAAATTATATTTATTTGGGAATTTATAATATCAATTATTTTAATTTGTCACAATTATGGTAATTACTGCATCATCATTGTGTCATAAATAAATTAAATTATTTAAAGTCTAAAAATTATAAATAAAATATCATTATGTAGGAAATCATTCTAATGAATATTTACAATCCAATTTATCTTATATATAACCCTATATTAAAAATATTTTAGTAAATAAACTTTGATTTTAACTCTTTTAGCTCTTCTTTGAATTAAATAATAATAAATATCCTAATCTAATCCAAGTGGACCTAAATGATAATATTTTATTCCTAAGGTTGTTTTTGGTCGAGATACACTTGTCCAATAGAATTAGGACATGTGTTAGGGTAATATTAATATCATTTTTACCCTTAATTATCCTATTTACTTTTAACCGTGGTAAATAAAAGTAAAAACTTACTATTCACCAAAAATTATTTTCATCTCATTGAACCACATTTTACTTCTTGATATTAACCGTGTCTCTCGGATTTTCGAAATTCCATTCACAGAAGCGGTAAAATTAAGTTTTATGAAAAATTCAGTTTTTTTAACTACCACTTAGTAGTTTCACTATTCATCAAAAATTGTAGTTTTTCAGAACAATGCCAAAATTTCACCATAAGCTATAATTGATATTCCAAATTCAAAAATGATATATATTTTACAAAATTCCAAACATTTAAGTTGTATTAATTAATTTTATAATTAATTCCCGTTGTAACAACAAATATCGTGTTTTTAAGAAACAATATATATCAAAATATTGACAACTGTTTTGGTCCAATTTCGAAGTGAAAATAATTATAATGAACACCATTGGATAAAATGGTAAAAATATATTCTAATTATACTTTAAAACCACTCAAATTCATAATTAATCACCATTAATTTTTTTGATTAAAAAAGTTGTTTTTAATTAAAATTTAGTAATTTTCACTATTCATCAAAATATTAAAGTTATCCGAAAAGTTCTAAAATTTCACCTTAGTCTAAATTCAATACTCCAAACCCAAAAATGAAGTCCATTTTTAAATATAAAATATATATAATTTCAAAAAGTAGGTATTACTATTCATAATGGCTAGTTTGATTGGTTGTGGTGTGTGTTAGAACTCGAAGTTGCGTACAACACACGCTACTGTATTATTCAAAGGAAAGAGTACCGTGGAAGCTTGGGATGTTTCATTTTAAATTTTTTGATGTCACCATTTAGTCAAAAAGTTTAAAATATTGTATTTAAAAAGGGTTCACTATTAAAAGTTGGTAAATGTGCAATACTGAAAATGAATTTGTTCTTACATTATGTCTAAGAAACTCATAATATGGATTAAAAAATTATAAGGATTATATAAAGCTTAAAATTTAGTTAATACTATTCATAAATTATTTTGAACGGCTTGTTTGGTAAGTCATGGTGTGCTTGAACTCGGTGTTGCGTGTAGTGCAAGTTATTGTATTATTTTGAAGAAATAACACACTATGAAATCTTGGGGTGTTACATTCTCCCCTCCATCAATAAATTGCGTCCTCGCAATTTGAAATTGTTCTTCCAAAATAAAAGGTTGAAAATAAAAAATATCTTTGTGGGAAAACCCACATCGGAAATTGGGTTACTAAAATTTAGTCTTAATATGAGGAAAAGAGAAATGAAAGGCTCACCACCAAATTATGATCTCGATTAAGAGAAAATTGGTGGCAATTAGAGACATATAATTGGAGGAAAACGTAAATATTTATAGGAAGTGATTGAGGTCATCAATCACAAACAAGTTTAAAATTGAGGTCCTTAAATTCATCAATCTACGATGATTTAAAATACCATCGATTCAACAAAACATAAGGTATTAGGATAACACATTTTTGACGTTTCAAAATATCTTAGTTGAAATCCCACATCGAAAAATGAATTAATGAGGCCTCTATTTAAAATAAAGAGTGGAAAGTATGAAGATTACCGAAAATAACACATACTAGGGTTCCATTTAGGAAAATATGGATATGTAAGAGAAATATAACCATCAATTATCTGATGGAGAGTGGTAGAGAACATGGCTATGAAAAGGCCAACAATCTCAAAGCTACAAATTAGTGATGATTTAAGGTACCATCTAGGACAACATTTTTTTTCTAAGTTCCTTTTCTTAATGTTGAGGAATTTATTTATGACATTGGCTAAGATCATAAGGAGATATACTTACTTTATAATTAGAGTTTTATCCATTAATAAATTTCTACCACAAACTCATCTTTCACTCGTAAAAAAATTCTATTTATACTATTCGTACAGGGTTCCAGATAAACGAATTTATAATTCATCTACCAGATCTTTTAAAAAAAATACATTATTTAATCCAGGACATCTCGTGGGCCAGTGGTAGGTGATACACCCTTGTCGCCCTTCGGTTGCGGGTTCAAGTCTCGTGGCCTTACCGGTCGCGACGGGTTGCCGCCCGACCTCTGGGTTGTCCTTTTATGGCAATCAAAAATTAATCTCAAACTAGAATTTATCCAAAATACTTCTATCCAAACTCACAGTCCAATATTTATAAGGAAGCAAAACTTAATGTAGATCATTTTTACCTCGTAATAGTATATGAATACCTTCATCATGTATTCTTTTAAAACACTAAAACATCCTGAATTACCGTAACACTTATTGATTACATTCATGCTCCCTTATTCCATATAGAATGCTGGATATACTTCATAAATCCAAAAATGTTTTAAACCCCAATAATGATGGAATATACAAATCATTAATCAGCTTCAAGGTAGTCAAGAATATCCAATATAATTTATCCAAATCAATCATGTATTATTCTAAAATCACTACCTCGGTATCAGAACCATATTATGGTTTATCTTTCTCTCAACCATATATTTTCCAAAAATTTAACCTATTATTGGGTCACTTTTCTTCATTCCACATAATCTCAAGTCCTTAATGAAATAGTACTGCAGTACAATCCTTATATACTCCATAATTATTATAACAAGTACATTGTTGATACAACACTCAAATGGCATAATCAACATAAGAACTCTAATCATTCCTCTTCATCTGTGGTAGTATCATAACTTGATTGTTATCCAATAGCATCATTTTCGGCATAGTCTGATGACTGGGACATAGGTTCGCGTAGTGTCCAAACTCCTTGCAAATGAAGCATTGTACATTTGAAACCATTTTCTTACCCTTCCAGTCACGTACTTTGTGCCCTTTTCCTCCACACTTATAACAAACTCCCATTCCTTTCAGAAAAGTTCCAGGGTGTTTCTTCCCACAGTTATCACATATGGGAATATTCTTATTTTCCCTCTTCCCTTTATCCATCGTTCTCTCTTCCATCCTTTTCTTCTCTTGCTTCCCTTCAAAGCCATAGGACTCAGTAAAATCTTTACTTATCTTATCAACACATGATATTATTTCTTCATATGATGATAATACATGGGAGACTATTTCTCTTATAAATTCTAGCTTAAGACCATGAAAGATATGATCCTTCTTTCTCTTTGGATCATGTGCATTGCTGGAGTTCTCATTCCTTCTACTGGGTGCCATTTCTAAACAATGGCATACACTAGATTAGTTTATGAATAACAATACCTGATCCCAAACTTGTAATATACATAACATAAATTAAATAGTTTATGGATATAATCCATAATCATAAAAATTTCTCCTTCGAGGAAGTAAATCCACATAAACCCTTCAGAATGGTTTGTAAAGAAAATGAGAATTATCCTAAGCATATCCCCTGGGAGTGTCGTAACCAAGAGTACAGAAAGGCACGTTGTCGTGCATCAGTTCCTGTTCGAGTCTAGCTCAAAGTGGTGTTTTCGGGTTTTACCCCTAGGTACATCTGTGCCAGAGCTGCCTCTCCCTGCTCGTATCCAGACAGGGATGTATTTCTCAGAAAACTCACAAAATCTCTACAATACAAAAATTCTAGGAAGTTCTTCTATACTAATCCTCAAATTCCATCTTCAATCTATGTGCTCTAATCAGAGTTTATCTAAATCTAGCTTCCAAGGTTTGTACTAAACTTCCTCTGATACCAACTGTAATGCCCCGACCCCAGTTACCTAGAGTCTGTGCATTATTACATAACATTGGCATGATCACAAGAAAGATCAAATCTCGAAAGACCGATTGGTTTAGTAGCCTTGGAAACACTAGATATATTCATAAAGTTTTACATTACATCATAAAGTGAAAAACTACAACAACAACATAGTCTCCATATTCTACACTCATATCCCTAGATACTATCCCTGAAGGTCATTCATAACTTACTTCTTCACATCCTGGGAAAAATATATCATAGAAAAGGGGTGAGCTCAAATGCCCTGTAAGGATAACAATATATTGGAAACTTTCAAAAATAAGCATATTCATTTAAGGCAATGTATAACTAAAACAAAATCCTTTTAAACTTGAACTTCAACATAGTATGGCAAAAGTAAAATGAAATAATGCCATTTACTTATTCACATGGATACTCTACTAATCGAATAATCACATGCAATATCAATAACCACTTTCATAATGATGGAATGCATAATGCCAGACTATCATAACCACATAGCCAAGGCCTCGTGCCAAGACTACAAATAAGATTTTTCCAAGGCCTTGTGCCAAGACACTAGTTTGTCTCATGAGACCTACCGATGCATCGAGTAGCTATAGCGGGCTCCACCCGTCACATATTAAGTCCAATGCATTCCCATATGAAAAGGTTTAAACATAACATAAACATTCGTATTAAAACTAGCATACGAAATGTCAATACTTTCACCATTAACCATGAATGGTATAAAAATAGCACATCCACAGTCAAACATATCACAAAACCTTCAATACAATATAGAAGTTTTTTATAATAAATCAACTTCAAAAAAGCGTAAAATCCATCAAAGGATGTTGACATAGATGAAATCAAAACTCTTTTTAGAGAAATATCTCTTTCTATTTTGAAATCATTTAAGAGTCATATATTTATAAAATAAAACATTTTCTTTGAAAATATTCTTATAAGCTTGTAAGGGAAGCTTCGACGATTTTATAACTGCAGAAAATAGCCGCACCCGCTGTATAAGTTAAAAAAAACATTCTTACCTTAATTTTGTCGAAAAAGTTAAAAAGCACCTTATTTGGAAAATGACGAAAAGATTCCTTTATAAACCTCTTATAAAAAGTCAAACAAGGGTATAAATGAAATTAACCCATATTCTTGTAAATAGTAAAAATGTTTTGAAATACATTTTTAAGAAACATGGATGTGGATGATAAAGAGATCCCAGTAGATTATTACGTATAAACAACCTCGGATAATGAAGAGATTGTGAAATAACCCTTACCTTGTACTTTCCCTTGGTTGGGGTAGGTTAACCTCCTGTATAATGGTGAAATAATTGTTATTAAATTATAAAAGAATCATATACATTCATATGATATCATATATGATCTTTTAACATTGCTTTGTTAATAATATCTTAGTATTATCGTCGTTTCGGGTGTTAACTTACTCGTTTTCTTTTATATGTTTTGTTACATAAGCCATGTTTGTCATAGATAGGTTTTATATTATTCATATACAGAATGATATCAAGTCCTTAAACATCATTTTTAAATCATCAAATGATAATTACACTTGAATGGATACGATGGAGAATGAATCTCATCGCGTTCGGGGAGACGGTAGTCCGTACGTACGCATGAGTGACAATATCATTCTTTTGATATTAAAATAATATATAAATGGATGGTATATCATATTTAGAGAATCATTAACATGTTATAATTATTGTATACATGAGTTACACATTATTATTATACCCATCCAAATAATAATATATTGAATAACAATTACACCACGACGTGGAGATGGTAAGCCGTACGTATGCACGTATGGTGACAAGTTATTCAAAGGGTGGATAGAATACTGAATATGGTTGTACCATATTTATAATAAAATCACAGTATATATAAGATACTGGAGTTATTATTTTAGAATGGTAAAAACAAAGAAAGAAGAAGTGGAAGAAGAAAGGAGCTTGAAAAGGGGTGGTGAAAACATTACCTCTTCTTCGGGTTCTTCCTTTTGATTTGATCAAAAGGGCTCGTTAGGATGGATTTATGATCAAACTAAGGCCTCTAGGTTGTAGTGATGGAAGTTGGGAGAGTATTTGGGTAGAGGTTGGCCGAACCAACAGGCTTTTAAGGTGTGAAGAAATGAGAAGGAGGAGTTCCCTTTTATAAGAGGGGTGAGGGGCACCTTTGGAAAAGTTAGAAATATTAATTTATAATAAATTCATATTCGGTTTCTAATGGCTCCAAAGTTTATTATTTAAATTTTAAGGTGGGGATAGGTCGAAAACCACTCAACCAATAGAATTTAGAAGGGTTTGGGTCATTATTTTAACCTTATCTTTAAGTATTAACTCTTAGTTAATTAGTTTCACTTTTACAATGTCTCTTTATATTTTTATATTATATGGTTAATAAACTTACCATATACATCCAAGAGACCCCCAAGTGGTACATTAATGATGAAACTATCATCATATAAGTATCTTGGCAGAAACTTAGATTTTTAGGAATTTAATATCAATTAATAATATAATATTTGTTTTAAAAAACTCTTTTATGTCAATTTTGACACTATTCAATAATTGATTTTTGTAAAAATCATAACAGAATGATTACTTCGAACAAAGTTAATTGAATCAATACTAAAATGTCATATTAGCCTAGAAAATTATTGTAATTCATTAAAAGTCTCAAATTATATTTATTTGGGAATTTATAATATCAATTATTTTAATTTGTCACATTTATGGTAATTACTGCATCATCATTGTGTCATAAATAAATTAAATTATTTAAAGTCTAAAAATTATAAATAAAATATAATTATGTAGGAAAGAATTCTAATGAATATTTACAATCTAATTTATCTTATATATAACCCTATATTAAAAATGTTTTAGTAAATAAACTTTTATTTTAACTCTTTTAACTCTTCTTTGAATTAAATAATAATAAATGTCATAATCTAATCCAAGTGGACCTAAATGATAATATTTTATTCCTAAGGTTGTTTTTGGTCGATATACACTTTTCCAATAGAATTAGGACATGTGTTAGGGTAATATTAATATCATTTTTACCCTTAATTACCCTATTTACTTTTAACCGTGGTAAATAAAAGTAAAAAGTTACTATTCACCAAAAATTATTTTCATCTGATTGAACCACATTTTACTTCTTGATATTTACCATGTCTCTCGGATTTTCGAAATTTCATTCACAGAAGTGGTAAAATTATGTTTTATGAAAAATTCAATTTTTTAACTACCACTTAGTAGTTTCACTATTCATCAAAAATTAAAGTTTTTCAGAACAATGCCAAAATTTCACCCTAAGCTATAATTGATATTCCAAATTCAAAAATGATATCTATTTTACAAAATTCCAAACATATAAGTTGAATTAATTAATTTTATAATTAATTCCCGCTGTCACAACAAATAGCGTGTTTTTAAGAAACAATATATATCAAAATATTGACAATTGTTTAGGTCCAATTTCAAAGTGAAATTAATTATAATGAACACCATTGGATAAAATGGTAAAAATATATTCTAATTATACTTTAAAACCACTCAAATTAATAATCTATCGCCATTAATTTTTTTGATTGAAAAAGTTGTTTTTAATTAAAATTTAGTAATTTTCACTATTCATCAAAATATTAAAGTTATCTGAAAAGTACCAAAATTTCACCTTAGGCTAAATTCAATACTCCGAATCCAAAAATGAAGTACATTTTGAAATATTAAATATATATAATTTCAAAAAGTAGGTATTACTATTCATAACGGCTAGTGTGATTGGTTGTGGTGTGTGCTAGAACTTGAAGTTGCGTACAACACACGCTACTGTATTATTCAAAGGAAAGCGTACCGTGGAAGCTTGGGATGTTTCATTTTAAATTTTTTGATGTCCCCATTTAGTCAAAAAGTTTAAAATATTGTATTTAAAAATGGTTCACTATTAAAAGTTGGTAAAAGTGCAATACTGAAAATGAATTTGTTCTTACATTATGTCTAAGAAACTCATAATATGGATTCTAAAATTATAAGGATTATATAAAGCTTAAAATTTAGTTAATACTATTCATAAATTCTTTTGAATGACTTGTTTGGTAAGTCATGGTGTGCTTGAACTCGGTGTTGCGTGTAGTGCAAGTTATTGTATTATTTTGAAGAAATAACACACTATGAAATCTTGGGGTGTTACACAGTTATAGTGTACATGTTGTATGAGGAGGTGTTAAACATTAGTTTGATCAATTATCTTAAGAACTGGGGTTATTTGGCGAAGAAAATTCTGTATGGAGTAGTAATTATGTGGTGGTTCTTTTTTCCTTAGTGATCTTAAGGAGTCGCCAATCTCATGGGAAATGTTCTAAGAATAGTTCTATGTAGATTATCTTTCTTTGAATGTAATGTCTTTAAGTCATCATTGAGAAGTATAATCTTATATAGTGATGTTACCACATGTCGTAGTGTGAGATCCATTTCAATTTTCTTCTCTGATATTATTTAGAACTATTTATATATGGGAAGCCTAGTATGATGGTTTTTTGAGGCTTTTCTTATAGATATATAGAACAAGTTTGAATCATTTATATTATTGACATATGTATATATTTTTGTGAAAAAATAGGACATTTAGTGGAAATTTTGAATGGGCCATATCATCTTGAGATGGGAGTCACTGGGATTACTCATATCAATATAGAGTTATGAAAATCTAGGTTTCCTAGAAAATTGAAGATGGGTGGACTGAAATTAGAAGGAACAAGAAGGATAATGTCACTGCCTCTAAAAATCCCGAGCCCTCCAGAAAGAAATCTAAAGCATGGGTAAAGAAGTCTAATTTTTTCAGAGAAAGTTTAGGTGTCACCTGGGCCGAACAAGTACATGAAAAATAGAGTTAAAATATTGATCAAATCATCCTTAAGGTAATTGAAAAGTTGGTTGTGGATGCTTGTGAACAAACCCATGCTAATACCTCTTTAGAGGATCCAAGTCAACTTTCCTCTGTTGAAACTGGACATTCCCAGGAGGACACATCCAGTGGGAATATTGTTTTAGTATTAGAGGCGAAGAAGCACCACCTATAAGAGGAAACTAGATATTCTTTCAAATCTAAAGAGATCTGAACATAATTCAAATTGCTATGCTCCAACTTGTAACTAACTACCAGAAGAGAAGGGTGAGCCTAAGGAACTGTCTCACCAAGATGAAGCTGGACAGAAAATGTGAAACCTGTAGCTCGGGCTCTCCTGGATGGGAATGCACGTATGACTCTTAAATTTGATTTAGGTTTAGTTAATGGGAATCCAATGGAAATGTGTAAATAGACATCATTGATTTTGTGAACTGACACTGGTCCACTAAACAATAATTCTAGTAATAAGAATAAATTGATCCTATCTATTGAGTCTGCAAGGAAAATAGGCATGTAGCCTGGCACTGTGTTTCCTACTATCACTCAAGTTATGAATTTTTCTATGGACTCAAAGTATGGTCCCATGGCCACCCCAGTTAATATTAAATCACCAGAAATAAATCTATCTATTGATAATACATTTGTTGCTAACAATTTTTCTGTTTATCCTATGAAAAAACAAGACAAGAATCCCAGTCCGACCTCTTATCAAAATCCTAGGAGATCAAAAGGATGAAAGGCTCAGCAAGACAAAAAAGGGGATTCTAGATCAAAATCTAGGTTTTAATTGATATTTTATTTTGGAATTGTCAGGGAATTGCAAACCCTGAAACTCTTACTGTTCTTATAAGACTTTTTTTGACTCAGAAACCTAAAATATTTGTGATTGCCAAACCCAAAATTAACTTTTCAATAAAATTTAATCATCTTTGTGCTTATGTATATAAATATCTATGTGCTTGCAGAAATGTAACTTTTGTTGACTCTCTTTGTATATTTTACCATTCCTTTTTAGAGAATTTCAATGATTTCAAATTATCTGATCAAATGTTTACTTGTGACTTTTCCCTTGATGGATTGCATATTTTGTGTACAATGGTTTATGCTAAGAATTGATATTAATATTGAGTACCTCTTTGGAATAATCTTTTCCCTTTATCTCACAACATTCATGACCCCTAGTTTGTGATCCGGGATTTTAATTCAATTCTTACTCCCAGTGAAAAAATTGGTACATCACACTCTTTCTAGATAATTTTGAACATCTCTAGAAGATTGTTACCATATCGTAATTAACCTTACGGGTACTAAATTCACATGGTATAAAATACACTGTAATAGGGTTGTTTCTATAAAAATGGGTAGGGATTTCACAAATATCCTGACTCTGGAAAATTGGGACACCATCTCTAGCATTACATTGCCCAAACTAAATTTGGACCATCACCCCATCCTTGTTAGTCTTTTCTCAAAAATACTTAAAACAAATTTTCATTGCAGATTAAATAACGCTTGTTCTGATGACTTGGAATGCTCAAACCTCATAAAAATGGTTTGGAGTCTATAAAACATCATAACGATGCTTTTTCCTATATCACAAAGCTAAAACACCTAAAACAATGCCTCAAAGGTTGGTGTGAGTCCAAATATAAACAAATAGAGAAGGAAATCTCCACCATTTAGAATGAGTTTAACTAAATTCGAAATATCACCACTAACTCTGATTTCTTTTTTGATCCCCAAAATGAAGTCAACATATCAATGAAACTTAATTACCTTTTGGTTTTTAAAGACAACATTCACAATAAATACTTAAAAACTAAATGGATTTCAGATAGTGATACAAACACTATGTTCTATAATTCTCTTTAAAGAATTAGAAAATTTTGTTGACCTCTTTCATTATTTAGGGACAATGACACACTCTTTGAATCTGAGTTGGCATTTCTAGTCATGTGTTCTCTTATTTTAAAATTATTTTCAATGGAACAAATTTTAACAAGGACATCCTCCCTGAGGTCATTCCATTTATGGTTAATGAGGATGATAATGGCTTTCTTTTGTGCATCCCTCTTAACCATGAAATCAAAGACACTATCTTTAGACTCAATACTGATAGTGCCCTGGGTCCCGACGACTTCAACAATGGATGCATCAAACACTACTAGGAGATCATCCACATAGATTTTTGTAAACTTGTAAGTTCTTTTTTTCTAATGGTTTCCTCCATCATGGTCATAATGCTCAATTTCTTAACTTAATTACCAAAGTGTCTAATGCCTATGAAATTCATCTATTATGACTTATTTCGTTAACTAACCCAATTTAAAAAATTATTACTAAGATTCTTCGCAACATAAATTCTTCTATATGTAATAAAATTGTATCTTGAAATCAATTTTCTTTCAATAAGGGAAGGTCTATAAAAGACTGCAGTTTCCTTGCCTCAGATTGCACCAACTCTCTAAATAAAGTAACCAATGAAGGAAATATTTCTATTAAACATGATATTAGGAAATCCATTAATACCAATGATTGGAGTTTCATTTTCAATGTTCTTTTAGGTTCTGGTTTTAATAATAGTTTTATCAGTATCATAAACTCTTTATTTAAATTGGCCGATATCTCCATCCTTGTTAATGAATCTCCAGAAGGGTATTTTAAATGCACCAAGGGTGTCAAGAAAGGTGATATCGTATCTGCCATTCTTTTTTCTATAGATAAAGATTATATTAGAATATTTCTCAATCACCTTGTTGATAAAAATAAACTAAAACCCATTCAGGAGACCAGAAACCTAAAGATTCCTATGCATATTTTGTATGATAATGACATAATTCTATTCTTACAAAGTGACAACAGAAATATTCAAAATCTAAAAAAATCCTTATCTAATTATGAAGAGATATCTGGTCAATCTATTAGCTAGAACAAATCTTTTGTTTTCTTTAGAAAAAACTTTTCTCTTATTAGGAAAAGTAACATCATCAATAGTTTATGCATCAAAGAAGAATCATTCCCTTTTACCAACCTAGAAGTTCCAATTTTTTGGGGTTGTCCTAAATCCATGTACATCACCACTTTAGTTGACCAGGTTATCAATAAACTATCCTCATGGAAAGGAAAATCCCTCTCCATGGCTGGAAGGATCATTCTAGTGAAATCTATCATTGTCTCTAAAATGGTCTACTCGTTTATGGTATATAAATGGAATACTAGTCTCCTTAATAAAAATAATGTTTACATGAAAAATAATTTCTTAACTAGCAGTATTATTGAAAGGAAGCTTGTAACCATCCCCTGGTCTACCTGTTTCCAGCCTCTTGAGAATGGTGGTCTTGGAATCAAAAATCACAAACACTTTAATGAGTCCCTTCACGCCAGACTCACTTAGAGATTGATTAATTAAAACTGTGAATCCATTTCATTTTTTTAAAATAAATTCCTTAGGAAGTTAAATAAGGGTAATTTGAACTATGTTAACTCTTTGATCTGGCCATACATTAGAGAATCATTCACTAACATCATGAAAAAATCTAGATGGATGGATAAAACGGATTCTTACATGAATTTTTGGCTGGACAACTGGACTGGCACCCACCTTATATCCATGTTATCTCCTAATTACCCTCGGGATAACACCAACTGCTCTATAAAGGATATGGTTCAATCTCATTACATCAATTTTCCAGATAAAATCATCCATGTTATTGATAATTACCCCTACTCTAAATCTGATGATTTATTTATATGGGATCCTTAATATAACGGTGTTCTTTATTGTAATTGTTTTTACAACCACAATTTCACAAATTCAGATCCTAGCTTTTGTTGGTTGAAATTATTTGACAAACCCTAGATTAAACCCTCAAAACTCAATCTTGTTTGGCATATTTCTCAAAAATATATTCCCACTAATGTTTGTCTTCATTATTTTGGTATCCAACTTTTCTCTAAGTGTCACTTATATCAACAACATAGAGAGGATACTAACCATGTATTTTTTTCTTATGATATGACTTCAGGCCTTTGGAATTATATTACTAACTTGTTTGACAGCAGATGGTTATTCCATGACTATATTTTCTCCCAATTAAAACATTGTTTGGAGCTTGATTCTTCGCATAAAATCATGAATATCTTCTTAACCATTTTTATTGAGATTCTCCACATGATTTCTTATGATAAAAGTTCTATTATCCACAAAAACTGCCCATTCAATCTTAATGCAGGTCAAACGTGGATTCTCATTTCCATTAGGTATGCTGCCTCAATTCAGAAAGATTATTGTTACAACACTATTGGATACTTTGAGATCCTTCGTCAACATAGGATCGAAGGCCTTTACAGACATCCAAGTCTCACCTTTGAGTTGTTCAGGAAAGAACCACTCCCAGGATGGATCAAGGTAAATGTTGATGGAGCTTTCAAAGGCAATCTGGGATGTCCAGTCTATGGTGATATCTTTAGAGATTTTCTTGGCCACTGTCATAGTTTTATCGTTAGTAGCTACATTATAACCTCTTCTTTAGAAGTGGAAAAATATGTTTGTGATTCATGATATTTATTTTGTTAAAAAAATGTTCTAGAACAACATTTTTATATAAAGAGGTTTAGCCACTATTGTCCAAGCTATTTGTAATAGTGTGATGCACCTTTTCTGGACACTTACAACCCATTGGATGAGTTTCCTCGCTTCGCTTCTAGATATCAGATACATTTTCACTCATGAATTTCAGGAAGTGATCGTGGATGCTGACGGTCTTTCCAATAAGGGAATCGACTAGGGAATTACTTGTCTGGATGATCTGCCTGTTGTTCTTCTCCATCTTTATGAAAAAGATTGTAATAAGATCCCCTCCATTAGATTCATGTAGTTCCTTTCTTTTTATTTAATAAATCATGTCTTGGTATTTTACTGAGGAACCACTTTCTTAAAAAAATAAAAATATTAACTAGATACTCAGACCCTTATATAAAAATGAGGTGTTTTTTATCATTGTCTTCCTTCATGTATGAGCTAGTGTTGTGTTTTTTAGAGGCTCAAAAAAATTCCCTAGGGTTTTATAGCGATACCCTATTGTATTTCATGAGGATGTTGTGGAACTACACCCTCTATAGGAGATCATGTTTGGGATAATAGAAAATATAGTAACTCATTTGATCAAAATTTCTCCATGTAATAATTTTCCTCATTTGATGCATGAGTTAAAGATATAGATCATTAAAATTTTCAGCTAGGATTTTCTCAGCCTAGCACATAACATTAAGGTTCTTTGGTTATTTTTTAAATAATTATGATGGAATTATATATCTATATATCAATTATTCCAACATGATCAATGTAATAGTAATTATCAACTATCATATTCTGTGGATTGATAATTTATTCGATCATCTTAATAGACCTTTTGGGATATCGATGATTGATCTAAAACCGGGGTATCATTAGATGATGGTGAAACATGAGGATACCTAGTTGATCAAAATCATAGGTTTATATGAGAATTATGAGTTCATTGTGACAATATTATATGTGATTAATACTTCATCAATGGTCATGGTTTTGATGAATTTAGTGTTTAGGAGTTACCTGGATTGGTTCATATTTGGTTTTATTGATGAAATCAATATGTAATATATAAATGAGGTTGAGAACACGTCGAATATGTGGTATTTTTTGGGTATCACAATCTTTGGCATATTTTAACAAATCTATAAAAAAAATTGTGATGGTATCATGAATGTTTCTTCATGGTAAATTTCAATTACCTTCATTGTATTGGTGTGGATACAGAAAAGATCAAAGAAGTTGTGTCTAGGGAATTATCCATGACAGTTGCAGAGCTACATAGTTTTCATGGGCATACATGATTCTATAATAGGTTCATATAAGTTTTATCATAGTTTCTAAAACCTATAATAGAGTTCACCAGAAAGGATAAATAATTATTGTTGACTGACCAGTTTCAGATAACATTCGATTTCTAGAAGGATGTGTTGGCCAACATTATGGTTCATCATTTCATAGAAGGGAGAGTTTAGTTCATTATTTTTTATGATTATTAATTCCATTGGTTTGGTTATATGTTGATGTTACAAATATCTATTATTTCCATTGGATTTCATTAGTTACTTTTTCCATGAGCATAAATATTCCATCGATGATGTCGAGTTAGAAACAAACATGTTTTCCTTGAAATAGAGGTAACATTACCTCATTAATAGGTTTTTTTATCAATCATAATTGTATTACATATGATTTATCACCTAGTAAATTTAACACCAAATTGTTATGGTCGATTGAATTCCTATAGTATTTTAACATTTTTATATCTTACCCATCGAGAAATAGGAAATTTGAAGCTAATGAGGTTAGTAGGATGTTAAGAAATGATTCCATGTATGAATCTTGAGATTCTTGGAATGTAAATAAAGATATCTCTGTAACACCCCAAGCTTCTACGGTACGCTTCTCTTTGAATAATGCGATAGCGTGTGTTGTACACAACATTGAGTTCTAACACACTGCAACCAATCAAACCAACCGTTATGAATAGTAATACCTACTTTTTGAAATTATATATATTTTATATTTCAAAATGGACTTCATTTTTGGATTCTGAATATCGAAATTATCCTAAGATGAATTTTTGGTATTTTTCTGAGAACTTCCAATTTTTATGAATAGTGAAAAATACTTAAAAACAACTTTTTTAATCAAAATAATTTATAGTGATAAATTATATTATTGAGTGGTTTTAAAGTATAATTAGAATATATTTTTACCATTTTATCCAATGGTGTCCATTAGAATTAATTTCAATTTGAAATTGGACCTAAACAATTGTCAATCTTTTGATATATATTGTTTCTTAAAAACACGCTATTTGTTGTGACAGTGGGAATTAATTATTAAATTAATTAATACAACTTATATGTTTGGAATTTTTTTAAAATAGACATAATTTTTGAATTTGGAATATCAATTATAGCTTAGGGGGAAATTTTGGCGTTGTTCTGAAAAACATCAATTTTTGATAAATAGTGAAACTACTAAGTGTTAGTTAAAAAAACTGAATTTTTCATAAAACTTAATTTTACCGCTTCTTTGATTGGAATTTTAAAAATCCGAGAGACGCGGTTAATATCAAGAAGTAAAATGTGGTTCAATGAGATGATAATAATTTTTGGTGAATAGTAACTTTTTACTTTTATTTACCACGGTTAAAAGTAAATAGGGTAATTAAGGGTAAAAATGATATTAATATTACCCTAACACATGTCCTAATACTATTGGACAAGTGTATCTCGACCAAAAACAACCTTAGGAATAAAATATTATCATTTAGGTCCACTTGGATTAGATTAAGACATTTATTATTATTTAATTCAAAAAAGAGTTAAAAGAGTTAAAATCAAAGTTTATTTACTAAATAATTTTTAATATAGGGTTATACATAACATAAATTAGATTTTAAATCTTAATTAGAAATTTAATATGATTACCTACATAATGATATTTTATTTATAATTTTTAGACATTTTATAATTTAATTTATTTATGACACAATGATGATGTAGTAATTACCATAATAGTGAAAAATTAAAATAATTGATATTATAAATACCCAAATAAATATAATTTGAGACTTTTAATGAACTACACTAATTTTTTAGGATAATATGACATATTATAATTGATTTAATTGACTTAGTTCTAAGTAATCATTATTTTATGAGTTTCAATAAAATCAACTATTGAATAGTGTCAAAATTGACATAAAAGGGTTTTTAAAACAAATATTATATTATTAATTGATATTAAATTCCTAAAAATCTAGGGTTCGACCAAGAGACTGATATCATTATATGTGTATCATTAATGGACCACTTGGGGGTCTCTTGGATGTATATGGTATGTTTATTAACCATATAATATAAAAATACAAAGAGGCATTGTAAAAGTGAAACTAATTAACTTAGAGTTAATACTTAAACATATGGTTAATATAGTAACCCAAACCTGTCTAAATTCTATTGGATAAGTGGTTTTAGATCCATCCCCACCTTAACCTTTAAATAATAAACTTTGGAGCCATTAAAAACCTAATATAAATTTATTATAAATTAATATTTCTAGCTTTTCCAAAGGTGCCCCTCACCCCTCTTATAAAAGGGAACTCCTCCTTCTCATAATTCACACCTTAAAAGCCTTTTGGATCGGCCAAACTCTTCCCAAATACTCTTTCAACTTCCCTAAATTCATCCTAGAGGCCTTCCTTTAGTCATAAAGCCAACCTAAGGCACCCTTTTGATCAAATCAAAAGGAAGAACTCGAAGAAGAGGTAATGATTTCACCACCCTTTTCCAAGTTCCTTTCTTCTTCCACTTCTTCTTCCTTTGTTGTTACCATGATAAAATAATAACTCCAGTATCATATATACACTGTGATGTTATTATAAATATGGTCTAACCATATTCAGTATTCTCTCCATCCTTTGAATAACATGTCACCATACGTGCGTACGTACGGTTTACCGTCTCCACGTTGTGGTGTAATTGTTATTCAATAAATTATTATTTGGATTGGTATAATAATGTGTAATTCATGTAAATAATAAATTTAACATGATAATGATTCTGTATATATGATATAACATCCAATTATATATTATTTTAATATCAAAATAATGATATTGTCGCTCGGGCGTACGTACGGACTACCGTCTCCACGAACGCGATGAGATTCATTCTCCATCGTATCCATTCCAGTATAATTCTAATTTTATGATTAATAATAGTATTTAAGGACTTGATATCATTTTGGATATTAATAAGATACAACCTATCCATGAAAAACAAGGCTTACGTAACAAAACATATAAAATAAAACGACTCAGTTAACACCCAAAACAACGATAAATCTAAGATATTATTAACAAATCAATGTTAAAAGATCATATATGATATCATATTAATATATATGATTATTGTATAATTTAATAACAATTATTTCACCATTATACATGAGGTTAACCTACCCCCAACCAAGGAAAAGTAAAAGGTAAGGGTTTATTTCGCAATCTCTTCATTATCCGAGGTTGTTTATACGTAATAATCTACTGGGATCTCTTTATCATCCACATCCATGTTTCTTAAAAATGTATTTCAAAACATTTATTACTATTTAAAAGAATATGGTTTAAAGTCATTTATACCCTTGTTTGACTTTTTATAAGAGTTTTATAAAGGAATCTTTCCGTCGTTTTCCAAACAAGGTGCTTTTTAACCTTTTCAACAGAATTAAGGTAAGAATGTTTTTTTAACTTATATGGCGGGTGCGGTTATTTTCCGCCATTATAAAATCGTCGAAGCTTCCCTTACAGGATTATAAGAAGATTTTCAAAGAAAATGTTTTATTTTATAAATATATGACTCTTAAATTATTTCAAAATAGAAAGAAATATTTCTCCAAATAGAGTCTTGATTTCATCTATGACAACATCCTTTGATGGATTTTACACTTATTTGATGTTGATTTATTATGATACAAAACTGCTATATTGTATTGAACGTTTTGTGATATGTTTGACTGTGGAGGTGCTATTTTTATACCATTCATAGTTTATGGTAAAAGTATTGACATTTCGTGTGCTAGTTTTAATACGAATGTTTATGTTATGTTTAAACCATTTCATATGGGAATGCATTGGAGTTAATATGTGATGGGTGGACCCCGCTATAGCTCCTCGATGCATTGGTAGGTATCATGAGACAAACTAGTGTCTTGGCACAAGGCCTTGGAAAAATCATATTTGTAGTCTTGGCACAAGGCCTTGGCTATGTGGTTATGATAGTCTGGCATTATGCATTCCATCATTATGAAAGTGGTTATTGATATTGCATGTGATTATTCGATTAGTAGAATATCCATGTGAATAAGTAAATGGAATTATTTCATTTTAACTTTTCCATACTATGTTGAAGTTCAAGTTTAAAATGATTTTGTTTTAAGTTATACATTGCCTTAAATGTTTATTCTTATTTATGAAAGTTTCCGCTATATTGTTATCCATACTGGGCATTTGAGCTCACCCCTTTTCTATGTTTTATTTTTCCCAGGATGTGAAGAAATAATTTATGAAAGACCTGAAAGGATAGTATGTGGGGATATGAGTGTGGAATATGGAGAATATTTTGTTGTAGTAGTTTTTCAATTTATGATGTAATGTAAAACTTTATAAATATATCTAGTGTTTCCAAGGCTACTAAACCAATCGGTCTTTCGAGATTTGATCTTTCTTATGATCATGCCAATGTTATGTAATAATGCACCGACTCTAGGTAACTAGGGTCGGGGCATTACAGTTGGTATCAGAGGAAGTTTAGTACAAACCTTGGAAGCTAGATTTAGATAAACTCTGATTAGAGCACGTAGACCTAAGATTAACTTTTAGGATTAGTATAGAAGAACTCCCTAGAATTTTGGAATTGTAGAGATTTTGTGAGTTTCCCGAGCAATACATCCCTGTATGGATATGAGCAGGTAGAGGCGGCTCTGGCACAGATGTACCCAGGGGTAAAACCCGAAAACACCGCTTTGATCTAGACTCGAATGAGAACTGGTGCATGACAACGGGCCTTGCTGCACTCTTGGTTACGACACTCCCGGGGGATATGCTTAGGATAACTCTCATTTTCTTTAAAAATAATTATGAAGGGTTTATGAGTATATACTTCCTCAAAGAAAACATTTTTATGATTATGGATTATATCCATAAATAATTCAATTTATGTTAAGTGTTTTATAAGTCTTTGATTATGTATTTTGATTCATAAACTGGTCTAGTTTATTCCATTGTTTAGAAATGGCGCCTAGTGGAAGAAATGGAAACTGTATCAATGCACGTACTCCATGTAGGTATTTCCCTCCTACTCAAGATAATTATAGTGGAGCTGGTGATGCAACTAGTGCCAATCAGCTAATCACCATACTAGGACAACTCACACAGGTTATGAATAATAACCTTACCCGTATGGAGCACCCTGATCCGCAGTTTGGAGGATCAATGATAGATAGATTCATGAGGCAACATCCACCAATGTTCAATGGGAGTACAAATCCCTTAGTAGCCGAGCAATGGATAAATTCCCTAGAGAAAATATTTCAGGCTTTGGGGAGTAGTGAAAGGGAAAAAGTTATCATGGCAGTTTACCGCCTCACTGGAGATGCTGATCAATGGTGGTCATTGATTCAAAATACGAAGGAAGATGATGAAGTATCAAATACGGAATGGAGGGAGTTCAAAGATCTATTTTTAGAAAAATACTTTCCTCGCGACCATCGAGCAGATGTGGAAAGGCAATTTCTGAGTCTGAGACAAAAGGAGGATGTTAATGTCGCAAAGTATGAGGCTAACTTTACAAGGTTAGCGAGGTATGATGGAGATTATATACGTAACCCAATAAGTAATATTGATCGTTTATTTGATGGGTTAAAACCATTTCTCTGTCGAGCATTAGTCTCACAATACTTTTCATCGTACGATGACATTGTCTCATGTGTTATCAAGACCGAAAAGGAATTCTCTAAGTCTTATGACTTTAAAGCAAAGAAAGAGAAAAAGAGACCTGCTGATCAATCTGGGAATGAAAATAAGGGGAAGAAGGGAAAGGTTGAATATCCATCCTGTGGTAAATGTGGTAAGAAACACCCCGATACTTGCTTGAAGGGAACAAGAGTCTGTTAAAAGTGTGGTGAAAAAGGCCACCAAGATCGTGATTGCAAGGGGAAGAAGGAAGCTACCAATGTTCAATGCTACAATTGCAGGGAGATGGGGCATTATGAAAATAAATTTCCTAAGCGTCAGGAGAACATACCTTAGAAAAGGTCAAGGGATCAAGGCCAAGCTTATGCTATCACTACTGCTGAGGTAGAAGCTCCGAAAGACGTGGTGGCAGGTAATTTAATGGTTTCCTCAAGTTTAGCAAATGCATTATTTGATTCTGGATCATCGCATTGTTTCATGTCTTCCCAGTTTGCTAAGAAAATTAGATATTTCCAATTTGAATTAACAAGGGAGTTGTCAGTTAAAACTCCTAATGGAAGTATCATTGCAACAAAGTTTTGTGAATCAGTCCCCATTAGAGCACATAAATGTTCATTATCCGCTGATCTCATCGTCATACCTATGACTGAGTTTGATATAATAATCGATATGGATTGTCTTTCGGATTATGATGCGAAGATTTATTGTAAGAAGAAGGAGGTTATGATTTTTGATGATGATGATAAGGAACACCTTATCTTTAGAGCAGGATCATCACCACCTAATTCTTATCTAGATCCACCCACAGTAGCTCAACTAAATACAATTATTGGAGAGGAAGAGAATGAAATGGCTATGGGTTATGAAAGGAATGTTAAAATATAGGATGTACCTATTGTGAAATAATATGTAGATGTATTTCCGGAAGATTTACCTGGACATCCTCCAGAACGAGAAGTTGAGTTTTCCATTGATTTAATTCCTGGATCAAGGCCTATATCGAAGACACCTTATAGAATGGACACTGTAGAATTAGTTTAACTAAAGAAACAACTAGAGGAATTGAGTAATAAGGGATTTATTCACCCTAGTGTTTCTCCATGGGGAGCCCCTGTTCTTTTTGTTAAAAAGAAAGATGTATCTATGTGGTTATGTATTGACTACAGGGAGATCAATGCTATAACGATAACGAACAAGTATCCCCTACCTCGCATTGATGATTTATTTGACCAACTACATGGAGCTCAATACTTTTCAAAGATTGACCTTCGATCTAGATACCATCAGTTGTGTGTGAAGAAGGAAGATATTCCGAAGACAGCATTTCAAACCAGGTACGGGCATTACGAGTTTACTGTAATGCCTTTTGGATTGACTAATGCACCCTCTGTATTCATGGATCTGATGAATAGAGTTTTCAAGGAATATCTTGATGAATTTTTTGTGGTATTTATTGATGATATCATGGTATACTTCAAAAGCTATGAAGATCATGAAAATCACTTGCACGTTATCCTGAAGACTCTGAGAAGACAGGAATTATATGGAAAGTTTAGCAAGTGTGAATTCTGGCTTCACGAGATTTCTTTTCTTGGCCATATTGTCTCTAAAGATGGAATCTATGTTGATCCTTCTAAGACCAAGGCAATCCAAGAATGGCCAGCACCAACAAATATAACTGAGGTACGTAGTTTTATTGGTTTAGCAGGTTATTATCGACGTTTCGTCCAGAATTTTGCCCGATTGGCTAACCCATTAACGAAGCTCACACGTAAAGGTGTTAAATTTGTTTGGACAAAAGATTGTGAAGAATTTTTCGAATAACTGAAGATAAGATTAGTCAATGCTCCTATATTGACTCTACCATCAGGTAATGATGGGTTTGTTATTTATAGTGATGCATCAATGAAAGGACTTGGTTGTGTCCTTATGCAGAATGATAGAGTTATTGCCTATGCATCACGAGAGTTGAAAATTCATGAACAAAATTATCCTACTCATGATCTCGAGTTAGCAGCTGTGATATTTTCTTTGAAGATATGGAGGCACTACCTCTATGGTGAAAAATGTGAGATTTATACTGATCACAAGAGTTTGAAGTATATTTTCTCACAAAAGGAACTCAACATGAGGAAAAGGAGATGGATTGAATTACTCAAGGATTATGATTGCATGATACACTACCACCCGGGGAAGGCAATCAAGGTGGAAAATGCTTTGAGCAAAAAAGACCATGGAGTTTTGAACAATATGATAATTGAAAGGGATCCAATTTTCATGGATCTAGTGAAGATGGACATGGGAATAACCAGGGAAGGGGAAACATCAATGATTTTTCAAATGGTTGCCAAACCATATTTACTAGAAAGGATTAAGAGTTCTCAGACCGATGATGAAGAATTTCAAAAGAAGATTAAAGCTGTGAATGATGGGAGATTGAGAGAATTTGTGTATGAAGAAGGAATTTTGAAATTCGGGGAGAGACTTTGTGTTCCCAATATACCTGATCTAAAAAGGGAATTGATGGATGATGCTCATAGTTCCAATTTCTCTATACACCCTGGGAGCACCAAAATGTATATAGATTTGAAGGAACATTTTTGGTGGGACAACATGAAGAGGGATATTGCTGATTTTGTGTCAGGATGTATGGTTTGTCAACAAGTGAAAGCTGGAAGGCAACAGCCTGGAGGAGTCATGCAACCTCTTCCCATACCGGAGTGGAAATGGGACAATATTACGATGGACTTTGTCATGGGACTACCAAAGACTCCTAGAAGGAACGATGCAATATGGGTTATTGTTGATCGTCTTACCAAGTAAGCACATTTTCTTGCTATAAGAGAAGATCTACCCCTGGAACGTCTAGCAAGACTATATATTAATGAAGTTGTGAGAAATCATGGAATACCCCTATCAATTGTTTCTGATCGTGATCCCCGTTTTACTTCAAGACTTTGGAAAAGTCTTTAGAAATCCCTGGGTACTGAACTTCATTTGAGCACTGCCTACCACCCTCAGACAGATGGACAATCAGAATAGACTATTCAAACCTTAGAAGACATGTTGAGATCTTTCTCACTTGACTTTCAGGGTATGTGGGATCAATATTTACCTTTGGTAGAATTTTCCTATAATAATAGCTTCCATTCGAGTATTCAGATGGCACCATATGAAGCATTATATGGAAAGAGATGTCGCACACCAACCTGTTGGGATGACATTGGTGAAAGAAAACTTGTAGGTCCAGAACTGGTAGAGGAAACGATGGAAAAGGTGAAGTTAATCCTAAATCACATCAAAGCAGCTCAAAGTAGGCAGAAGAGCTATGCTGATAATCGAAGGAAGGATTTGGAATTTCAAGTCGGTGATCATGTTTTCCTGAAGGTATCTCCATGGAAGGGAGTCATACGTTTTGGTAAGAAAGGTAAATTGAGTCCCATGTACATCGGACCTTTCGAAATTCTGGAACGAATTGGGGCTGTAGCTTACCGATTGGCAATGCCGCCAAGTCTCTCCAAAGTTCACGATGTGTTCCACGTATCTCTATTGAGGAAATACATGACTGACCCAACGCATGTACTCACCTATGAATAATTGGAACTAGAACCCGATCTGTCTTATTGCGAAGAACCCGTCAAGATTATTGATATGAGAGAACAAGTACTGAGAAACCGGACGATGCGTCTGGTAAAAGTTTTGTGGAGAAACCATAAGATGGAAGAGGCAACATGGGAAACCGAGGAACTTATGATGAAGAACCACCCGAGTCTTCTCATACGTTAGTATTCTAGAAATTTCGAGGACGAAATTATTTGAAGGAGGGGAGAATGTAACACCCCAAGCTTCTACGGTACGCTTCTCTTTGAATAATGCGATAGCGTGTGTTGTACGCAACATCGAGTTCTAACACACCGTAACCAATCAAACTAGCCGTTATGAATAGTAATACCTACTTCTTGAAATTATATATATTTTATATTGCAAAATGGACTTCATTTTTGGATTCTGAATATCGAAATTATCCTAAGATGAATTTTTTGTATTTTTCTGAGAACTTCCAATTTAATGAATAGTGAAAAATACTTAAAAACAACTTTTTTAATCAAAATAATTTATAGTGATAAATTATATTATTGAGTGGTTTTAAAGTATAATTAGAATATATTTTTACCATTTTATCCAATGGTGTCCATTAGAATTAATTTCACTATGAAATTGGACCTAAACAATTGTCAATCTTTGGATATATATTGTTTCATAAAAACACGCTATTTGTTGTGACAATGGGAATTAGTTATAAAATTAATTAATAAAACTTATATGTTTGGAATTTTTTTAAAATAGACATCATTTTTGAATTTTTAATATCAATTATATCTTAGGGGGAAATTTTGGCATTGTTCTGAAAAACTTCAATTTTTGATGAATAGTGAAACTACTAAGTGGTAGTTAAAAAAACTGAATTTTTCATAAAACATAATTTTACTTCTTCTTTGATTGGAATTTCGAAAATCAGAGATACACGGTTAATATAAAGAAGTAAAATGTGGTTCAATGAGATGAAAATATTTTTTGGTGAATAGTAACTTTTTACTTTTATTTACCACAGTTAAAAGTAAATAGGGTAATTAAGGGTAAAAATGATATTAATATTACCCTAACACATGTCCTAATTCTATTGGACAAGTGTATCTAGACCAAAAACAACTTTAGGAATAAAATATTATCATTTAGGTCCACTTGGATTAGATTAGGACATTTATTATTATTTAATTCAAAGAAGAGTTAAAAGAGTTAAAATCAAAGTTTATTTACTAATAATTTTTTAATATAGGGTTATACATAAGATAAATTAGATTCTAAATATTAATTATAAATATAATAAGATTCCCTACATAATGGTATTTTATTTATAATTTTTAGACATTAGATAATTTAATTTATTTATGACACAATGATGATGTAGTAATTACCGTAATAGTGAAAAATTAAAATAATTGATATTATAAATACCCAAATAAATATAATTTGAGACTTTTAATGAATTAAACTAATTTTATAGGATACTATGACATATTAGGATTGATTTAATTGACTTATTTCAATGTAATAATTTTGTTATCAGTTTCACAAAAATCAACTATTGAATAGTGTCAAAATTGACATAAAAGAGTTTTTAAAACAAATATTATATTATTAATTGATATTAAATTTCTAAAAATCTACGGTTAGGCCAAAAGACTTATATCATTATATTTGTATCATTAATGGACCACTTGGGGGTATCTTGGATTTATATGGTAAGTTTATTAACCATATAATATAAAAATACCAAGAGACATTGTAAAAGTGAAACTAATTAACTTAGAGTTAATACTTAATGATATGGTTAATATAGTAACCCAAACCTATCTAAATTCTATTGGTTAAGTGGTTTTCGACCCATACCCACCTTAACCCTTAAATAATAAACTTTGGATCCATTAGAAACCGAATATGAATTTATTATAAATTAATATTTCTCGCTTTTCCAAAGGTGCCCCTCACCCCTCTTATAAAAGGGAACTCCTCCTTCTCATTACTTAACACCTTCAAAGCCTTTTGGTTCGGCCAAACTCTGACCAAATACTCTCTCAAATTCCCTCAATTCATCTTATAGGGCTTCCTTTAGTCAGAAAGCCAACCTAAGGATCCCTTTTGATCAAATCAAAAGGAAGAACCCGAAGAAGAGGTAATGATTTCACCACCCTTTTCCAAGTTCCTTTCTTCTTCCACTTCTTCTTCCTTTGTTGTTACCATTCTAAGATAATAACTCCAGTATCATATATATACTATGATGTTATTATAAATATGGTACAAGCATATTCAGTATTCTATCCATCCTTTGAATAACATGTCACCATACGTGCGTACGTACGGCTTACTGTCTCCACGTCGTGGGGTAATTGTTATTCAATAAATTATTATTTGGATGGGTATAATAATTTGTAATTCATTTAAATAATAAATGTAACATGATAATGATTCTGTATATATGATATAACATCCAATTATATATTATTTTAATATCAAAAAAATGATATTGTCGCTTGTGCGTACGTATGGACTACCGTCTCCACGAACGCGATGAGATTCATTCTCCATCGTATCCATTCAAGTATAATTCTCATTTGATAATTAATAATAGTATTTAAGGACTTGATATCATTCTGGATATGAATAATATACAACCTATCCATGAAAAACATGGCTTACGTAACAAAACATATAAAATAAAATGCGTCAGTTAACACCCGAAACAACGATAAATCTAAGATATTATTAACAAATCAATGTTAAAAGATCATATATGATATCATATTAATATATATGATTCTTGTATAATTTAATAACAATTATTTCACCATTATACGTGAGGTTAACCTACCCCCAACCAAGGAAAAGTACAAGGTAATGGTTTATTTCGCAATCTCTTAATTATCTGAGGTTGTTTATACATAATAATCTACTGGGATCTCTTTATCATCCACATCCATGTTTCTTAAAAATGTATTTCAAAAAAAATTACTATTTAAAAGAATATGGTTTAAAGTCATTTATACCCTTGTTTGAATTTTTATAAGAGTTTTATAAAGTTATCTTTCCGTCTTTTTCCAAACAAGGTGCTTTTTAACCTTTTCGACAGAATTCAGGTAAGAGTGTTTTTTTTAACTTATACGGCGGGTGCGGTTATTTTCCGCCGTTATAAAATCGTCGAAGCTCCCCTTACAATATTATAAGAATATTTTCAAATAAAATATTTTATTTTATAAATATATGACTCTTAAATGATTTCAAAATAGAAATATATATTTCTATAAAAAGAGATTTGATTTCATCTATGTCAACATCCTTTGGTGGATTTTACGCTTCTTTGAAGTTGATTTATTATGATACAAAACTGCTATATTGTATTGAAGGTTTTGTGATATGTTTGACTGTGGATGTGCTATTTTTATACCATTCATAGTTTATGGTAAAAGTATTGACATTTCATATGCTAGTTTTAATACTAATTTTTATGTTATGTTTAAACCTTTTCATATGGGAATGCATTGGACTTAATATGTGACGGGTGGAGCCCGCTATAGCACCTCGATGCATCGGTAGCTATCATGAGAAAAACTAGTGTTTTGGCACAAGGACTTGGCAAAATCTTATTTATAGTCTTGGCACGAGTCCTTGGCTATGTGGTTATGATAGTCTGGCATTATGCATTCCATCATTATGAAAGTGGTTATTGATATTGCATGTGATTATTCGATTAGTAGAATATCTATGTGAATAAGTAAATGGAATTATTTCATTTTATCTTTTCCATACTATGTTGAAGTTCAAGTTTAAAAGGCTTTTGTTTTAAGTTATACATTGCCTTAAATGTTTATTCTTATTTATGAATGTTTCCGCTATATTGTTATCCTTACTGGGCATTTGATCTCACCCCTTTTCTATGTTTTATTTTTCCCAGGATGTGAAGAAGTAATTTATGAATGACCTGTAGGGATAGTATGTGGGGATATGAGTGTGGAATATGGAGACTATGTTGTTGTAGTAGTTTTTCAATTTATGATGTAATGTAAAACTTTATGAATATATCTAGTGTTTCCAAGGCTACTAAACCAATCGGTCTTTCGATATTTGATATTTCTTGTGATCATGCCAATGTTATGTAATAATGTACCGACTCTAGGTAACTGGGTCGAGGCGTTACAATCTCAGTGATTTATATTGATATTAGAGAGGTTTCATGGAGTGGATTCCATTTTATGATGAATTTTGAGATTTATATTGTGCATTAGTAAAAGGTGACCTAGTTGGATGTTTTTAAGGTGGAGATCTAGAGAGACCAAATTTTATTTTGTGATGTTCCTAGTCAGTTCTCTATGGATGAACAACACTATGTGTTTTTCTATGGGGGGTTTTAATTATTTCATAGATGCATGAGTTAGTTCTCACTGAGTAACATAAATTACCCTTTGCAGTAAAACTTAGTGTGAAAATGACACCCATATATCTAAGATATTAGTTTTGGTGGCCCTGATTGAAGTATTCGATTGGAGATTTTTTGTACAGATCTTTTGTCATCCAGATGGTGAGGTATGAGCACCATGATCGTCGTGGGTTTTCCCAATTATATATATTCCTTAATAGAAGTGGGGATGACATATAGAAGTACCTAATAACTATTTTATCTCTATATATATCAACGTTTATTGGTTTCATTATTGGTTATAATGGACCACTTGACACAATCATCAATCATTATAGTGATCAAAGAATCTGTTGAATACATTCCTACTAGAGGTGGTGAGACAACCCAATTTCATAAGGAAAATAATCCTTAATAGTTACGCTAGTTTTATATCTTGGTTGTGTAGGGTTATCAATCATGTTTTAGATCTGATTATTCTATAGAACAAATTTTCAACCATTTAGGGATACTGAGATATAGCTTAATATCTATAAATATGAATATATGTTGCATGATTTCTTCATGAATTTTGGGGGTTTATAGATGAGGAACCATCCTTGAGTCGAGTTTTCTTACAATATTATTTTTAAATCCACGATAGGTATGGAACATTCTAATTATTTGTTCAACCAATTGTTTATTTATCTTTTGTTCAGGAATGGGATTACTATGTCTAAAATTATCAAGACGGACTATGTTCTGAACATGACTGAGATTTTTTAAGTCATTCATGAGTGCATGAAGATAGAACAAGATTGTCAGAAGTCAAATATTGGTAAACTAAAGAGACCTATTTAGTCTGAATTTGGATATTGTTTGTTCATGGAGGTGACTCCTCATATTGGGAAGCTATGGTTTGGAAAAGGGTGTATGATTTCACCTAGTTTTTTGGCCCTTTAAAATTATTCCCTCATGTTATAGTGGATTCATATCAAATGGAACATCCTGACTTGATATCCTTAATTCCTGATTCCATCTATGTGACATAGATTAGTTGTTACCATCATAGTGAATATTATTTCATCAATTCGCAAAACATAAACATTGATTAAACTGTGATCAATGAGGTCAACCTATGTAGATCTAGGATTTTATAGAAAAGTTTTAATGTGAGAATGGTATTCCAATTGTTCATGTATTGTGGAAAAATAATCAAATATATGAGAAAACCTGGGAATGTGAGTCAAATATGCATAAACAATATCTTGATATATTTGATATTTATCTCTTCTTTGGTATCAATTTTTTATGGATGTTTACATTTATCATGTTTATGAGATATATTTATTTTATTTGATGCATTTTTGTGGACTTGATATTTCATTGAGAGGTATCTCCCCATAGAGAGTGTTTAAGAGAAATTTGTTTCTATTATGTTGTTTTGTGAATGATTCCTTTGTTTGAGGTGGTTGATATCATTTAATGGGAAGATTCTTGAGAGGTATTATTATGAGTGTTTCTTTAATGACCCCATTTCTATTCATTATCTTTGGTTTTTGTTTAAATTCATGGTTATAGGAATAATTAGTGAGGTTTATTATGTAAGGGAATGTAACTTATTTTACTCTTCCATTTTATGTTTTCATGGTTTCTGGTTCTTGAAGGAATTATAGATAAATATTGATGAAGTTTCAAAGATAATATATAGATCTATATTTATTTCATGACCTGAAACATAGTTCTTGCTGTCAGTGGGATGTTCATGGCCGGAAGTTGGTGTTTGAGACATGCATAAGAGAAGATCATGGGGTATGATCCAATATGTCTTTAGAAAAATCATGACATGATATATGTGGATCTACATTAAGGTATATATCAGTAGTAAATCATAATGAAAAAATGATGATCACGACATTAATTGATATAGTTTTATCGGTATGATGCATCATATTATTGTTGAGTTTGACAACTAAGGCCATTAATAATTTGAATTACATATTAATGCTGTGAAAGTGAGTTTTCAATAATTTCTATACATCCTGTCATACCACTAGTTTCTCTAAAAACTATCTAATTTCCTTAAAAAAGACTAAATGTCTAGAAGATTTATATCATAGAGTTACGAATTCATTTTGATAGGGAATGATCTCCTTCTTCCTGTGTCTGATCTATGGTGATCCATGTTTTGTATGATGAACTATATTGTAATTATAGTGTTCATTGATGTTTTTTTTCATGTTTTAGTTTGGTTGATTTGAAGGAGATGTACATTCCTTGTGGGGGATGTCATCATTGTTTTTAATGTTGTTATACTCTCATTAAGGAACATTGAAATACATGAGGTAGGGTATTCATTTATTATACTAATATTGTTTTGTGAAATTATAATCTAATTTTTTTATCTCCTTTGTTTATGGGGAAATTAACTGTAATGAAAAATATAACAAATTTACTAAAAAATTGATTATGTTAGTTTCTATTTCATATGTGTTTCTAATATGAAAATAGTTTGAATCATGTTTTACTGTATACAATGATATACATTTTTATAGTTTTTTTGGAAATTTTGTAAGGATAATTCTTATTGGGAACTGAATATATAATAAAAATTTTAAAAAAATTTATTTTATGAAATTATAAACAATTAGATCATTTTCTCAATTCTGTGCAGAATAAAATTTCCCACCATGTGTAAATTTTGAAAATCGCCTCCATAGAACAATAAATTTTATTATTTCATTTTATCATTATCTTAAATGGTTGGTAATAAGAATGGTTATAAAGTATAAATGTGTTTTTTATATCATTATGGTTCTTGAATGATAAAATAGAGAACCTAGTAGTGATATTATTAACATGTGATTATAGATAAATCATTTTTTGAAAACAATAGTAATAAGAGAAAATAATTAACCCAACTTATATAATATTTTCATATGTAATACATAATATTGTCATTAAGTTATAAATATTAATATATGAAAGCATAAAATGCTAAATTTTATCATTTTTTTACTTTTGTTACTGTATTATAACAAAATCACCTCATAATAATAGAAAATCAATGTATCCTCATTTTATTATTTGTTTAACCACCTATATGACCGAAACTGTTGAATTAAATAATAGATTATTATGAAAAAAGAAATTTAATTTAATATTAATATGTAAATAATTATTTTTCCATGTTTTTTTGGACTTTGTTAAAATAATATTTGACTCATTAATTAACAATGCAGATTTTTGGATCAAAATCAACAAAAACATTCACTGTTGATTTTGTCTTCCAGGATAATGACAAAAGTGCTCATAGAAGGGAATTTAAACTTAATTAATCATTATTTCGTATCCAATAATAAAATATTTATGAAATTTTAATGAGGTACATTGGATAAATATTGAAAACGTACATCACTCCATCAAACAGTAAAAACTATAAACACCTGATGTGGGAAAATAATCTAAAACTACCTAATATACATACAGACAATTATTATACATATAAATTAGATTTTTTTGAATGAATATTGTTATGAAATATTATACTATTTTATTTATTTCTATTGTACTAAATTATTGTACACATATGATTATATAGGGAACCAATGAAAGGGTTTCATTATAACAAATTTGAATCTCTTGAGACATGTTTAAGATATGCACCATGATTCATTATCAATGGTGAAAATAATTCCCTCATCTATTTTTGATGAAAAATTATCTTATATTTTATAATATTGAATATCCTTTTTATATCTATACATTTCATGGGGTTATGATTCAAATTCAAAAAAGGTTATAAGCGGGTTTTGTCACTAAAATTATTTCTTTTGTTCATAATAACTATTCATTGACTGTTATATATCAAATTTTATCTGTAAGAAAATATGATGATGTTATATTGAAAATAAAACTTTTATTATGAAGAAATTATGAATTAAACCAAATTAATCCTTAATGATTAATATATTTTATATAAAAAATTATTTTTTTTTTAAGAATGTTTCAAATTTATTTTAATGGATTATTCCTCAATTTTCATGTCATTAATTCTGACTAATATTCAAATTTACCTATGGGAAATAAAAACTTTTCTTATCTCCAATTACCATTTTTTCCCATTTATTGATCTGAAAAAATTCTATATATTAATTGATATGGGCTTCCGATAAGGTTACATTAAAATAATTGATATGATTTTACGTCCTTTAAAATTATAATGTCTTATCATCCACTCCACATATTAATTATTTCACTAGAAGGAAAATTTTTATGTAACAAATTATAATATATTTTTGAAAATCCTTCTATTTTCCATTAAGAAATTGGTTTAATACTTTAATGATTTAATTCTTTGAAAAAATTGCTTCATTTTCACTATTATTTTTCTTTTATTATTCACCTCTCATAAAGTGATTTTTTATAATTCCCCTTATTTTATTATGACAAGATTAATTTTGGAAAATTACTTTTTTATATCCTATGATATTTTAATTTTATGTTCTTATATATTCTTTCGATACCATTTTTTCCTTGGGACCATAAAATATGTTTATAGATTACATTAAGTAGAACACATATGTATGAATTATAAAGGGTGGGGTTAGATAACACCTTAGAAAGAATTGGTTTATGTTTATGTCTCATGAGCTCAAAATGGCACATAATTGGAGTTATAGGAATCCAAAAGGGTCTATAGAAGGATCTATTCCAAGACAAAGGGGTACATGCAAGGATTTGTTCCAATCCAGAAGGGGTACATGGTAGGATTTATCTGAAGCTAAAGGGGTTCATGTGAGGTTTTATCCCAAGACCAAGGGTACATGTGCATATTATTACCAGCCTCATAAGGAATAAGATTTATTATATGTTTCCTATCATGTTATGCTTGTATTCATGGGTATATTTGACATATGGGGTAAATGGTAATGTTTTTTCCACACTCTTACATTATAATCATTTTCCTATGATTATTCTCTAGGATTGACGTTTATTATTTCTTAATTTTGAAATCAAATTCCCTGCCATCTGTTTTTCTTTTTTTAGATTACAAGGCCTTTTATAAATACATATAGAAATCTTGTATTCTCACATGTTATTTTCAATAAGATAATTCTCCCTCACCCATGTTTTTTTATATTCTCATGATTTATACCTTGATGAAAGGTTGATTATTTTTACATAATTAAGTGTCTGGGTATAACCATTTCTATTTTTTCCTTTACCTAGGTATAAAAGATAAATATAACTCATATAAATTCAATATGAGTGTCTAGAGGTTTTTTATTGTTGATAAAGGATTGTTGATTAAGATTTATGTTTCTAATATTGAAGATACTAATCATTCAGGTCATTGGGTTGTGAAAATGTTTACAAGATGATTTTTTTTTATTTTAGTATATTACTCTTATATATTAGTTATATTTAGCATGCATCACTATAGATGGTATAAAATAATGTCATAGTTATTTTTGATGATTATCTTACACTAAAGTAGTGAAAACCCTTAATATATGTTTATGTTATAAGAAAATGTATAGGATAAAATTCGAATGTTGAGAAAAAATATATATTTTGTGGTTCTCCTAGAAATTACATCCCTATATGGATACTCAATGTTAGTATAGGATACGTCACAGATGAACCTAGGGGTAATAACCATATAAAGTGAGTATTGGTTATTAACTCAATCATCAGCCTATGCATGAGAAATTTGATAAATTGAATTTCTATTTTGACACTCCTAGGTGATTTTCAATGGTTATTCAACAATTCTCTTTACGAACCATTATGGATGATATAAATATATATATAGTTATGTTAGAGAAAGAATTAGGGTGATGATCATGGATAAAATAGATTAAGGCCAAGGTATCCATATGATAGGTTATGTAGTTCATTTCTATGTTAATTATTCTTGGATTATTGTTCTCATTTTTTTTAATTTAATAATATTTTACATACATCATTCCTGCATTTCATTTATTAGATAAAATATGATGTATCCAAGTAAATAATTGGTGTAATAGACCATCTAGACATTTTACCACCATGTAACCTAGTGGGATATAAAATGGATTTCTTAAATTCATGTAAATTTTATCCATGTTTTTGAATAATAATTGAAGTCTTATGGAACTCCAAAACTCACTAATGATGGAGAATCTTTCTCTTGAATTTTTTCATGTGTTAATTATCAAAATTCATTAATAGGACTCATGGTAATTCTTTTTAGAAATGGATAAATGTAATATAAAATATTATTTATATTATAAAGAGCATAAAAGATGAATGGTTTTTCATAGATATTGATGATTGGTGTAAAATGGGCCTACAAAATTTTAGGTTCAGAGAAATATCTCAAGAAAGGGTATTTTTTCTCTCAAATTGGATCAATGGAGAAGAAAGTCTATGTGTGGGTTAGACACTAGGATCATATTCATCACATGAACCTAAGGAAATTAGTTTAATGTGTCATTCATTTTGAATACTATTTTTATTGTCATGAGAATCCCCTCTATGGTAATTGTTAGGTCAGAATATACAAATATACACAAGAGGGGGTAAATTTTGTATTTTATATTTCTTTAAGTATTATTCATCTTGATATCGACTGGCGATTATGTGGGTAAGTAATGTTTATCTTCTATATAAAATTATGAGCAGCAGATAAAAACAGAAAAATAGAACACTGCTGTCTATAGTGGTTTGAGGCATAAGAATCCCCTAGTCCACTCCACCAATTACTCTCTCTGTGAGTTTGGTGAATTTCACGACTCAGGTCCTCATATCATAAGACCAATCCACAAATAAGTTTGGTAAGTTGACGCCTTTAAAAAAGAGACCAAAAACATAGTCTTCTGGTTCGATAACAGAGAACCGATAAACCACAACTTAGACCAAGATGTTAATACTCCACCATAACTAAATGAGAACAGTTGATACTCTCAAAAAAGATATTGATTATAAAGGATTTTGATTGAACTTTATAGTTGAACAAAAACTGATGCAAGATGAATCATCTTCCTTAGAAAATAGTTTATTAATGAACGAGCAGTTTTGAAGTGATCCGATTTCAAGAGATCTTTAAAATAAAAACAGCAACAAATAAAAGTAGCAGACTTACAAAAAACACTAAATTTTTAATATATATATTTACATTGTATCCTATTCTCTAGAAAGATTGTGTTTGATTAATTATTGTAGTAGATCTAAAAATGATCTTCACCAGAATTTAGTTTAAATTGTGAATATGTGTCACAATATATGGGTCAATATTTATCTCAATATATATTATTTTTATTTAAATCATACACACACATATATACATTTCAAATACACCGATATAAGTAAAATAGAGAGCCTATCTTTTAATTCCAAATCCAAGAAAATTTCATGATTAATTGTAAGAATTAATATTCATGAGACTGCTTAGAGTAGTTATTTCTTTCCTTAATAAAAGGATATAATTTCTACACATAATATGATTCTTTAAATTAATTATAAAGACCATGGAATCGTTTGAAAAAGATCTTCAAATCGGCCTGATATTCCGTATTGACCATTGCATGAAACTCTAATAAAATTTTAAATTCAAATCTCCGATGATGGAAATTCAAACGTATGGTTCCATAAAAAAATGACAAATTACCAAATGTAGGGTTCAACTAAAAGTGTTCATTCTCCGAACATAAGGTTCAAAAATTATGATTGATCACATAAATATGGTTAATGATCCATAAGTTTTCTTCTCGAATGTAAGGTTACATACTTACATAGGGTTCTTTAACCATACATTTTCTCTTCGTCAAATGTAGGGTTTCATCTAAACATAAGGTTCTTTATCCATACATTTTTGTCAATCTAGGTTTGATAAACTATATTTGCTGATCTTTCAGTAAAAGGTATAATAGAAATGTAGGGGTTTTTTCTTACGTTACGTTTCTTGAACATACAGTATAAAATGTTTTTCTGGAATATGATTAGGATAATTCCAAACAATTTGATGAATATTTCATATGAATAATAAGTTTGAATATATTTCCAAATTGGGAATATAAATAACATTAATTTCCTGAATTACAATTAAAGTAATATCATTAGTAATACAAAAAAGAGTAATCGTGAGAATCAAAATCAGTAAGATTTATAGATTATTGCTGGGACCATACATGAACAATAATCTCCCCCATTTTTATGAAAAAACCTATAAAAATAATAATAAAATTTAGAATTTTTCAAATAATTGAAAAGAAAACAATTCAAAATTCTATTTTTTCATAATTATTTCGATAAACATAAATGAAAATAAATTTTGTGTTATATAAATTTCTCCCCATTTTTGTGAGATAAAAAAGAAAGTGCAGAAATGATGAAAACACATTAATTTTGCACATATCTATATGTGAATGTTATAATAATCTATGTAAATAAATATGACTATATTTTTAGATTCTAGACATAAACCTAAAAAATGAAATAACGTACACAAAAATAAAAATGAGGATATTTTATTGATCAAAATTTTTATAAATACAATAATCAATTTGACTGGGAAACAAGTTTAGTCAACTGTAATGGTTTAGGTTCAAAATATTTGGCAGGAGTTGGCTTGGTTAAGGTTCTAAGGATTTTGAGATGTTGTAAACATAACTTTTAACTCATCCATATGCAATTTCAACTTCTTCATCAAACTATCCCCTAATTTACTAATTATAATTCTTGATTCATTACTGATATGAAAATTCTCAAAAATATTGACTTTCAAAAATTCATGAAAACTCTCCTCTTGCTGCATAAACTGGTCTAAATTTTCTGTGAATTTTTTCAGAAAAAATCTGATACCTAGTTCATTTTGTGTTAGTTGGTCAACTAGAAATTTATGATTTTCCAATAGAACTGAAAAAAGGGGCACTGTTTCACTGTTGATTTTGAAGATGATCATTCATATCTACCCAGACAGAGGTGATGGCCTAAAATCATTGAATTGGATCTAGAATGGTAGTATGAGTAGAGGTAGATATGATGGTTTGACCAATAGTAATATTGATTGATTTAAAATGAATCCCCAAAATCAAATTTATATCAGCAATTTTGAAATTATAAAAAACATTAGATTTTTTCTTTCCAACTTCATTTATAATCTCCCTCTTGAAATCAAATTTTTTTTCTTGGAAATAGAATTATCATGAAGATCCTGTATCATTTTCTTTGTAACTTCTCGCTATTTTTGAAGATTGAAATTCTCTTTCTGAGACTTATTAAAATTCATTATAAAATCCTCAACCTAATTTTATAGGGAATCCTATGTCCCTTCATTTTGATGATTTGACTGACCAACTTCCACAATTTCTAGAGATTTTGAAGGAGATTTTTCCATAGACTTATCCACTTGTTTTTCAATTGATTTTTCATTTGAATAAGACAAACTATCGAGAACTTTAGTTTTGTATTCAAATTCATATTTATGTATTTCATGGACAAGATAAAAAATAGTGGAATGTAAATTATCAATAATTTCTATAACCATATTTTCAGTTCTTATCAATTGTATCTCTCCCTGAACAACCGGATACTCCTCCTGAACAACTGGTAAATCAATAGTCTACAGATCTATTATATGGATTTCAACCTATTAATCTTCCACAAGAAAAGACTCTTCTAAATTTACTAACATGGTAGCCTCACCTGATCCCAACACTGGTTCTACAGTAGGTGGATATACTCTTTTTCAAGGTTTTACAACCAATTCTAATTGCACAACCTCTTCTTCCTCTTCTTCTTCTTCTTATTCTTCAACAAGTCTGAATTTTATTTGGGTTGGCTTGGAAATTCCATCACCATGGGTTTCACCAATTCCTTCATTCCCAATTTCACTTCACTTCCCCTAAGCAAAAGATTCTGATATTTGTTGGTCATATGCACCAACTGGTAAGAGTTTTCCTTTAACTATACTTGAGTAAAAACATAATTTCCTCAAGGTTTCTACATTGAGCATGTTTCTGTGACGACATTTAATTAGTGGATATTTTAATTGAATCATTCATTTATTAAAAAATTGAGAAATTATCCTTCTATAAGTATAAAAAGTAATCCTAGCATTTTTTTATAGAAGTAATTTAAATATCTGAACATATAAATTGGAAAATTTAGATTTATTTCATTCAAAAATAGAAATATTATCTACATTTCGGGATATAGAATCTTCTCCATCTCATCCATTCATGGAGCAATTACTATTTGAATAATATTAAAAAATATTTTATGGTTTTCACTGAGGTCCTTGAAAATAAATTTCTAAATTTTTTTAAGCCAAACAAAAAAGACATAATATCATCAAATTTATAGACATTAACTCTATAGACATTTGATTGAAATGAAACACTCCCTCATGGGGACAGTTCAAGATTTGTGAAATTTCAGTCGAAGAAACAGAAAATTCTTTAGCTTCTATTATCTAAAAAACTATGTCTTCAGTATCACCAAAACTAAACTAAATACTTTTATAGAAAAACATTAGTTCTACCTCATAAAGGAATTCTGAGTTTTCCTTTTTGAACACATATTCAAATCCTTGAAAAGCTAGCACTTGCTTGAGGTGCGAACTTTTCTGATAGAGCCATTCAGATTCAACTACTTTACCCTCCAAAATCATTCATCCAGAAATATTCTGATGCTTCAGGTCATTGGCTTCAACATCTTCTTTTCTATTAGTTTTCATCATTTCTAAGAAAAGAAATCTCTGAGGTTTTTAGGATTCTAGTTTTTTGAATAAAAACAGAGGTAAGTGAAGATAGATGATGATAAAATGAGGGTTTTGTTATTCAAAAGTGTTTGAGAGTTGAAATTTTCTGGTATTTGAAATGTTTCTGAAAATCCCTTATTTCCTGTGTCATTACGTAAGATAATCACTAAAAAAATTTAATTCACGTGGCGTGAATGAATTTAAGGTTAATGTAAATTAACTAAAATGTATATAAAAAAGGAAATATTAAAACAAATTAGATTTAAAGTATTCAATAAATAATTTTAACATAAATAAAATAGTATAAATAAATAAATAAAATATGATAAATATTTAAAACAATAAAAAGATTAACCTTTTTAAAAATTAAATAAACCTTACTCCCCCTTAATAAAATCAAAACATTCATTTGTAAGTGGTTTAGTAAAAATATAAGCTAATTTATATTCAGTATTTACAAATTCTAAATAGGTATGATTTATAAGAACATAAACTCTTAGAAAATGAAGCACTACTGGAAAACTAACATATACCAACGGTTTGGAACTGTTGGTATATGCCTCCAAACCGTTGGTATATCCTATACCAACGGTTTGGCGAACCGTGGCCAAGTAAGCCGTTGGGATAGGTCTATACCAACGGTTTTCCCCAAACCGTTGGTATAGACCTATCCCAACGGTTTTGGAAACCGTTGGTATAATTAATATGAAAATCTTTACCAACGGTTGTGGAACCGTTGGTATATGTATTTCAAAAAAAAACATTCGCTGGGATTTGATCCCAGCACCCCTAGTTTATTATTGAACGACTTAACCACTAACCTAACATGACTTTTGTGTATATAATTACATAAATATATATATATATTCTCATAATTATATTAAATTTTGATTTATATAATGTTCTGGGTAAGAAGAAATGATAAAAAATCAAAGGATCTATACCAACGGTTGTCAAAACCGTTGGTATAGGTCTATACCAACGGTTTTGACAACCGTTGGAATAGATTTTGAGCCTGGATTTGATTCTGGGTGAAGGTTGATTCATGGGTGACCTTTCCCAACGGTTTTGGCAAACCGTTGGGAAAGGTATACCCTTTCCCAACGGTTTTGGCCAAACCGTTGGGAAAGGTATACCCTTTCCCAACGGTTTTGGCCAAACCGTTGGGAAAGATGTCCACAAATTGGACCTTTCCCAACGGTTTGGCCAAAACCGTTGGGAAAGGTCCCCACAATGTGGGTTTTCCCAACGGTTTGGCCAAAACCGTTGGTAAAGGTCCCCAAAATGTGGGCTTTCCCAACGGTTTGCCCAAACCGTTGGGAAAGGTGGCATCAAAGTGGGATTTCCCAACGGTTTGGCCAAACCGTTGGGAAAGGGAACCTATACCAATGGTTTTTATGAACCGTTGGTATAGAAGCGTTGGGAAAGGTCAGATTTCCAGTAGTGAAGTCAAATATCAATATGCATAGTTCAATATTGAATTAGTATATTTTTTAAAATATTTGTAGCACTTTTATTATCACATAAAATAGGTGTACAATTAAAATTTATACCAAAGTCCATTAGTTTATTTTTCATCAACAATACTTGTGCACATAAACTTGTTGTAGATATATATTCTGCCTCATATGTTGATAGGGAAACAGAGTGTTGTTTCTTACATGACCATGATAGTAATGATTTTCCTAAAAAGTGATAGGTTACTGAGGTAATTTTTCTATATAATCTACAACCTCCAAAATCAGCATAAAAATATGATATTAAATTAAAATCATAAGTCATTGAATAATGAAGAGTTTGAAATACGTTCCCTTTAAATATCTAAAAATCCTCTTTATAGTAATAAGATGACAATCTTTTGGATTTTTTAGAAATATATCACATAAATATACTAAAAAGATAATATCAGGTCATCTAGTAGTAAGACATAATAAATTATCAATCATACCTCTAAATAACTTCTGGTCCACTGGTTTCCTAGCTTCATCAAAATCATGTTTTATATTGGTACACATGTGATTTGTATATGTCTTTTTGTTCTCAAGACCAAACGTTTTCAATAAATTATTAATATATTTAATTTGGTTTTAAATATTTACATAATCTTTTTGATAAATTTTAAGTCCTAAAAATAATTTCAACTCTCCCATCATACTCATTTCAAATTATTTTTTTATAAGTTTGGAAAAATAATTAAAATGTTTTTTATTAGTTGTACCAAAAATAACATAATCAATATAGATTTGAACTAATAATATATTAGAACAAATGGTTTTCTAAAAAAGTGTTGGACCTTCCATTCCAAAAGTAAATCCATTTTTCAAAATAAAAGAACTTAATATTTCATACCAAGATCTAAGTGCTTGTTTGAAGGCCATATAGTACTTTAGTATGTTTAAAAATAGAATCTGGTTTTTTAGATTTTTCAAAACCGGGAGTTTGTTCAACATAAACATTCTCATTTAAATATCCATTTAAAAGGTAGATTTAAAATTAATCAGATATAATATAAATATCATATGAGATACATAATCAAAAATAATTTTAATTTCTCCTAATATAGCTACAGGGTCAAAGGTTTCATCATAATCTATACCTTCTTCCTAATTATATACTTTTACTACTAATCTAGATTGTTTATAGTTATAATCCTGTGATCTTCATGTTTATTTTTAAAGATCCACTTAGTTCCTATAATTGGATAATATGATGGACTTTCAACTAAGTCCCAAACTTCATCCCTTTTAAATTAGTTTAGCTCATATTTCATTGTTGACATCTAACTCTCATCTTCTAAGGCTTCTTGAAAAGATTTTTGTTCTAGTTGAGATAGAAAGGCAGAGAATTGAACAAGGTTTCTTGTATTTATTCTCATTCTTATTCCTATGTCTTGGTCTCCTATGACAGTTTCTAAATGAGGATTATTTATGGTTCTTAACTATCTAGGTAAACCACTTTTAGGTTAATCATTATCATGTTCTTATAAATTGGATTTCATTTTATTTAAATTATTTTTAAAATCATTTTTTTCTGGTTTTCATGTCTCATGTTGTTAGAGGAGTCAGTAGATTCATCAGTTTGATCTTTCTCTTTAATAAAAGGGTCAGTTTCATCAAACATCACATGAACTGATTCTTTAACAATCTTGTAATTTTTATTAAACACTTTATAGGCTTTAGAGGTAGCTGAATATCTGAAAAATATTCCTTCATCGGCTTTTGGATCGAGCTTACCAAGATTATCCTTGGTTTTCATGATATACACCTTAAATCCAAAAACATTAAAGTACTTTACCATAGGTTTTCTTTTATTCTAATGTTCATAAGGTATCTTTTTGAAAATTGTCCAAATTAAAATTCTGTTCATGATACAGTGGTCTATTCTTATAGCTTCTACCAAGAAGTAGGTAGGTAGACTATATTCATTCAGCATAGTCCTAGCCATTTCTTGAATAGTTCTATCTATTTTTTCAGCAATTCCATTTTTTCGAGGTGTTCTTGGTGCAGAGAAGGTGTGTCTAATACCCAAATTTAAACAAAAGGAATTGAATTTGTAACACCCGAGACTTTTATGTTATATAAATCATCAAAGGAATCTTTTTCTACATAACACTTGCTTGGCTTGCTTTACACGCAATCGCGACCTTCCTCGATAGCTTGCGTCGTACGCAATACCGAGTTTCACTAAACAACAATATGCTATTAAAACTAGCCGTTATGAATAGTAATAACCACTTTTTGAAATTTTATAAATTTTATTTTTCAAAATGGACTTCATTTTTGGACTCAGAATATCGAAATTATCCTAGGGTGAAATTTTGGTATTTTTCTGAAAACTTTCAATTTTTGATGAATAGTGAAACCACTAAGTGGTAGGTTAAAAACTAAATTTTGCATAAAAATTAATTTTACCGCTTCTGTGAATGGAATTTCAAAAATCCGAGAGACACGGTTAATATCAAGGACTAAAATGTGGTTCAATGAGATGAAAATAATTTTTTGGTGAATAGTAACTTTTTACTATTTTTACCGCGGTTAATAGTAAATAGGGTAACTAAGGGTAAATATGATATTAATATTACCCTAACACATTCCTAATTCTATTGGACAAGTGTAATTCGACCAAAAACAAACATAGGAATAAAATATGACCATTTAGGCCCACTTGGATTAGATTAGGACAATTATTATTAATTTATTTAAAGAAGGGTTAAAATAGTTAAAATCAAAGTTTAATAAGTAAATCATTTTTAATATAGGGTTATACATAAGATAAATTCGATTGTAAATATTCATTAGAAAGCTAAAACTATTTCCTACATGATGGTATTTTATTTGTAATTTTTAGACATCAAATAATTTAATTTATTTATGACACAAAGATGATGCAGTAATTATCTTATTAATGAAATATTGACAAAATTGATAATATAAATACCAAAATAAATGTAATTTGAGACTTTTTATGAATTACACTAATTTTATAGGTTACTATGATATATTAGTATTGATTTAATCAACTTGGTTCGAACATATAATTCTGTTATGACTTTCACAAAAATCATATATCAAATAGTGTCAAAATTGACATAAAATAGTTTTTAAATCAAATATTATATTATTAATTGTTATTTTATTCCTAAAAATCTAAGGTTCGGCCAAATGACTTAGATAAGGATATATATATTAATAATAAATAATTTGGGGTTCATTTGGCATGTTATAGTAAGTTTATTAACCATATAGTGAAAGAAAACAAAAAGACACGGTAAAAGTTAAATTAATTAACTTAGAGTTAAATCTAATTGATAAGGTTAAAATAATACCCTAAACTTGTCTAAATCCTATTGGTTGATAGGATTTCGACCCATCCCCACTTTAGCTTCGAAATAAGACCCTTTGGAACCATTATAAACCGATTTTGACTTTAATATAAAATAATATTTTGAGATATTCCTAAGGTGCCCCTCTCCTCCCTTATAAAAGGGCACCTCCTCCCCCTCCTCCTCACACCAATTTGAGCACTCAAGCTCGGCCAACCCCTGCCATTTTCCCTTCTCCACTTCCCTAGAATAATCCTAGAGGTCCTGGTCTTCTCCAAAGACCAATCTTAGTTCCTTAAGTGGAGGATTCAAAAAGGCGTTCCAAAGAAGAGGTAATATCCATTACCGATCTTTTCAATTTCTTTCTTCTTCAACTTCTTCTTCTTTAGTTGTTTCATGATAAAGTAATAACATCAGTATTACTTACATACTGATATGTTATTATAAATATGAAACAACCCTAATTCACCTTCTATCCATCCTACGGAAAAATGAAATCACCACGCGTGCGTACGTACGGAATACCGTCTCCACGCCGTGGTGTAATCTATTTTCCACCATCACCTTACAAGGATGGGTATAATGGTGTAATGAGTAACTACATATGATTATTATGAATTAATATTGATACTGAAATAATATATATATACTCCAATACAATTCCACGATCATGGGAACGATATCATCACTCGTGCGTACGTACGGAATACCGTCTCCACGATGTGATGCGACTCGTTCTACATGATCTTCATTTCATAATGATCTTATAAATGAATTGAATGAATGAATATGGTATATACTACACTAATACCATTCTGGAAATGAATTATCTATAACCTAAAGATAAGAATAAGAATTTATTCGACAAAACACGCATAAGAACAAAAAGTTATAAAGACCCGAGTAACAAGTAACAATGAAATATTACTAACAAGAAGCTAATAATATGACCATATATGATATCATATAAATATGTATGATTCTGGAATAAGTCAATAACATTATTTAAACCATTATACAGGAGCTTCGGACACGAACAAAGCAAATCGGACCTAAGGTAAGGGAAATATCACAATCTCATTTTTATCCGAGATTGTTTATTCGTAAGTATTTACTGGGGTGTATTTTATCATCCACATCCATGTTCCCTCAATATGTAATATTGTTTCCATCCACTTGAAATAGTTTAAATCCAATTTTACCCTTAGGTGAGTTTTTAGTAAAGAATATGAAAGGAATCTTTTGTCGTTTTTCCGTACGAGGTACTTTTTGACTTTTCCGACAAAAGTACGAAGAATGTTTTTTTAACTTATACGGCATGAATGGATTTTTAAAACATTACTTCAAAGAAGCTTCCTTTACAAGTTTTCAAGTTTATTTTTAATCAACTTCTTTTATTTTAAAGTTGTATGACATGTTATGAAAGGAAAAATGTTTTTGAAGAAGAAAGGATATTTTCCTCAAGAATTCAATTCAAGTGTTTTATCAAAATTATTTTCCATCTAAGATAATAAAGGGTTCTGTTTCTATCCATATTTTTACATTGGTTTGACTATGTTGTGATGGAATTATGTTTATGAATTCCTTTATCATATATGAATTGATTTATGATGTCATGATGTTTCAAGAATCCCATTTTTGTTATATGTGTTATGCGATGATGTATGTTTTATGATTATGTGGCACACATAAGAAAGGATTCATTATAAGATGGGTGGGACCTATATCTCCCTCCAATGCATTGGGTAATGATTTTATATCTCATGAGATAGACATGGCTGGAACGGAAGGTTATTTCGGTTCAGTGATACAGGACTGAAACGAGGAGTGAACTCGGTTCAGAAAGGGACTTTGTCCACTAAGATAGTATTGGCAATGAGTCATGACTAACAAGAAATGATTTTCCATGATTATGTGTGCATTCCACAAAGATTCAAGTTTTATGTTATGATTATGGGGATCTCATTTTCACTTCTATGATTTATTCCATGTTAAGATATTATGATCTCTTTTGCAGGTTTTAATTTTCAAAAAGATATGATATGATTTTTATTTCCTTTATTTGCCCTTGCTGAGCATTTGAGCTCACCCTTTTATGTTTTCTTTTCCCCAGGTCAGGAAGATGGATATTAAGTAGAATATGCTAAAAGGGACCCTAGATATGATGAAATAAATGGGAGACACTGTAGAAGATTTATGAACCAGTTGTTTATGTTTCCCCAGTTTCTAAAGACACTATACCTATACGGTCCTTTGTGGTTTTTTCATATGTTGTAATAAGAGTGCTTCAATTTTGAAGTATTAACAATGTATGTAAAGTGTGGGTCGTTATAGTTGGTATCAGAGGAAAGGTATAGTCAACCTTTGGAAACTAGGATGTGAAAGCCTTAGTAAGAACCCTAAGGATAAGTCTAAGCATAGAACACAATCTTAGAAATGGCCATGAATAACCTAGGATAAGACCATAAGCATGAAAATTTTATTCTTGAATTATGTGGTTTCCTATTTTAATTAGTGTTGCTCACACTATTCTTCTTGGTTTTAGTCAATGGCTGGAACCCGAAGGAACCGTGTTAATGCGGAATGCGATGGGCAATGCAATGATTGTCCCCCTGAGCAACCAAACGATATGGGAGCTGGAATGCAAAATATTGTAGCCATGCTCACACAACTTTCTCAAGCTATGAATCATGCAGGATTTCCAAACGAACAAAGGAGGGAGCAACATTCTGTTGAATCCTTCATGAGGCAGCGTCCACCATCTTTCAGCGGGTCTACTGATCCATTAGTTGCTGAACAATGGATTAGTACTACTGAAAAGATATTTTCAGTTCTTCAATGTTCTGAGCATGATAAAGTCATCCTAGCAGTGTATCGTTTGGAAGGAGATGCTGATCAATGGTGGAATCTTGTTAAGAATACAAGGCAAAGGGATGAAATTGAGTCTATGGAATGGGACGAGTTCAAGAACTTATTTTTCAATAAGTACTTCCCTCGTATTCTCCGAACAAAGATGGAGAAAGAGTTCCTTGAACTGAAGCAAAGGGATGATGAATCTGTTGGTACCTATGAAGCAAATTTTACCAGACTTGCAAGGTACGCTTCTGGTATTATTATCCAACCTGAGAGTAAGATCGATCGATTCTTTAGTGGCTTAAAACCAAGTCTTCGAAGGGCGTTAGCCATAAGGGACTTCAATAGCTACGAGGAAATCGTTTGATGTGCTCTCAAAGTCGAGATGGAGATTGGAGTAACCCATCAGTCACATGGGTTTGATAAGAAGAGGAAGATGGAATTCAAAGAAAAATCTAAAGAGCACACGGAAAAGAAGATGAACTTTCCCTTATGCTCAAAGTGTGGAAAGAAACATGGAGGGAGTTGTCTTAAAGGGACAAGTAAATGTTTTAAATGTGGAAAGGAAGGTCATCGGGCATTTGAATGCCGTGATAATGGGAAGAAGATGTCTAATGATGCAAACAAAGGAAGGGATACACAGAATGAACCTGCTACACTTCAATGTTTCAAGTGAAAGGAGATGGGGCATTATGCCAATCAATGCCCAAATCCAAGGGTTGATGATGATGGTCGACGTCAACAAACTCTTAAGGCTAAAGAAAAAGGAAAGTCACATGCAATTTCTATCAGCGATGTGGAGTACGATAACGATGTGGTGAAAGGTACACTTACCATCCACTCTAAAGTAGCAAATGTTTTATTTGATTCTGGATCCACCCACTCTTTTATTTCTGAAAAATTTTCTAAGGGTATCACCGTATTACCTCAACAATTAGATGTTGAGTTAGCTGTGACAACACCTAATGGCACATCAATCGCATCAGAAGTTTATAATTCTTCTCCGATCGAAGTTTGTGGGAAAGTGCTTCCTGCAAATCTTGTGATCCTTCCTTTAGTGGAATTTGATGTGATTCTTGGCATGGATTGGCTTTCTCTACATGGAGCTCATATCAATTGCCAAAGAAGGGAAGTCACATTTCATATTCCAGATCAACCTACGATCGTCTATCAATGCAAGGATGAACATAACCTTCCAGTGGAAATTTCTTCCATCTTATGGGTATTGATTCCACTAAATGAAGGTTATTTATCTCAAATGGTTGGTGAGAAACTCACGATTAAGAATATGCCCATTGTACGGGAGTTTGATGATGTCTTTCCGGAGGAATTGCCGGGTCTTCCACCAAATCGTGAAGTTGAGTTTTCAATAGAACTCGTACCGGGTGCTTTGCCTATTTCAAAGACACCTTATAGAATGGCCCCAATTGAGTTGCAGGAATTGAAGAAGCAACTCCAAGAGAATCTTGATAAGGGATTCATACGCCCTAGTGCGTCACCTTGGGGAGCACCTGTTCTATTTGTTAAGAAGAAAGATGGATCAATGAGACTCTGCATTGATTATCGAGAACTTAACAAGATCACTATCAAGAACAAATATCCTCTCCCACGCATTGATGACTTATTTGACCAACTACGCGGAGCTCAATACTTTTCCAAGATTGATCTTCGTTCAGGGTATCATCAATTAAGGGTCAAAAGGGAGGATATACCAAAGACGGCTTTCCGTACAAGGTATGGACACTATGAATTTATAGTGATGCCATTTGGTCTTACTAATGCCCCTGCTATCTTCATGGATCTAATGAATAGAGTCTTTAGAGACTATCTTGATCAATTTGTGGTAGTCTTTATAGACGATATTCTTGTCTATTCAAAGAGCAAGGAAGAGCATGAAGATCACTTGAGAATTATATTGAAGACCCTGAGAAAGGAGAAGCTTTATGCCAAATTTACCAAGTGTGAATTTTGGCTTCAAAAAGTTTCATTTTTGGGTCACATAATCTCAAAAGAGGGGATATCTGTGGATCCAGCAAAAACAGAGGTTATCGAAAGATGGTCAAGACCAACAACAGTAACTGAGATCCGAAGTTTTCTTGGTTTGGCTGGATATTATCGACTTTTTGTAAAAGATTTTTCACGATTATCTAATCCACTCACCAAGTTGACTCGGAAAGGAGTTAAGTTTGTCTGGACGGAAGAATGTGAAGAAAATTTCAAGGAGTTGAAAAGAAGGTTATCCAGTGCACCTGTGCTCACACTGCCTTGTAGTAGAGAAAGGTTTGTGATCTACAGTGATGCATCCAAGAAGGGATTGGGGTGTGTTCTTATGCAAAATGATATGGTGATAGCTTATGCCTCACAACAGTTGAAAATCCATGAGCAAAATTACCCAACACATGATTTGGAGTTGGCTGCGGTAATCTTTGCATTAAAGATTTGGAGGCATTACCTTTATGGTGAAAGGTGTGATATTTATACTGACCATAAAAGTTTAAAGTATATTTTCACACAAAAGGAGCTGAATATGCGCCAAAGAAGATGGTTGGAGCTGATTAAGGATTATGACTGCTCAATCCATTACCACCCTGGGAAAGCAAACAAGGTGGCAGATGCATTAAGTCGACAAGACCATGCTAGTTTATCCATGATGAGGATCACAAAAGATCCAATATTTATGGATTTACAAAGGATGGATCTTGGAATTATAATGGAAGGGGAAAAATCTTATCTTTCTCAAATGAATGTTCAACCATCTATACATGTGAAGATTAAAGAGGCACAGAAAGAAGATGTCGAGTTACAAAAGAAGGTGAGAAATGTTCCTGAATTCAACCTTGATTGTGATGGGATAATAAAGTTCAGGAATCGGGTTTGTGTTCCTCCCATCCCCGAATTAAAGAAAGAGCTGCTGGATGAGGCTCATAGTTCTTCATTCTCTATTCATCCTGGAAGCACGAAGATGTATAGGGACCTGAAAGAGTACTTCTGGTGGGATGGCATGAAAAGAGATGTTGCTGAATATGTCTCTCGATGCTTGGTTTGTCAACAAGTTAAAGCTGAGAGACAGAAGTCTAAGGGGATGTTACAACCATTACCCATACCCGAATGGAAATGGGAAAACATCACTATGGACTTTGTCACAGGACTTCCTAAAACATCCAAAGGCAATAATGCTATCTGGGTCATAGTTGATCGTCTTACAAAGTCTGCACACTTCATTGCTATTAGAGAGGATTTCTCTCTAGATCAGCTTGCCAGGATATATGTAAAGGAAGTGGTAAGATTGCATGGAGTACCACTTTCTATTATATCTGATCGAGATCCGAGATTTACCTCGAAGTTCTGGCGAAGTCTTCAGCATACTCTGGATACAGAGTTGAGTTTCAGCACTGCTTATCATCCCCAGACAGACGGTCAGTCTGAGAGAACAATTCAAACCCTAGAAGATATGTTGAGAGCTTGCTCTATGGATTTCAAAGGAGGTTGGGATCAACACCTACCTTTGGTGGAATTTTCTTATAATAATAGCTTTCACTCCAGTATTCAGATGGCTCCTTATGAAGCTCTCTATGGAAAGAAATGCAGGACTCCAACTTGCTGGGATGAAGTTGGGGAAAGAAAGCTATTAGGACCTGATCTCGTTGATGAAATGGCAGAAAAGGTCAGATCTATTCAACAACACATAAGAGCAGCTCAGAGTCGACAGAAAAGTTATGCCGACAACCGAAGAAAAGACCTAGAGTTTGAAGTGGGTGATAAAGTGTTCTTACGAATATCTCCCTGGAAGAGGGTTATGAGATTTGGAAAGAAGGGGAAGTTGAGCCCTAGATATATCGGTCCTTTTGAAATACTGGATCGTGTTGGGAAGGTAGCTTACCGATTGGCGCTTCCACCGAATCTCTCTCAAGTTCACGATGTGTTCCATGTATCTCTCCTGAGAAAGTACATACCAGATCCTTCACATGTACTCAGCTCAGAAGTTGTACCGCTGGAGCAAGATCTTTCTTATGAAGAACAGCCGATAGAGATTCTGGATCGTAGCGAAAAAGTCCTACGAAACAAGACCACTCGCTTGGTGAAAGTTTTATGGAGAAACCACCAACTTGAAGAAGCTACATGGGAGCTTGAGGATATGATGAGGGAGAAGTATCCTCATTTGTTTGTTGCAAAGTGACGAATTTCGAGGGAGAAATTCTTTTTAAGGGGGGTAGAATGTAACACCCGAGACTTTTATGTTATATAAATCATCAAAGGAATCTTTTTCTACATAACACTTGCTTGGCTTGCTTTACACGCAATCGCGACCTTCCTCGATAGCTTGCGTCGTACGCAATACCGAGTTTCACTAAACAACAATATGCTATTAAAACTAGCCGTTATGAATAGTAATAACCACTTTTTGAAATTTTATAAATTTTATTTTTCAAAATGGACTTCATTTTTGGACTCAGAATATCGAAATTATCCTAGGGTGAAATTTTGGTATTTTTCTGAAAACTTTCAATTTTTGATGAATAGTGAAACCACTAAGTGGTAGGTTAAAAACTAAATTTTGCATAAAAATTAATTTTACCGCTTCTGTGAATGGAATTTCAAAAATCCGAGAGACACGGTTAATATCAAGGACTAAAATGTGGTTCAATGAGATGAAAATAATTTTTTGGTGAATAGTAACTTTTTACTATTTTTACCGCGGTTAATAGTAAATAGGGTAACTAAGGGTAAATATGATATTAATATTACCCTAACACATGTCCTAATTCTATTGGACAAGTGTAATTCGACCAAAAACAAACTTAGGAATAAAATATGACCATTTAGGCCCACTTGGATTAGATTAGGACATTTATTATTAATTTATTTAAAGAAGGGTTAAAATAGTTAAAATCAAAGTTTAATAAGTAAATCATTTTTAATATAGGGTTATACATAAGATAAATTCGATTGTAAATATTCATTAGAAAGCTAAAACGATTTCCTACATGATGGTATTTTATTTGTAATTTTTAGACATCAAATAATTTAATTTATTTATGACACAAAGATGATGCAGTAATTATCTTATTAATGAAATATTGACAAAATTGATAATATAAATACCAAAATAAATGTAATTTGAGACTTTTTATGAATTACACTAATTTTATAGGTTACTATGATATATTAGTATTGATTTAATCAACTTGGTTCGAACATATAATTCTGTTATGACTTTCACAAAAATCATATATCAAATAGTGTCAAAATTGACACAAAATAGTTTTTAAATCAAATATTATATTATTAATTGTTATTTTATTCCTAAAAATCTAAGGTTCGGCCAAATGACTTAGATAAGGATATATATATTAATAATAAATAATTTGGGGTTCATTTGGCATGTTATAGTAAGTTTATTAACCATATAGTGAAAGAAAACAAAAAGACACGGTAAAAGTTAAATTAATTAACTTAGAGTTAAATCTAATTGATAAGGTTAAAATAATACCCTAAACTTGTCTAAATCCTATTGGTTGATAGGATTTCGACCCATCCCCACTTTAGCTTCGAAATAAGACCCTTTGGAACCATTATAAACCGATTTTGACTTTAATATAAAATAATATTTTGAGATATTCCTAAGGTGCCCCTCTCCTCCCTTATAAAAGGGCACCTCCTCCCCCTCCTCCTCACACCAATTGGAGCACTCAAGCTCGGCCAACCCCTGCCATTTTCCCTTCTCCACTTCCCTAGAATAATCCTAGAGGTCCTGGTCTTCTCCAAAGACCAATCTTAGTTCCTTAAGTGGAGGATTCAAAAAGGCGTTCCAAAGAAGAGGTAATATCCATTACCGATCTTTTCAATTTCTTTCTTCTTCAACTTCTTCTTCTTTAGTTGTTTCATGATAAAGTAATAACATCAGTATTACTTACATACTGATATGTTATTATAAATATGAAACAACCCTAATTCACCTTCTATCCATCCTACGGAAAAATGAAATCACCACGCGTGCGTACGTACGGAATACCGTCTCCACGCCGTGGTGTAATCTATTTTCCACCATCACCTTACAAGGATGGGTATAATGGTGTAATGAGTAACTACATATGATTATTATGAATTAATATTGATACTGAAATAATATATATATACTCCAATACAATTCCACGATCATAGGAACGATATCATCACTCGTGCGTACGTACGGAATACCGTCTCCACGATGTGATGCGACTCGTTCTACATGATCTTCATTTCATAATGATTTTATAAATGAATTGAATGAATGAATATGGTATATACTACACTAATACCATTCTGGAAATGAATTATCTATAACCTAAAGATAAGAATAAGAATTTATTCGACAAAACACGCATAAGAACAAAAAGTTATAAAGACCCGAGTAACAAGTAACAATGAAATATTACTAACAAGAAGCTAATAATATGACCATATATGATATCATATAAATATGTATGATTCTGGAATAAGTCAATAACATTATTTAAACCATTATACAGGAGCTTCGGACACGAACAAAGCAAATCGGACCTAAGGTAAGGGAAATATCACAATCTCATTTTTATCCGAGATTGTTTATTCGTAAGTATTTACTGGGGTGTATTTTATCATCCACATCCATGTTCCCTCAATATGTAATATTGTTTCCATCCACTTGAAATAGTTTAAATCCAATTTTACCCTTAGGTGAGTTTTTAGTAAAGAATATGAAAGGAATCTTTTGTCGTTTTTCCGTACGAGGTACTTTTTGACTTTTCCGACAAAAGTACGAAGAATGTTTTTTTAACTTATACGGCATGAATGGATTTTTAAAACATTACTTCAAAGAAGCTTCCTTTAAAAGTTTTCAAGTTTATTTTTAATCAACTTCTTTTATTTTAAAGTTGTATAACATGTTATGAAAGGAAAAATGTTTTTGAAGAAGAAAGGATATTTTCCTCAAGAATTCAATTCAAGTGTTTTATCAAAATTATTTTCCATCTAAGATAATAAAGGGTTCTGTTTCTATCCATATTTTTACATTGGTTTGACTATGTTGTGATGGAATTATGTTTATGAATTCCTTTATCATATATGAATTGATTTATGATGTCATGATGTTTCAAGAATCCCATTTTTGTTATATGTGTTATGCGATGATGTATGTTTTATGATTATGTGGCACACATAAGAAAGGATTCATTATAAGATGGGTGGGACCTATATCTCCCTCCAATGCATTGGGTAATGATTTTATATCTCATGAGATAGACATGGCTGGAACGGAAGGTTATTTCGGTTCAGTGATACAGGACTGAAACGAGGAGTGAACTCGGTTCAGAAAGGGACTTTGTCCACTAAGATAGTCTTGGCAATGAGTCATGACTAACAAGAAATGATTTTCCATGATTATGTGTGCATGCCACAAAGATTCAAGTTTTATGTTATGATTATGGGGATCTCATTTTCACTTCTATGATTTATTCCATGTTAAGATATTATGATCTCTTTTGCAGGTTTTAATTTTCAAAAAGATATGATATGATTTTTATTTCCTTTATTTGCCCTTGCTGAGCATTTGAGCTCACCCTTTTATGTTTTCTTTTCCCCAGGTCAGGAAGATGGATATTAAGTAGAATATGCTAAAAGGGACCCTAGATATGATGAAATAAATGGGAGACACTATAGAAGATTTATGAACCAGTTGTTTATGTTTCCCCAGTTTCTAAAGACACTATACCTATACGGTCCTTTGTGGTTTTGTCATATGTTGTAATAAGAGTGCTTCAATTTTGAAGTATTAACAATGTATGTAAAGTGTGGGTCGTTATAGAATTCATGATTCTCAAATTCTCCACAATGATCACTGCTTGATTACATTATTTTAAAACATTTTTCATTTTGAACTAATTTACAGAATTTTTCAAAAAAAGTAAAAGTATCACTTTTGAGTTTTAAAAAAAAAATCCAATTAAATATTGAGTAATCATCAACTAAAACATATAAAGATAATTTTACAGACAAAATATCTACTCTTGATGATCCAAAAAGATCCATGTGGATATTTTCTAGAGGTTTTGATGTAGCAATTTTGTTAATAGATTTGAAGGAAGATTTGTGGTTCTTGGCAATTTGACATGCATTACAAAATCTGTCGCTACCAAACATAAGACAAGGTAAATCATAAACTAACTATTTCTTAGATAATTTATATAGAGAATAAACATTACAATTACCAAGATTTCTATGTCGTATTCAGGACTCATTTATCTTAGTAGTTAAAAAATTCAGTTTTTGTTTACAAAAAGAATTTAAATCCAAAGTATAAACATTATCAGTTCTCGGTTCTCTAAACAAAAGAAGTTTGTCTTTAAACACAGAACATGAATTGTTAGAAAAATCAACATAATATCCATTATCTTTGAGTTGAGAGATAATTATTAGGTTATGATTCATCCCTCGTACATATAGTATTTTATTGATTGAGACTGTTTTTGGATCTCCAACAATTTGAAGTCCAATTATATTTCCTTTGCCATTATCTGCAAAAGATACTATAGCTCCATCTATTTGATTCATTGTTTTGAAGTTTGATGAGTTTCCACTAATATTCCTAGATAATAAACTATTCATATACCATATATCTTTTCTTTTTATGAGACATGTTTCCTACAAATTCAATTTAAGCAATAGATTGTTTTGGTACCCATATTATTTTGGGTCCAGTAGTGTTATCTAGAAAAGATCTGGGAATCCAAATATGCCTTTTTTCCATTACAAATATTTATTTCAGATGATCTATTTGAAATAAAAGACTTTTTAATTCCACTTATTTGAGGATTTATGAAATAATATTTTTTGGTTATATGCCCTTCTATTCCAAAAAAATTATAGGTAATCGTTTTTGAGTTGGGAACAAAATAATTTTTATATAGTTTATATTTTTCAACATTACTTCCTAAATCAAATGTTTTATTTATAATTAAATTTTTACTAAGAATATTATTCATAATATTTTCTCCCTTTTTAAGAATGGAGCATCAATTTTGTAAGTTTCTACTTCATCTTGTAATTCATTAATCTTTTTTTCATGATCAGTACAGTTTGTGGTAGGTGGGTTAATTTTTTTAATTAACTCTTTATGTTGTTTATGTAAGGATTCTCCTTCTCCCAAAATATAATTTTGAATATTTTTTAACGATTTTTGTTTCTTTAATATGGAGTTATATTTTCCTTTTATCATTTTTTAGTAGGAAACCAATTTATTATTTGAATAATTTGAATCAGAATTAGAATTAGATGAATAATAGGTTTGTACCTTATATTATTCTACCATCAAGAACATATTTTCTTTTAGATTTGGGTCCTTATTTTCTGAGTCATATTTTTTTGAGCTTATGGAGTCTTTAGAGATATTCCAAGTTTCCTTCATTACTCTTTTGACTAGATTTTTTATCATTCCATTTGAAATCATTTCTGAATACACTTGTATTCTTATAAAACGTGAAAAATTTTCTGGACAATTGAGCTAATTCTATTTCAGAATCTGATGTATCTGAATTCCTTTTTTCTTTGAATTCTTGATTTATTCTTTTTCTTTTCTTCTGATATGTTTCCTTTAGAGAAGTATTATCCTTTTTCACCATGATGTGATGATATTTTATCTTTATCTTCCATTTTATATTCATACATCATCTCTATCCCAATCAGTTCTCTCATTGTCAGATTTTTTACTGGTGATGATTGTTGAATTGCAGGTGATATACCATTCTATATATTTGGTAGTACTCTTAGTAATTTCAAATCATTATACTCTTGTTAGATATGATCACCTAAGTTTGTAATATTATTTATAATCACTGTAATCTTTCCATTCATTTGAGTGATACTTTGTCCATCATGTATTCTGAATGTATCAAATTTTATTTTTGCTGTTACATAACTCATTTATCTTATATTGTCTATTCCATCATAAGAAAATGAATTGGTTTTCCAAATTTCATAAGTAGTAGGAAATTGTGAGACATGGTTGAATTCATCTTGTCCAAGACCACAGATAGTAACATTCATAGCATTAAAATGTGTGTCAAAGTCAGCCCCTAGTGCAGAAGTCCAAGTTGCAATATTTTCAAGAATAATATAAGGACTAATGATCTTATAGTAGAATTTGAATCCCATATTCTTCAAATTTATAATAATCCATGATTTCCAGCATCTATAGTTTTCACTATTGAAATAAGAATCATGGACCATTGACATTCCTTCTCTTTGATCTATCATTTCCATCTTTGTATAGACTTTATACTTTTAGCTTATTATATCCTTTTACAAAATCTCTCTACTGATATGAGTTGTTAGGTCATTATATAAAAATATACATAAGTGGGGGTGGATTTTTTCTTGTCAATTTATTTTACAATTCATCCTCTTGATGTCGACTAATGGTTATGGGGGTAAGTAGTGTTTATCATATGTATGAAATTATAAGCAGAATATAGTAATAAAAATTTATAACATAGTTTTTTAAAGTGGTTCGGGGAATAAGAATCCCCTAGTACACTCTACTAATTACTCTCTCTACGTGTTTGGGGAATTTTACTACTCAGGTCATCATTTCATAAGACCAATCGACAACTGAGTGTAGGTAGTTGACACCTTTACAAATAAGACTAAAAACAATGTCTTCTAGTTCTATAACGGAGAACCGATAAACCACACCTTATATTGAGAATTTGATACTCCACCACAACTAAGTATGAGTAGATAAAACTCTCAATAAAAATATATTGATTATAAAGGATTCTGGTTGAACTTTACAGTTGAACAACAACTGACGGAAGATGAATCTTCTTCATCAGAAAAATTTTTCTTTCGAAAATAGTAGTTCTGAAGCAAACCGATTGCAATAGATCTCTGAAATAAAAATAGAAACGAATAGCATAATAAGAATTAAAAAAAATACTACATTTTGAATATGTATATTTCTATTTTAGCCTCTTTGGTAGAAAAATAGAGTCTGATCGATTGTTGCAGTAGATCTGAAAAAGATCTTCACAAGAATTCATTTTCAACTGTGAATGTGTGTCACCATATATGGATCAATATATATCTCAATATATATATATATATATATTATTTTTCTTTTACTCATAAAAACATATATATATATATATAGAACAAATACACCAATATAATTAAAAAGATATCATGTCTTTTAATTATAGATTAAAAAAAATATAACGATTAATTATAAGAATTCAAATTCTTGATACATCTCATATTAGTTGTATCTTTTTTAATAATAGGAGAAAATTTCTCTACATAATACGATTCTTTGAATTAACAATAATGATCTTTGAGTAGTTAGTAAAAAAGATTTAAATCATCCTGATATTACATAAAGTTTGTTGCATGAATCTCGGATAAAATCATAAATTCAAATCTCTGCAGATGAAAAGTTAAATAAAAGGATCATTGAAAAAACAACAAAAATCCAAACATAGGGTTCAACTATGTAGCATTAATTATCTAAATGTAAGGTTGAAAATGTAAGGTTGATCAAAAATGTGAGGTTGATGATCCATACATTTTATTCTCAAATGTAAGGTTCCATACTTACATAGGGTTCTTTAACCATACCTTTTCTTTTATTCAAACATAAGGTTTCATCCAAACATATGGCTATTTATCCACACGTTTCTATAAATGTAGGGTTTACTAACCATACGTGATGATCTGTCAACATAAGGTATAATACAAACTTAGGGTTTGTTCATTATGTTACATTTCTTCCAAGTACGTTATAAACAATGTTTCCAGAATACAGTTAGGATCATTTTGAACACTTTGATGAATATTACACGTGAATAATAAGCTTGGATATATTTCCAAAATAAGGAATATAAAGAATATTAATTTCCAAAAATACACTTAATGTAATATCATTAGTAAAAAAACAAAGGTATTTTTGAGAATCAAAATCAATATGATTTATAGAATATTGTTGAGGAAATACATTCCAAATGGTAATGAATGGTTAAACAATACATGAGGATGATGATCCTAGCTCTAGGCGACGTGTGAAACCCTATTTCAGCTCTGAGATCATTAGATGACGTGGTTAATGGACGAGCTTCTGAAGCCACCAAGCCTAGAACTAATGCTTATGCGGTTCATGATCTTTCCATCAAACCTAATCACTATGGTCACCATGGAAAACCAACAATCTCTTTATCAATAAATGAGGTAATACATATTGCATCATATTTGCAATATTTTCTTGTTGGAATGTTTTATAAACACTGACCAAAATTGAAATACCTTAGATGTTGTCTTAAATCCATCGACTATTAAGAATTTCAAATCGGACATTTGAACTCACTGAATGTTATCCTTCATCTTTCTTTCGCGAATGATTACTATATACTTTGGGTGAAGTGTTCATGGTTTTTTGGGGGATATTCCATGTATGTTTTTAAATAAACCCTTGATTTTGACCACTATAATGAATACCCCATAGTTCTGATCTGGACTGGCTTCCCTGGACTTCTCCTTCTTTTGTTCAAACTGGATTCCCTATTTACGATCTCCATTCCCATTAGAAAACCATGAAAACTAGATTCAATGATAAGAAATAATTCCAGACCTTCAATATCTAGAGTCTATATTGAAATTGATGTTTCTCAGGGTCTGACTTCTCAAAATATAGATCCAAAATGGGTATTGTGGCTTGTTTCAGGAGGTAGTCTATGAAAACCTACATGATTATTTCCACTCTTTCCTTAAACATGGACATGACTCAAAGGATTGTGTCTTTATGTCTTCACATGTTGTGACTATAAAAACTACTTGGGTTGAAAAAAGAAACCAGAATCTTGGATTGGGACTTTGTAACATAGTTGCAGCAGGACCCTATGATTCCAATGTTCCTTCTAAAGATATTAAGGAAAATGTAAATAGGGAACCTATGGTAAACATTTCCCAGCCTTCTCTGCCTATATGTCATACTGTTCATTTTGAGGGAAAGTCATGATTTTTAGATTCCATAAATGCCATAATTGATCCTCTACCCCTATTAAAAGTATAAGAGAAACAATCTAACATGTATGGTACACAATATAAGGGTTAGGGTGATCTCTCTGACTCTAGAAAATCATTATGGGTTGATGAGGTAAATCCAAACCAATTTGAGGAAGCCTATCTAAAATCAAGTGCAAGGAATGTAAAAAACCAATCGTTATGCAGATGGTTATGTTACCCCAAATCCTAGAAAACCAAGGAAGCGTAGAGACTACTCTAAACTTTAAAGAATGATTGTTACATAATATTTTGATGCTTCTTGGAAGGAATACACTGAACGTACGCAACTTCCAATGGTGGTTGATACACCATCATATCCCAGACATCATGATCACTCATCGACATCCTCAGAGTAATCTAATTTAGGTGACACTGTTAGTGACCCTGAAAATGAACTTACATATAGGGATACTTACCAACTTGAAGAGAAATTGGATTTTTCATAGGATCTTGGTTCATGGATGGATGAGACTGACTCAGCTACCTTTTTTCAATAAAAAAATGGTGACATGTTCATTGATACCAACATAGAAATTATAAAGTGTATGTATCATAAAGTGGATGTACATTTTAAGAATAACACAAAATTCAACTTCAATTATCATCCTTGGGTGTGACCATTTTTCCATTGATAATGATCCCTATTTTCTACGGATTTCTAGTTTATATAATTCCACATGGAATCTTCATTTTCAGCTCCCTCCACATCGGGACTTGTGATTTTTGAGATGAAAAAATTCTTGCCATGATCTATGTCGCACTAGAACCAACGAGCTCTCTATTGATTATATAGAATTTTTCTCTTACTTAATTTCTCATTCACTTGACATTTTTGTTGTTTTCAGCTTTGTTATTCTGATGATAGTCTTCATTCCACATTTGAGTTGATCTACAAGTGACACATGATGGTCGATTCATTCACTTCCCTTCTTGTAATGCAGTCATTTGACTTATGATGCATGATTGATATGAATATTCAATTGCTAAAGGCTAGAATGTCATGAAGATGGTTGCAATACCTTTATCAAGGATTCTAATATCAGTTTATAGTGAAGGGCCTACGAGTGACCGAATCTGATTGAAATGCTGGTTTGGAAGGAAGAATATCTTATGATGCACCATGATTTTTTCTATTGATGTGATGGGATGCCTCTCACTTTTTCATTGCTTTATCGTTATTAGGTTTTCTCTCATTGTTTCATGTCACGTTCAATTATTTTTTCTTCTGTTTCAAGATCATTTCACCTCGTGGAAAAATTTCCCCCTTTTTTTAATAAATATTTGAGAAGTGTGTGATGGTTTTTCATATTACACTTTATTTTGGTTAAAAAATGATAATCCACTCTAAATTTCCCTTGGCATTTCACAAAGTCTTCTATAAAATCACATATGATCATATAAAGAATGTTGGATGAGTTCCCCTAGTCATATGATATGCCAATCAGAAGACACCAAATAATCACACATTTCCCTTATAATATAAAATATAAATAATTATGATGATTCATATGAAGGGAGTTAATATTATTATTATGGGAATGGACAAGAAAATATTCTTGACCTGTCTATTTATCATGAAAAATACTGAGGTACTTAAAAATATTTTCAAGATAATGATATTATATGGGTCATCATCATCATGGGAAAGATGCCAACCATGTACATTCAATAATGTGATTCATTGATATAAAACATATTAGAGAACTTCATTTTATTTACAAAATCAATATTGAAAATGATGAGGTATTCATATGAAGAGAGATCTTCCTACAATGTATTGTGGTTTTTCCTGTTTCGATAGTCCATTGATTTTTCATATGAAGCATGATCCACCTAAAATGGAGATTTGGGTGAGTTTTCCCAACCCCCCCCCCCTGTAGTTTCAAAATCCCGCTGTTATTAGCATGCTTGGGAACCTTGTTGGTAGCTATATGTGCTCAGATAGTTACACAGAGACTCTTTTTCATTCGATGAATCTGCGAGTTTGTATTGAAATGGATGTGTCAAGAGTACCATTCAAATATGTTTGGATTACAGTTGGTGAGAATTACTATTTAAAGAAATTATTGGTATACGAATCCTGGACAGACTTTTGTGATGTCTGCAAGCGCCTGGGTCATGTGAGAGATCTTTGTCGATGGGGGTCTAAATTGCAGGATAAGACTGAAAATGGTATTTTTAAGGAGACAAAGCTTCATTTTGGGGTTGGATTATTGGAATAGATGAAAATCGGTAGGGAAGATAGGGATCATGATAGTTATTCTCTAGGGGTGGGCCACACCAATCATCGACGACTGAGAATTAGGAATCTGTGGAATTTGAACTATCTGACAATGTCTCAATAGTTCATGTGAGTAGGATGGATGTGTTTAATGGGAAATAGGTAGTGCCAGTTCTAGAAAACCCAAATGATTCTAATATATTTATTAGGATGAGAGAGGACTTGGTTGGACCCTCCAGTAGTTGTGATCCTAGAAATGCCTAGGTCGGTGGGTGCACGATCTGGGTCTAGAAGGAGGTTGACCCTTGCGATCCACAAATAGATGTGTGTGTTACTATTGGGGTTTAGGTGGAGAGTGGAAAAGAGGATTTTTCTACTATTTCTTATGCAGCGGTGTTAATTTCAGGTATTGGGTTGTTGCACACATGTAATAAGGGGCCTTCCATTGTTGTTTATGTTCATATTTGTTAGTCACGGGGTCCTGCTCCAAGTAATCGGTCTCCAATACAGCTAAGAAATATATTTGAAGGACTTTAAATGGAATGATTGGGATCTGGCCATGCATAGTTGGATGACTAGGTCTATGTAGAAGATCCCAATGATCTTGATTACATACCTTTCACAGGTGAAGCTTCAAGACCGTGGGGAAATAATTGTACCAGGAGGTGGAAGGGTAGGAAGGATTACTCCTCTCTACCACCCACTATGGTGAATAAGTCAAAAAAATGTCAAGAAGATGGATGGTGAGGACGTTAGTCAAAATAAATCAAGAGGTATGGTTTACCCAAACATAGATCTGATTATGAGTTCAAAAGAAGAAATGGTTGAGCATGTCTTGTTACTCAATACCTTTGAAGATGAAGTGACCAAAATGATGGGGATGTCAATAAAATGGCTCTCACTGAGGAGAAATTCATCTGGATTGATAAGAAGGACCTGATTCTGGTTGGGGGGTTTAACAAGGGGAAGATCAGTATTGAAGAGTATATTCATACTTAGGATAAGCTGACATCTGCTTTTGAATATTTGTTAAAGGAAGATCCATGCACTTAGGTAACCACCATCTCCTGGAACTTATTTAGGGAAAAGGATTCTGGTAGGGTAAAATTGTGGTTTAATGGGTATGATCTTTCTTGTTGTGGTTGATTCTTGGTTTCTTAGTTTTTTCCTTAAAAGTGATTGAAATAAAAAATCAATTTTCTATCATACATAAAGAAAAATTTCATGGATAGCCTGCAAAAGTTTCACACGAATCATGTGATGTGATTCTCCCTCAACAGACTCAAGACCATATATGAAATTTATGCATCGTCTGAAGAAGAATAGATCTGGGGTGGTGATGTATATAAATTATCCCACCCTTATCATATAAATAACACATACGAATATATATATTTGAGAGAGGACATTTCAAAGTGGTGAACCAGACAATAACAATAGTATTTCAATAGGTAAACTCAAGAAATTACTTTAAGGTATTATGTGGTATTTTTATATTCATTAAATAAAAACTACAATTATTATTAAAAGGACTCCCAAAATATTAAACAAATCATTTGATGGAGTTTTAGTGTGTTTAATTGGTCAAGTAAGGTTTAAATAGGCCAGTGCATGATGACAATCAATTCATTTATGAAATAAAGGATGAAAAAGAAGTAATCCTTCCATGAATACTTATAAAATGGTTTTTATTCAAGAAGTTCATGAACTTCAAATGATCTTTCCACTAATCAATATATTCCCTTAATACATGTTTGAAAAATCAATCGAATTCTTGTGGACATGTGATCTTGTTCATGTGAATTCCTCTAGATATGAAATATGGATCATGTGAAGTGCTACATACATGTTAGTTAGATTATGTGATGTACTCTAGAATGTCATCTTAATCATGATATGACCTTAGTATATGTTATCCAAGTCATGTGGTGACCTTTAAACATGTCATAAAGATCATGTGAAGTCCCCAAGAGAGGTCAAATAGTTCATGAAATGTCCTATGACATGAAATATTGATCACATGATAGCCCTTATACATGTTGTCTTTAATCATGAGAAGACCCCTGGACATATCAAACATAAACCTATTGACATGTTTGGCAGTCACCCTAGATATGTTTGGCTGACACCACATATACATGCAATCCTTTTCGAACAAGAATACTCATTAATGTACCCTCAGACATTGGGTACACAAAACTTTTAGTGTTTAGAATATCATTCCCACACCTTAGGGGAAGATTAAATAAGATACTTGGGCTCTGAAACCATTTTTATATCCTCATTCCACTTATAGTATCATCCTAATTTATTCAAAGGTTAAGGTTTATATGAATTCTAATGGGAATACACATTTCTTATTGTCCATCATTGTCCCAAACACTATATATTATTGGACAAAATCTCTCGTAAGAGTTTATCCCCATTCCTTGTCGACTAGAGGATACTAAATGGTGTCATACACAATCTTCCACTTTAGTGTATGTCTCTCATATTTCATTTACTCTAGTTTTTAGACTCACCCCTTGTGGGTCCATCATTTTTCCTCATGCACATCATATTGATAAAAACACTAATGTGTATAAACATTGACTCATTCTATAATTACAGTACGTATGTCACCTTCTTATGGTTAAATATCCATATCAAAAACTCCATCAAGACCGGGCCTTTCCATATGTATCATATCTTTATGCAGTGAGTTTGTTATATTCTATCCCGTGTTTCTGACACTGAACATGACTCATGTGGACTTATGTATCTAAAACCATCAAATAAAAATAATTATAAAATTCCCCCAATTAGAGAGTAATTAGTGTATGATATCTGTTTAATGGCATGAATCAAGAGTATCCATACATCGACACCCACCTTGTAGTTATTTTAGAACGTATTCCTATATTAGTAAACCCTATGTCAATAACCCTTATTCATATTAATTATCTATAACTTCACATTAATTTGTTGAGGGATGAGTGAAGTATAAAGAAATTTATTCTTATTATTATTAAGATTAGTATGAAACTATATTGAATCTCATGATCCATACTTGTTTCCCATGTTCCCTAATATATGACCTTTCTGCATGATGGTGAACTAAATAGCTTGGGCGTAAGTGAACTATCTGGTTTTTAATTCCTATTATAACAGTATATGTAAGATTAATCTAGGAGGATTAATCCCATCCAAAAAATATAAATCACCTCCCTAAATTAAATTAAATACTAGACTTCATAGTTATATAGATTCAAAAAACAAGAAGATGCATATTTTAATGAAAAAATGGGAAACATGTGGATAAGTTTTTTTATCTACTGATTTTCTTGTTAATATAAACCCTTTACATATATAAGGATTTAGAAAAAATATCATTTTATTAATATAACCAATTACATAATGGGATTAGGAAGATTTTCATTAACATATCATAAATTAATAGGTGAGTCTTAAGGTAGAAAATAAATCCCCCCTAAAAGGGTGAAATATTCTCAACCACCCATTCTCTTGAAAAATGTGTGTTACTAAGTGTGATTGGGTTTCAATTCCCTATTGGACACCTACCATTGGAACATATGTCTAAGATATGGCATGTATATGAGATACATTGGGTGTTTCTATGAGAGATAAAAATTGTAAATTCAACATGAATTATTTGGAAACTATACCCAAAACCACCCACAATCAATCGCCATCCTCAATTTTTTTTAGAAGCAATAATGGTGAACTCGATGTGAATACAGAAATAATATCCCAATGTGAAATTATTTAACTATTGATTCCATTTAAAAAGTAAAAAATATTTATTTTCATGATCCCTGTAATCCATTATTTCGCTCCACGTATAATCGAAACCAAAATGGAGAACTCGATATAAATCTCTAAAATAATAAAAATGACAAGTTAGCCAAACACCATACAATTTTTTTTATATATCCTATGAAAAAAATGTTATGAGTGATGTGAAATACCAAAACAATATATTGAGGCTCCCAGGAAAATGACCATTATCTCCCTAATAAATCTATTTAAATAAAATGTCCAAACTGATGACAGTAATGAAATATTTTCTTACTAGTGCATAACTAATTAAGAATATTTCACACCTATGACGAAGTAATAATTAGTGAATTTGTGCCTTATTCTAATTCTTAATATAGAAAATACTCTACAAAATAAATCCTTGACATGAGATCATGCCCACATTAAGATAATTTTCTAGAACCTCAACTATAGTAATAACCAACTTGGGTTGAAAAACTATATCACCCACCTGATACCTTCAAGTTTCAGTGGAGAACATGACGGTCTTGGAATACCACCAAGATGCTATAATACCTACCCTAAGATATGAACATAAAGGTCTCTAGAGTCTAAATCTGACAATTCCATCTCATTCAAGTATTTCTGCAATGAAACTGGTGACACTAGTTGAAACCACCAAGCTCATTGGAAGAATATCCCTGGAGTGTAACAATCATCACCTTCCAATCATTAGGTCAGTTTATCATTTAATTTAAAATGTACCCATCCTAGATTAGAAGCTACCTAGGAGTGATCCTATAAAAATACATCACCACTATCATCCCAATAGACCATCTTTCTCACCTAAAAATGAAAAAACCAAAATATTTCCACCCTGGAAACTTAATCATGTGTACCAAGGTGGTATCAATAGGCATGGAAAGTTGTGGATAAACTGGAGTGGGTTAATATATATAATTTCTCTAAGGAATCTTGTTGGCATATTAAAATGGTAGATAGTGATTCTGCTCATATCCTTGCTCACTCGAATCATTTCTGCATTTATATTACAATATAAAGTACATGGTAGACATATATCCCTTCCCCAATGCATGAAAAAATATTCATATTCTGATGGAACATAGAGTAAAAGAGAGGGATTATGCCATGGCTTAAATTGATTAAATATGAAATTATATCTCTGAGATTTAGAATATACATGTCTAAATTCCATCACACACGCATTTTATGTGTTATGCAACATAGAAATAGAATATAAGCTCTGATGACATATTCCATCCCTGTTACAGATATATGGATATGCACATAAACCTATACCAATAGTTACAAAATAATACCACCATAATATGCATAAAGAAGTGTATAATGAAAATAAATCACAACATTTTTCTCTCATCAAGTAAGATTATCATCATGATCTAGTATAGGATGATACACATGACCATTCTCATATCCCTGTCTTGATTGGGGATCAAAAACATAGTTTCCCACATACCTTAGGAAAGGTGTACATTCTAATCAAAGAAACCCAGCTGTGTACTCTAAAGGAATAGGTCTTGGATCATATTCCTATTCCAACCAGGGCTCACTAACCAGTATTGTCACATGGCGGATAGTAGGCACACATTCCAATCGATGAAATATAATATCATAATCCAATGGTCTAGAAATATGTTCATTTTCCAACTACAACTGAGGTTAATTATTATGATACGGAAATTATACCATGGTGGCTCATATCCCCATTGATGAATATACATGGAATATTACATCATTATATAGAATCCAGTGTCAAATTCATAATTACACTATTTAACTACTATATCAGTATCCTTAAATGTTTATACATGTGGGGGATCATATACCTGATCTAATTATAGAGTTTCATCATAAAATTTTGATGTATAATGTATATATTGAAAATGTCTCATACCCACTCTTTATCAAGGCTTGAAAGTCATAATCCCACAACAAACCAAATGGAGCCTCATATTCTTGATAATGGTGCAAAATCTCACCATAATACCACATCCACATCTTATTAGTAGGATTATATCCCTACAATGGTTGATGATTATCAACATATCCAGCGACCATCATATTGCATTCACATAACCCTACTCATCCCTAACAGGTTGGTAGGTATATTACATCAAATACTCAGAATGATTCTCATATCCCACATCTACTCAATTATAGTGTCATTGAGGTTATGAAATGCATATACGAAACAACACAAAAGTCTATTGTGATATAAAATGTTGTATAAGTTTATCACTACCACAATGGCCATATTGGTTTTAGTGCACAGTTGGATCACAAAGACTCTACTCTTAACGTCCGTTGTGGAAAACCAGCCATTGTAATATCACTCATAGACATGGAAATCCCACATTTCCCAAACACCATCATATATAGTGGTTCTTCTAAAATCTTGTAGAACAAAATATAGTTCCCCCATATACTATTAGTAGCACTTCACCATGGTCAGTATCCGAGCCATAGAAAAAAAATTCTGTATTCTAACCAGCTGGAGGCATGTAACACTGACAAATAAGAGGATAACTATGATATATGGAGAGATTTATCAACAAAAAACATTACAACAATGTTCTGGTATATATCAACTTCAAACCATGAGATCCTAGATGATTTAGAGATGGGGTGTATCCCTTACTTATGACATAACATGTTAGGGACTCATTAGTGGTCAGAGGCAACAAACCATCCTTATCAAGTATATGAGGGTATCCTACAGATCAAAAATAGAATTAGTTTTTAGATGGAAAATGACAAATTATCTATAGATAGAAACCCTGTAATGGATGAACATAAAAAAACATATGTAGTGTTTTCCTCCATATTAAAAATCCTCCATGCCCCCACACTCGATTGGGATGGTAAGGGAGGGGAGGGGTTTTGGGTGTGGTCATGGGGTCAAGTCCCCATGCCATCGATTTAATGCATTTTCTTCCTTCCGTGCATGCTTCTTTCATGGTTGTACCCAATTTTTTTAAAAAATCATCTCTCTAAAGTTTTCCAATGACCCATAAAATGTATGTATAAAAGTATTGGAAATTTATCGTGAATTATATTTCACAATGTCCCAAAACCAACAATTCCTACTTGATATAATACCTTGTAATGTTATAGCTACATGGTAAATCAAAAGACATAGTAATGTATGGTCCTATTTGTCTACATAGAATGACTCTTCAACTTTGAGGATGAAAAGGCATTGAGAAAATGGGGATAAGGCCTCTTCTATAATCAGAAGATAGGAAACCAAAAATTAGGAACATAACTGAAATATTAAATATTAAGATGTATAATACCCAAAAATTCATGTGAGAAGTGAATCCCATCCTAATATTACAGTGCACAAGGATCATTGGTGAATAAAATTGCACCAGGTCAAATGAATCATAATAGTAGCCACCATATTAGTATTCTAGGAACTAAACAATAGGTATGGGTGAAATTTTACCTTTTCATCCATCACAAGGGTCATCAATACCTGATAGGATCACAGAACTATTTGTGGAAGCTAAGAACCAACCCATTATTGGAGGCCTTCATGCCCTCTTATCTCATACTCCACAACCAGGTTCATAAGACACCAAGAGGATCCTAGGGAAATTAATGGAAGTTTCAGATTAACCTTAGGCCATATTGCTGGGGGAATTTATATAAAATTTTCACTCTTAAGATCAATCATAACCTTGATTGGAGTACTCATATCCACAATAACGGGATCCAAAATTCCCAATATCATCCCCAAATCATCCCCATCCAATAGTGTTTGGGGAATTTTTATCATTATCATCACCCTAAAAGGAGTCATCCATATCTTTATAGGGGCCATCTATAAACATATGGTGTCCCATTCATTTCTACCACCATGAGATTCACCTCAGTCAATTAGGGCCCACTAGGAACGTATGATTGGAAAATCCCTTACTATAACTATTCATTGACCAATACATCGGGAACATATGGAAACTATAGTAGAACCAAATAAGGTTCTATAAAAATTTTTCCAAATTTAAAAGGTTTTAGAGAAATGATCCAGATGTAACCCTCGAAGGATGAGTAAGTGGCACAGAATGAACATATTATGTGGATAGTGATGACGTAACTACCATTTCCTGATACAAAATAGAAAACATCACCATAATAAATCCATAAAATTGTATAGATGAATACATAAACCCACAGGGATGAAATATAAAAACCATTCCTTGAATTTTAGGATATCTCATTCCACTAACTGAGGTTATAAATAAGCATCATTAGATAAGGATCCAAAACCTTGAACCTCTGTATAATGTATTTCCACCTCCTTAGAGAAACTATACCGAAGATAATGTGAATGGTGTGGCTAAATCACACAAGCTTTCCAAGAAGAGATGAAATTCTCTCCAGAGAGGAACAACTAGAAAAATGTGATAACGAAAAATAGAATATCAGACATCAAAATCAATAACTAATAATGGAAAACATTCTAATAGGGAACAATCTTAAAACAGAAAAGGTCATATTTCCTCCCTTACATTATACGATATTTAATCCTCATGAAACATAAACATTTAATCATTTATCCATCTCTATAACTAGGAAAATTTTCTCCATAAATGATTATGATGAAGATGATCATAACTTTACTCCATTATAATGACATCCACTACCTCATAAGGGTGGTAATTTTGTCATGGAATGGTTCAAGAATCAGTGAGATACGTATATAGGGCCTCCTCATCAATCCTTGAACTCTACCTATAGACTAGGGGTGGCCTTAACAATGATACCTCCAGAAATCATAAAAGTTACTGATTCTCTATTTTCTCGAATGGAATCTATGGAATAGTAGTGCACCCCCATGAAGCCTAAATAGAATCTATATCCTAAATCGATGGATGGAACTTTTCCTGTTAAAATTTATTTAAATACCATCTTCTCAACATTTAATGGTTCGGTATATTAACAGTAAAATCTCTTTCACTTCGTTTCTAGAAGTGGCACGATTATGCGTCATTGAGATCAGCAGGATTCAACTAAACTAACAATTTTTATAAAGACTATGTTAGGGCCAACAACCATTTGGTTTATAAACATTCTAGTAGGATGTGTTACATTATGGGAAGAAATTTTTCATCAATTATTATAACTTTTTATCTCCAAATTATGGAAAATAAGAATTATCATCTTCAAAAATTGAAAAATACATGAACATGATCTTGTTTTTTGACTTCATATTTAGATGGAATGGGTTATCATTTTCAGTCGGTATCCCTCTATCACATTAGAAGTTTCTAAAATATTATAATGAGAATTTTTTTTTGTTATGAAATCCCCATTTATCCGGATGAAGTATCCAAACAAATTTCATATGTTTTAAAAGGCAGAAGAATGAATAAAAGATACCATTTAGTGATCCTAGGATAAATCTCAACCTTCACTGATGACATTGAGAAAATGGAATGGTAAGGAATAGATATCTATAATTACACTCAAATGAGTAGAAGTATCGATTCATGTTCCCAAGAGGGCCCAAAATCATTAGGCTCCTTATTTCATGAGGTAGAAGAAAAATAATCATCGGTGGTCAGAAGAAAACATAGATCAGCATCTCTCATGATTCTAGGAATGGATGATAAATTATATTCCTTCCTAAATTAAAAGATTGTCGGTTATTTCCATACAACCATGGAGAGTAACCTAATCAAGATACAATTTCCTATAAAATAAAATTATTTTTACCTCACTAACAATCCATACTTATTCCATTTTAATAGGAGACTAGGACACACCATCTTGGACTACATTTTCTTTAATGATGTCTTATAGATCATGATTGATTCTCGACATGAATTTCTAGGTAAGAACCTGGAACAGGAAATCTATGTAACCATCACCCTACTAGTAACACTCGGATATTTTAAAAGAATCAAATTAAATTTTATATCACAATAGATATGCAATAGTGAGTTTATCATGTGTTACATGAAACACTCAATTTATCTTGTGGTATAAGCAACCCCGAGGTTTTTATGGTTGACAATGTATTCAACACATAACATAAAACATAAAAATCCCATGATATATATTAACATTATAACATATTCATTGTAATGTTATGTATTATCATTATAAAATTAATTATGAAAATAAGGTTTACACTTGTATATATAAATATTTTTTTTTTGTTTTTAATTAATTATAAATTAAAAGAAATCCCTTTTGAAAATAGAAGGTATATTTTCTAAAAAATATTATTTAATGCAAAAATGATTGATTTATACAGATTATTTGAAAAAAGAACACATGTTGGTTTATATTAATGAAATTTTATATAATATAATCAATTTATTTTTTAACATTTATCCAATGTTTTTCTAGATAAATTATCTCTTTATCTTAAAATAGTTTATATAAAAAGGTAGTGTTGTCAACCTTTTATGGTGCACTTTTTCTAAAACTATGTTTTGACAATTTTATAAATTTTATTTTATAAAAAAAACTTTTTTTATGTGGAATATCAAAATTTATTTTCATTGGAATTTTGGGTTCGTTTAGAAAATATTGATTTTCAAGTGAATAGTGAAAATTACTTATTTTTATAAAAAGTATTTTATTTTTAATAAAATATGTATTTTGAGATTTCGATTATGATTTAAATATTTATTTAGGTAATTTATTTATTATTAGTTTTATTTAATCCAATTAATTACTCTTTAATGAAATTTATTTTGGTCTTTAATATATTTTTTTTAAGGTATATTGATGGGTTTTTCTATAAACTAATTTAAAATGCATAATTTTTCTCCTCCTTAATTAGTTAAACCTATAACTAATGGGGAATGTTATAAATTAAATATTCAAAAAATATATCATTAAATATTATTTTTTTTCATACAAATATTATTATTTTTCAGTGTTAATATAGAATCTTCTTTTTCTAAAAAATACTCTTTTTAAAAACATGATGTTATGTTGCATCTGCGAGATTGATATTAAATTAAAATATCGAGATATTTGATTTAAATATTTTTAAAATGGATTAAATATTTTTAATTATAATAATTTATAATTTATAAGAGGTTCATCTTAATTTTTTACCCATTTTATTAGTGAATACAATTAAAGTTAATCATAGTGATTAAGGAAAATAATGATATTACCTTATGACTAAAAATTAAACATAAGTCTCCTGATGAACAAGAAAATTTTCAATGAAAAATTCGGTCGAAATATGTAGAAAATTTATATTTTAGTCCCGAATTTGGGGAATTCTTAGAGATATTTTACCTGGAAGAATCATTTATTGAATTAACTCTTTCAAAATTTTATAATAGTGCCACTCACCCCTCTTATGAAAGGCCTCCACATATTCTCATCTCTTCACACATCTGAAATCCTTTATCTCAAACAAGACCCCCATAAATCACTTCCCAAATCCCATAAAATAATATTAAAATACTTAATTTTTTCTCAAATTCATCCATGTATGACCTTTGGTGAAAAATAGAAAGTATTTACATGAAGAAGAGTTAACGTTCATCAAAGTGAGTTTTTGTTTTATTTCTTCCTCCACACCATTATGTTTTTATTACACAATGATTATATAATATAATAATTATTATAATAATTTTTATACTAATTTAATGAATAATACACACACATACATCCCTCAAATGTGTTATGAATCCATCATTCGTGGGTACGACATACTACCAACTCCTATAACAATGTCGTTCGTCCATCCCTTACCACCTCTCATGGTAGGTCATAACGATTAACAAAATGTTTATATATGATATTTATGATATTTATAATAAACTTATACCTTTGTATTCATTATATCATATATAAAATTTTTTACATTACATTTTTTAGGGGATATGAACATATCGCTCATGTGGGCGGCGGACCACCGCCCCAAGAGGTGATGTTAAGCATTTTTCAGTAACTTCTTACATGGAAGGTAATTAGGAAAACTATAATGAATAATTATGATATACATGAAATAATTATGATATTAATGAAATCGTTATATTTTTATAAATATAATATATCATTTTTCCATTCCATTCCACACATAGATAAAGTGATAATGTTGTTCGTGGACGTGTGGAATACTGCCTCCTCAAAGCGATGTGGTTCCTTTTACATCATAGAATTATATATATATATATATATATATATATATATTTTAATTAAATATCATGGTATTTAGTATATAATGATAATTCTATAATGATAATATATTATTACCATCTTTCTATAATGATCATTTAAAAATTGAAACACTACACATGAGTATGTGTGACCTACCATCTCCCTGATCGTACTGTTATTTAATTTTTCATAACCATATTACTTTATTGGATTAATAATAATACTTTGTGTATAAATATGATTATTATTTCATGATTATTATTCTGGATATTCTTAAATAACGACCCCATTGAAAATATTCTACATACAAAAGACATATTTGACATTAAATTATTATATTACGAAAATAACCAATGTAAACATAATTGATTATGTAATTTCTCATAAAATGTTAATAATTGAATTAAAATTAATAATAAAAATGAAAATATTTATCCTAAAAGTAAATAATTAACATATTATCATTATTCATGATGAGAAACAATAATCATAAATAATTAGACTAAAGGTACGGGGTTTTCTCGTATCACTTTTATTTTTGTGAGATATATACAATAGTCAACAATTGTTTTCTGTGTGGTTTGTAATGTTTCCATGAATGTATAAAATGATTTGTATATTTAAATTTATTATTATTTATATATTCATTTTATGATATATCCTTAATGGGGTTTACAGTTTCAATACTATCGTAGTGGTAATGGATTTTTGTAACACTTTTCCATCTATGAGACTTATGTCATGTTTTGAAACAATATTCTTTTATGAGTTATATATACATCCCCTTTAACATGTAATATAATTAATATAATTATTCCCAGGGGTTTCTATGTTTCTTTTAATGTAATATATTCATGGGGGTTATGATTCCATGATTCTGAATTCATAATAGTTCGATATCACAATCTCATCAATTATCAGGATTCATTGTGATTATGTATCCAATGTTGAGATATTATGATCTACCTATAATGAATTATCATGAAATTTATTATCCTTTAATTATGTAATTAGAATTCATGTTTTCCATTCATTTTCAACTCTATACATACAAAAACTTTCAACAGAATATTTTAATGAAAAATCATTTTTTAGTTGAATATTGTTTTTCTTACAAGACCATATTTTCTAAAAAATTTCTAAAAATGATTTCAAAATTATTTTTCAGAGAAATAAGAATATTTTATCTATATTTTTTAAAAATTAATTTTAAATTCTTCCATTATAAAAAAACAATGTTATTTTCAAAGAAATGTATTTTCCAAATGTTCATGTTTTAAAGAGTTGTTTTCAAAATAAAAAGTGTATTTCTCCAAAAAATGATTTTAATGATATTTTGATGGTATTTAAATTCATCAATTTCAACATAAATTTTAGTTAGATATAATCCAATTGGGATATTATCTAATGATATCATCCACATTTTTTCTTAGGATGGAATAATGTTGTTTCGAAAAGCTTTTCATGTAACTCATTTCATTTCTACAGGTTAATTGTGTTTCGAAGAGATTGTTTGGAAAACCATTTCGTTTCGTTGACATATCTATTTCCTAATGAGATTGTTATGGAACCCCTTTCTTCTTCATGGTTTAACCATGTTTCAAAGATATTTTTATGGAAACTGTTTCTTTTCTACATGTTAACCATGATTCAAAAAGATTGTTATGGAACCTATTAATTTTCCATGGGTCAACCCTATATTAGAGAGATTGTTATGGAATCTATTTATTTTCCACAAGTTCATCATGTTTTAATGTAATTAAAAAGAAATCCATTTATTTTTAATGGGTTAATCTGGTTATAAAATAGTAATAATTATTTGTATGAGTATTTTGATGAATTATCTATGTATTTAATTCATATTGGGGTTCTTGATCATTACATCTCAACTAGGAATATCCAAGATAACACTGGGTAATAATGTTATTGCTTAATGTGGGGTAGGAAAAATTTTGTTTTGTATGCCCTTTGTAGCTTAAACAAGGGTTAAACCTATATTTTACTCCAATGAATTAGGTTATTATATTTTTTTTGTTTGGCCATGTTGTTATTCAAATTAGAATGTGTTTTAAGTTGTTTTTAGGAAAATCGCGATCCAACATAAAAAAAGGATTTAATTTTTTTATATATGGGTTTATAATGCTTCTTATAATCATGATTTACATTTTATGGACCGTGATTTTTTATTTTGATGACTCTTTTATTCTCTATGTTATCATGTCTGATGATCCAGGTAATTATGTGTATTTTTTCTTTTATGATTTACTCATAAACTAATATTTTTCCATCATAGCCTTATCAAAATATTATAATTATTGATTAAATTAAATTTCTAATGCTTATGTTTACCCTTATTGTGCATTTCAGCTCACTCTTATTATTTTTTCTCTTACCTAGGTAGTAATGAATAAGGTTGAATGAATTATGTCTATATGGTATTACAAAAGGATGATGTTTATAACGTAATGTGAAATTAGAATATCTGGGTTAAATGTTATAAATTATCATTTGAATAGATGAGTTTTTTTTTTATGTTAATGGTTTTTCAAATTCTCCAAAACTCAATACTAAAAGGTTCTTGAGTGCAAAGTGATACAATATTTATTTTTCACATTGTATGTTCTAATTTTCTAAAACTTGTTCACCTTATTTGTTATCATAAATTAAATGAATTTTTTGTGAATTTAGTACCATATTCAGGAGTGTGGGTTCTGGGCTATTATTGTTGGTATCAGAGCATAGTTTAGATAACTTTGGATATTAGGATGTTTTCAGGTGACTCTATCTAAAATATTTGTGGATATTGTCATTGGTTTATAATCTTATGATGGTCATATGTTAAAATTAATATAAATCCCATTTAGGTTTTAAGATATGTGATATTAAAGTCATTAATAATATTTTTTGAAACATTTTATTGGGTTGGTGTATTTGTGAACTCTTGTATCAACAAGAAGTTTTGTTTTGGGAAGAATTATTTTATTCGTGTTTAAAATAAAAAAAGGCCAACAAGGTTGTTGGGTGAAAACCTGTTGTGTTTTGCAGGGCCCAGGGCTTAAACCCAAAACCGAAGGGTGAAAATGGTGTAGAACCTACCACTAAGTAATTCTATAATTAGTATGATATTTCTTTGGTAAATAATATTTTATTTCAAAAATATATGGTATTGTTTGGAGGAATAATAGCTTACAAGTCTTGGAAGAATATATGATCAAATAAATCTAATCATTAGGTTTAGATCATTGTTAAGAAATGTTTTAATAATTTTATGGATAGTTATTTATTGATGAATTTAGTTTTAATTTTTTTAATTTCTTTTAAATTTTTTATATTAGTGTATCATATGATGGTTTATTCATTTTGGGAATTAAATACATCGTGCTACCATTTTTTATTTTTTATAATGTTTAAAGATAGGAGAAATATATTATTATCCTATTTTGGTTATGTGGTAATTAAATATTGTTTTTAGTGATTTTGGAATTAAAACATCGTCTTTAATACTAATAAATTGGGGCAAAATATGGGATTTTGGTTGAGATTGAAAAAATGATAAAATTATACTCATCATGTAATTATATATGTATTATTCTCTTATTATAAATGGTAAGAGAATTCCACAACTATTTGAAAAGGATATTGAAACAAAAACTCTATCCTAATTCCATTAATTCTAATTATAATGATTTTATATTTTACCATCACAAATTTATGGGTTTTCATACCTTATCATTTCATTGATCATTCACTTTTTTGTGATCAATGGAATCAATCACTCTGTATAATTATTTACTCTTATCCCCAATTCTCACCTATGTTCCCCCATTTGAATACATAGTATTTTTAACTAAATATGAACCCCTTCTTTCCCTTTATCTTTTATTAAGAGGACTTTTTCTTAAGCCTTTTTATGATGTGGGTTTACTAAATATGTACGTTTAGATGTCCATCCCTTGATTACAGAGATAAAGTTCAAATTGTGAGAACCCAATTTACTAATGGATTCATGTAACACCCTTGTATTTTAAAATAAACTATTATATCTAGTGTTATATAAAAAATACAGCACTGATTTTATCTTGAGATACATGAAAAACGCATTTTATCTTGTAGTGAATGAAACCCCGATATTTTTTTGTTCGGTAGAGTATTTAAAATGAAACACCTAATGTAAAAGTCCCACGATATATATTACCATTAAAAACATGCCTTTAGAATTGTGATTATTAAAATGATTAAATGAATTCTGAAAATATGGTTCTCACTTGTATATATAATAAATTATGTTTTGAAAAATTAATTAGAAATAAAAATAAAACCCTTTTGAAAATGAAAGTAAATCTTTTTATCAAAAACTATTTCATACACAAAAGTGTGTTCTATAATCCTAAATTAAACATAAAATTCTTGTTGAACTATATTAATTAAAGTTATATATAATATAATACATCTTTTATTTATCAATCATTATATGTGTTTTCTATATAAATATATTATTTTTTCTTAAAACCTTATTTTTTTTAAAAAAATTGGTTTATCAACTTTTTATAGAGAAATTATTTTAAAACCTATTTGTATAAATTTTATAAAATTTATTATAAAAAATAAAATTAATTTCTAAATAATAATATATAAATTTACTTGTGGTGGAATTTTTTGATTTTTTGGAAAATATATTATTCTATGAATACTGAAAGATACTGATTTTTATAAAAAGTATATTCTTATTAATAAATTTTGTAATTTCTTAGTCACAATATGTGTTAAATATATTTAAAATTAAATTATTTATTATATAGTTATATTTAATCAACATTATTAATTTTTAATCAACTTTATAATAGTTTTTAATAGAAGGATTTTTTTTATTTACATAAGGGTTTTTCAAAAAAGTGATTTCAATTGCATAATTTATATTCTTTTTATTTAATTAAAATAATTAGAAATGGGGAAAGTTTTAAATGATATTTATAGAATATATATATTTTAATATTAATTTAATTTCATACAATGTTTATTATATTCCATTGATTTAAAATAGAATCATCATTTTTTTAAATATACTTCTTAAAAACTCGTTGTCTCGCTGCGTCTGAATAATTAATATTAAATTACTATTTTGAAAATTAGGGAATTTAATTTAGAAAAATTAATTCCGTATCTGTAATAAAAATAATTTATAATTTATGATAGTGTAATCCTAATTTTATTACCAATGTTATTATTTAAAAAAATTAATATTAATCCCAATGATTAATGTAAGAAATGACTTTACCAAGTGACTAAACATTAAAAATAAGGTAAAAAATAACTATAAACATTTAAAGAATGCATTTTATGGTCATATAAAATATGGTAATTATTTTAGTGAATTATTGGATCTATATGACATGTAAAAAACCTCGGTGGAATTCACTCTTTCAAAAACATACAAGAGTTCCACTCGCATCTCTTATATAAGGCCTCTGCCTCACCTCATTTCTTCACACCTCAAAATATATTTGGATAAGATATTAAATTACAAAACCACCAATACTCATCTTATATGACTTGATTTTTGCATAAAAAACCAAGTAATTCCTTTGGTGAAAACAAAAAAGAGTTACCTAATAAAGAGGTAACATTCATCAAGATGATTTTTTATTTTATTTCATTTTGCACCCCCTTATATTTGTATAATACCATAATTATATAATAATATTAGAATAATAAATATAATTATAGTTTATTATTTTAATTTTATGACCTAAAAATACCAACTTCCATCAAATGAGTTAGGAAATCATCATGTATGTGTATAGCGGACTACCTTCTCACAAAATGATTTCATTCATTATTTAATTACCACCATTCATAGTTGGGAATAATGATCAGAATTGTGTTCATATGTGATATTTATGATATTTATAACATAATTGTAAAATTTTATTTATTATATCATATACACCATTTTTAAATTTCGTACCATATGTGGTATGATAAAGTCACTCATGTGTGCGGTGAACAACCACATTTTGAATGGATGGAAAGAGTTTTTCACTAACATGTTATTTGGAAGGTTATAATAGGTAAATAAAATGAATATGTAGAATAAAAGTTATATAATTATGATATTAATTACATATTTATCTTTTTATAATTATAATATATCATTTTATTCTTACCATTCCACACATTGAAAAAGTGATAACGTCTTTCATGGACGTGTAGACTACAACCACCTCAAAGTGATGTGGTTAATTTTACATCAATTAAACTATAAATTTAAATATATATAATTAAATATAATGTTATTTATGATATAATTTTCATTCTTTAATGATAAGATATTACTTACATTCTTTTAAAAATGATCATTGAAAAATGGAAATGTTAGTCATGCATACTTACGACCTACCATCTCTATGATCGTAACAATATTTTAATTTTCATAACCATAGTCCAACATTTTTAAAAAAATAATAATTTATCTATAAATATTACAATTTATAAATAATTATTATTCTGGGTATGTTTCAATAATGACCACATTGAGCATAGAAAATCTACCAATGCCATTTTTTCACACAAACCGAATATGGTCAAAATATCTTATGTAAATTTAATCAAGTAAGTAATTGTACATAAATTGTTAATAAGTGAATAAAATGATATAATAAACTTTAAAATGGTTCTAAAATATTTAAATAATTAATTTTTTTATTATTCATGAACATATAAAAACATGTGCGACGAATCAGAATCAAGTTAAGGGTTTTTCTTGTTTCACTTTTTTTTATTTGATAAATATTCCATATTCACATATTATTTTTGTTGGGAGGTTTATATAATAAAAAAAATGTATTATATGATTCATATATATAAATTTTTGTCGATTTAAATAGCCATAATTGGATCGATCATTCATGTGGTTTAAAGATTCAGACCTACAAAAGTGATAATGGATCTTGGCCACAATTTTCCTTCCTTAACACTTATGTTGTTTTATGAAAATAACATTTTTAATGAGGTTAAGATACATTCCATTAGACATGTAATATAAAAAATTTATTTATTCTCATTGTATTTTATATTTCATTTAATTCAATCCTTTCATGGGGATATGATCAATGTTACAAAAGTGGTAATAGTTTGATAACACAATCTCACAAATTATTGGGATCGTTTATGATTAAGTCTCAATGTTAAAAATATTTTGACATTTATCTAAATAATTATTATAAATTTTATTATCCTCAATTTATGTCATTAAATAACATTTTTTACCTTTATTTGCCTCTCTTTATTCACTCATGTATTCAATAGATTGTTTTTTGAAAAATCTTCCATTCACTTGAATATCCATTTCCGTCCAAAATAACATGTTATCTAAAAATGTTTATATAATTTTTTATCAAATATAGAAGTATATTTTATCCAATAAATATTTTAAAAGATTTTAAAAATCTTCATTTGTATTATTTCAAATTAATATTCAAGGAAAATAATTTTTAAAAGGTTTTATGTTTCAAAAAGTGATTTTTATAATTAAAATGGAGTTTTCCTCACAAATGTTTTAAGGTTATTTTAATGGTATTTGAATTCATTAACATAAAAACACATTTTATACTTATTCCCAAATGGGGATATTTTGTAATGATACCATCCTCATTCTTTCTCTGGATAGATTAAGAATTTTTCATATAGGTTATTATGGAACATGTTTCTTTTTCATTGGCTAAACATGTTCCAAAGTGATTTTTATGAAAACCATTTATTTTCCTTTGATTAACCATGTTTAAAATAGATTTATATGTTACCCATTTATTTTCCATAGGTTAACTACATTTCAATGATATGTTCATAGAACATGATTATTTTCCATGGGTTAAACAAGTTTCAAAGATATTGTTATGGAAATTATTTCTTTTAAATGGTCTAACCATGTTTCTAAGAGGTTGTTAGGGAACAAATTTATTTTTAATGAGTAAATCATGTTTTATATAGATATACATGAAACCAATTTCTATTTCCATGGGTTTATCAGGTTATATGATAATAATAATTACTTCTATGAGTTTAATGATGAAATATCTATGTATTTTATTCATGTTGTGGTTCTTGGAATTTACAAATTTATATGGGGTGGCATAGATAGAATAGGGTAAGACCGTTATGGCTCAACAAGGGGTGTCCCATATATTAATGGGTAATCTCATTCCATCGTAACTTGGATTGGCCAAGATAGCACTAAGTAAGCCCATTACATTTTAACATGAGGTTTCCCTAATAGTTCCTGATAATCCCATAGTATATTATATGATGGGTGTTCTTAGATATAACTCCAATTCATTTGGTAATTATTATATCGGAACTTATTAATATATTCAAACCATTAAAAAGTTCTTTGAATGGGTTTTAAAAAAAAATATGATTTAAGTTAAAAAAAATACTTTTAATTGATTTCTAGGTTTTTATAATGATTCTAATCAACAACATTTATATCACATTACCAGTGATTATGTATTCGGATGAATATTTCCTTTTCAAAGTTTTGATATTTTATGATCTACATATTTATGGTTATTCATCCTTTTATGATATATCAATACAATATGATTTTTTCATCATAAAACTATTCACTTCTTATGATTATTGATTATATTAAATTGTTAATGCTTATGTTTACCCTTAGAGAGCATTTGATTTCACCCTTCTTATGTTTTCCTCTTCCCTAGGTAATAAAAAATGAGGTTTAATGAATTATGTCTCTATGATATATCACAATGATGATTTTGATGGAATATTTTAAAATTAGAAAATCTGGGTTAAATTGGATAAATTCACATTCAAATTCATGGGTGTTGTTTCTGTAGTGGTTTTTCTTATTTCTCTTAAAAATCATACCAAACATTCTATGGGTATTTAAATATTAAAATATTTATTTTAGAAGATGTATGTTTTGATTGGTGAAAATTGGTTCACCTTATTTGGAATTGAAGATGAAATGTAACTATTATGAATTTAGAACTAGTTGTGGGATTGTGGGTTCTAGGATGTTATACTACCAGAATAAGAGGGATACTGTAAATATGTTCCGGAATGGTTTTGAGAGAAGTTCAATAACTAGATGACTTAAATTATAGTTTACTGAGCTCATATCATCCTATGAGTGTACCTTCATAAACAAATAATGATCACATTACCTAGGGAGGTTTATTATAATACACCAAACAAAGGAAGAATTAATCACCTAACATAGTAATTTAAACAATAAACAAACTCATATCCACAGCCTACATAAGCTAGGACTCATAAAGATGTTTTTCCTTCAACTTTTTGAAAACAGTCACCACCCAACCAAATGGAACCCTTTCTAGATGGAGAGATAATATATGGTTCTTTTTATGTATTTCACTTAATATATCACTTCTCCAATGACAAATATGCCTTAGCCTATGAGTTCTACATACCAAATTGGTGAGACGGATAACAAGGAAGAATAGTATGGAGATATAGTGGACAATATAGTCATGGATGGACTATGTATTCGAGTCAATTCCCCATGAAATACTAATAAATAGTTGTGACTTGTGTGTGAGAACATAAGAAATCCAATATAAAACATGGAGATTCGTTGGATCCATATTCTATTAATTCAAGCCTTGTTATTTTACTTGACCTAATGTAGAGGGTTTTAATGTCTGATCATCCCAATCAAAGGGGAAAACAATGTGATAAACACCACTTAAAGATTATTCTACCTCCACATATTCTCAAGAAATAGACCCATCCTCCTACAACAACACATCTCATGAACCACATATTAAGAGAGAAACCCCAATTTAGTAAGCACAAACCTTTGGAAAAAAATTATGAAATTATGAAATAGTTATCTATTATCCCATCAAAAAAATAATTCATAACTACTCTCTAAATTTCAAAACAACATAGATAAGAACTAATCGATTCCCTCAAGGTCCCATAGGATATTGAGATATATTTTTTTATATAGTATTTTTACCGATAAGGACTATTCCATTAGAATATCATACCAAAATCTCCTTCTGAAAAGAAGGATTAGGATGAGATCTTCCATGGACATATCAAACCCCATTATATTTAATTATAACTCAATAATATTTACATATGAAGGGATCATATTTAAAATATTTCTTGAGTATACCTCATCACAATTTGGACCCTCTGACATTTGAGATGTATCATGGGGTCATCATATCTGATTAAGCTATCCATTCATATGTTTTATAAAAAGAGAAAAGGCATCTCCAGAAGATCATAACCAAGTATCAATTTGGGGAATTCACCTCTAATGATAATTTCATGTTTATATAGAAATAAAAATCATAAAATGACCTTATTGGAATGTCTTTATCTATTTCCTTATGGTGGAACATTTAACATTTACCAAATCATGAAAAACTCCTTCAATGGAGAGTTTGAAATACTACATTATGATAACACTCCCACTATGTTTTTTTGAATCCATATACACTTAAGATAGTTTCTACAATAGTAATGAATGAAATAAATTATGGATGATGATATGTAGATCACTACTACTAATTTCTTGGGTACTTCCCCTATGAAACTTGGAAGCATGCTCAATAGTATATATTGGTTTCCTATAACCATAAATGAGGAAAGGTATCAATCCCACCATGATATTATGAACCAAGAAATTCATCGGACCATTTACATGTGATAACAATCACATTATCTAAAATGGATTTTTGAAGGGGTATTCATGGTAATTTTGTATAGGGGTTTGGTAATTATCTTAATAAATTTTTAAATATTGATGATTTCCCCCAAAACATTTACTAAAATAATGTTATGAATATATTTCATTCTCGTATTAGAAAAAAAGAAGAAAAATGTCCCCAAAATATCACTACAGTTACTATGGTAGTTCAAAATGTAATAGACTCTTCTCATGGGTTCTGTTATCTTGACAGTTATTGAGATGCACCCAAATTAGTATCCATTCCTAAGGATTCACTAACAATCATGGAGATAAGAGAATAAGAGGATGACCTCATGAATTCCCATCACATATATTAGATAGGTGTCTCAAACCCCATTGATGAGTTCATGTAGGATAATTTGATAGTAAAAGAATATGAAAGGGCTACATTGATTTGTTCCCCTATTCCTATTGAGGAGTAGTGTATGTATACTAAATTTATAAATCCACAATAATTGGTGTTAAATTTTAATTGTGAAAAGATACATGGGATGAAAACCAATTTGGATACTCATCACCTAGGATTTCCCTATAACGATTGAGTTATCAATGAATACATCTAGGTGAATTCCTCACTCCCATGCTTCTAACATAGAATTAAAATCTTGAAATTTTTTGAAAGAAAACATTCTCCATGAGGAAATTTACCAAAAATGGCTCCAAAAGGCCATCCCTCTAAAGAAAAAAAATGTGAAGATCAGGGTCTACATTGATTTAAGATACCTTAATCACCACTTCCCATATGGATATTTTCCGTATACAATCATGAAAATTTTGATCGATAAAACTACTGGAATACATTTCCTTTACTTTATTATCGGTTATTCAAGGTATATCAAGATAATTATGGATCCTAATGATGAAGAATTATATTATTTTAGTGAACCATATATTATATTTTTCTAAAATTTAATTTTCTTTGGAATAATTAATTCTAGTTCTAGAAGCTAATATTCCAAGAAACATTCGTTTAAACCCTTCTATGGAAGATTCCGTGAATGTTATGTCAAAGACTTGGTGGTTAAATCTCGATATCAATGTGATTAAATCACGGTTCTTCAAATGATATTCATAAAATTTTAGTATAAATTTTATAATATGAATCTTATAATGTTTTCTTTTGGAGAAATGTCAGGTAAATTCCTAGTTTTAGTGATATTCCACTATACCATTTAGGTCGATGTAGAAAAAAATAGTGTTATCCTAGTAATTCCAAAACCTCCGGGTCTTAATAAACTAAGGGGTATCTAAGGGGACCATGTTTATATTTAGTATTTCATAAACAACCTGAATAAAAACCACCTCCTCTTCACTAAGAGAGTGAAAATGAGAGGATCCTACCGATTACACGAGAACCACCAAGATGCTTCCAAGAATATCATGCAGTATTGACTGCACCCGCTGATCATGATTCCATTTTTAGAAGTTAATATACTTATTCTATATATAACCACTATAGAATTATCTCATAGTTCTCTATGTGAACATAAAAATAATTTGGAGAATCAAAAAAGTCTCATTTATCTCAGTTTAAGGATACTAGGTACTAATACATGGATGTATGATTTCAATATAAACTACCTCACACTCATCTTTTCAGTGAGAAGGATGAGGAATTATATGTAGCAACATGAATTTAATTTGGTCACCAGTATTGACTCTCTAAAGTGAATCCTTAGCTTCCCTATGCTAACAAGGTGTTTCGATTGATTGGAGGATATCCTGAATTAGTATGATATAAGTTTTTCTTAGAGAATTCATTTAAAGGGAAAAACCTAACTGATTTTCTTTTAGCACATACTTCCCTCGAAATCATGTCAGTGGACACAAACTATCTAAATGAAGATTTTTTCTATTCATATAACACTCACCAAATGGGGGATATATATTTTGATGATTCCTCTAGATGTACTATTATAAAGATGATAGAGGACCGAAAGATTAACTACGATGTTTTAGGTATTCAACATTATTATCAAAACAAAATAATTCTTCATATCTTCTCTCTCTGTTCGAAATATATTAAAATATTTTGGAAGAATAGAAATCACTCATTGCCAACTTGGAGGTAGAACTATATCTATAGATATCCTACCTAAATATAAAATGTTTCATGATATAGTAATCAAACTAATAAATGAAAAGTATGAAATCCAGAAGGAAAAATTATCCCCTATCATTAGAGAACTTATAGATTTTTTTGTAAAAATACCCTTCAACCAAAATTTTATCATATTACTATATCAAAAAAGGCTCATGTTGATGCACTGGCTAATGCAGAAAAATTCTTGGTAGATCCCCATCTCGACATAGTGGTTTTCCACATCACACACTGATTATTGGTATAATCATACATAATATGTGATATGGAGGAAATAAATAATTCCAACAATCCCCCATAGAATTATGTGCAGATATCCACCACAAAATAGATGTATATCAATGTCTATTACCTCCAGAATTGGACCCCTCATCATATTGATCCAAACGGGAACATGCTCAATGCCGAGCAGTAAAAATAACACTTCTAGATGAAAAAATGATAAAAAATCCATCTTTAAATATGGATTCTATGAATTCTTCCTTAGATTCCTTGTTTAATGATAGATTATCGCATTCTTTGAATAATTCCATGAAGGAACCTATAGTGGTAATCAGCCTAGGACGAGACACTCCCACCTATTGAGGATGTTTGGTTACTTTAGTGAAATAATATTACTTCCCAATTCATTTTCATGCATTATATATTAATGTAAAAAATTTTCATCAATCCCAATATATTCTAAATACATTCATGTATTCTATGTAATTTTCTTTATAGAGAATGGACATTGTGGGGAAATAACCCCTTGAAATAGGTAAGTAGTAATTTACATCCTTAATTATAACAAATTATTTTCAAAATCTTGTGAGTACATACTATATACTGAAGTTGATTTGAAGAATATTATAATCCTTTTAAAGCCTAATATCATCACATTATTTTTTGTTATCACATGATAATAACAGAAAAGGGAACCATCAACCGTCAGTTTGAATTGATGAAACTATAACAATAGTTAAATATTGAGTCCAAAAATTCATCCCACTATCATTCTTTGAGAAATGGAAAAATATAGTCTATAAAAAATAATCTATCAAATATACTCCATAAATTCTTTGATAAAGACATGATGTAATGTCCAGATAAGATGCATCAATCTTTATAGGCCAACCGTACCACCTCACACACTTCCAAATAAGTGACTCCATATTTTTTTGTTAATGAGACCTAGGTATTATTTTATATAATTATTTCCCTCTAATTTGAATAACTATTTTTAGATGAATTTAAAACGATGAAAAATTTAAAAAATGACTAGATGTGTTTGAATGAATCGATGAGGAAAGGTTATGTACACTACAAAACCTCGAAGTTCATCAGAATCTAAATGTATAGGCATAAAATAACATGGACCTCCACCAATAATTCTTATAGGTAAAACATGTATTGGCTCTTAGAACCCATATAATTCAATGAATGAAACTATTAATGATATAACCCAAGTGATAAGGAACTGACATTAAACATAAGATTTATTCAAATATATTATACATATTGGCCACAATGGATGTGGAACACATTACACCCCCAACAAGTTATATTTTTTAAATAAATATTTCTCATACCTACCAATAAGGATTCGATGTCCTGGAGGAAAAAACATGATATTGAGTACAATCTTACATCTTTACCGCATGATGTTAAACTGTGTTGAATGACTCCTTACAAAAAGATGAATAAATGTATGGTATATTAACATACCACACGATATTAAACTGCATGAAATATATCCTTTTGGGATGATGTTAAACAACCTAGAAGTCATCCTTAGCACATAAACATAAATTTAATGGAAAACAGCATTACCAAATAACATTAATATTCATGAAGGATACCATATCATGAATGATCCACTGTAAATGAGCTAGGTTTTTTGAAAAGAAAAATAATGTACCGCCTCCCCAATTTGTAAGTCATAACCACATAAAGAAATTTCAATTAATTAAATACATCATATTTCTATAGGATGCATTGTGCCCGCATTATCCCAAATCATGGGTCTTTCCACAACATTTAAAATTTAATCAAGTCCACCACTCTACATATGTCTCAGACGTTGGATTGTAATTTCCCATTCAATATCTATGTGTGGGTTCAGTCCTATATCTATTTTATATATAAATATTCCTATATCCAAACAAATTTTCACACCTGAAACATTTACAAAAATGATTCTATCCATGTATATGGGATGGACCTATGAAGTTAAATATCTCCAGAACTATGTGTGGATCGATTATTATTCCCAAAAGATATTTAGTGACACTCGGATCTCTAATCATCATCCAAACCACAATATAAATTGAAAATACCCCCACCGTGCCAATGGGTAAGACCTTAATAGGAAAATGTTTCTTTAATAACTACTTAAACCTTTATTCGTATTAACAAAAGTTATGTAGGGATGAAAAAATCCCATATATTGGGTCCAACTGAAATAGAAATTGAAAAAATTCCACCTCATTATATATCGGTCATACAAATGTAAGGATGTTTCCATTCAAGAAATACATGTGGTTTGATTCCTTATACAATAGGATATAATGTGACACACAGTTCCCAATTCCTATATCCACCTTTAATTAAAAAATAAAAAAGTTCATCTCTCTATGTATCAGTCATACCTGCATAGAGAATTTTCCATTTAAAAAAACAAATGGAATGATTCACGATAATCACATGGTATGTAGTGATTCCCATATCTCAAATAATGGTATTTACATAAAATATATAAAAATTATCCCCTTATAACATATAGGCTGAAACTATATAGATAAATTTCTATGAACTATGTGTGGATTGATTCACAGAATCACAAGACACATAGTAAATCCAAGATCCTGAATCATGGAACCTTCCATGATATGCTAATAACAACCTCTCACTTCATATGAACTCTATAAGTGTCGGAAATATTTCATCTACAATATATTATTGGATTTATTTATACCACAAAAATATATGTAGTGATGTCCAGATCCTCCATTTCTTTACAAGCAATGAGTTTCCATCACTCCCAAACAAGTTCCTCCATGAGAGTCAGATCTGTATAGAGGTTCCAGTTCACATTAAATTATGAAAACCCCCTCAAAATCCATACTACGTATTCACAAAAATCATAATCAACCTCATACTAATCTCATTTTTCTCATGTCAAACCTAAATCATGTGAGATTAGGGAACTTGGGAATCTTCCATGGTTAGCATGATTGAGATGTGTTTCAGATAAGTAATTACATCTTGGTCAAATGAAGCTGACCACGACCTCCACCACGGCCTCTCTGACCCGGATGATGACCACCACCACAGCCGTTCTCTGCTCTATGAGTACGGGGAGAATCACGTGGTTGTACTCTATCTTTCCCATCTACCCACTGTTTATCCAAAGTTGGTGTAAGATGTTGCTACTACCTTGGCTGGAACAGCCTCTATGGAGGAACCTAGAGAGGAACACCTGGTGCACGATGACTACTCTGGAAGGATGGGCACTCTCTCTATTTATGAACTTGTCCACCACAAGAAAAAAAAAGATCTTCATCCCTTGGAATTGGCCTAAGAGACTCTGCCCCGGGAGAAATGAGATGCTAAGTGCTGGGACCTACCCCCGATCAAACAGAAACTCTTCTGTCCTAAAAACCAGGAACCCCATACCACAGATCTTCTTTGTGAGGAATCATGAAGACTCCCCACTCATTATGATCTAGTTCTTTAAAATGTCCTCTTGATGACCTCTTCCCTCACCAACACCTCAATATATGTCTTCAGCATAAATGGGGTGACCTGGTGCTGGATCTCTGGACGCAAAGCCACCTCGAAATGCCTCTCCATGACCTCCTCATCTGGAAACAAGTCTGAAGCATATCATAAAAGGTTCCTAAAATGGATTCCAAACACTCGCACACTAGAGATCCTCTATCTAAAGATAATAATCTCCTAGTGACTGGACACCTTCATGGTCGAAGAAATAAATTAGACTCGAAACTTGTCTCGGAACTCATCCCATGTGATCGTCGACTCCTCATGATCCTCGAGGAATAAGAACCACAATTTCCTCACTGCTCCACGCATCATCGTTATAACCAAGGACACCCAATGCTCCTTGCGAGCACAGATCGAACTGAATCCTATATCGACCTCCTCCAATCAGTCTTCTATGACTGCATCTGATACAGATCCCTCATACTTCTGTAGACTCTGGCGCTAAAACTCTCAGAGTGTCCTCTTACAAGTTTCATCGTCATCAACCTCTACCCTACGACGATCTCCTGGCACATCTTGCTGGACATATTCTATGAAATCATGAATAGGACGTCGACCTGGAGCCATACCTATACAATAACAAACATTTAGAGCTCATAGACTTGGAATATAGAAGACTCAATATTAATTAATTAATTGTTTTCTTTTATTCATTTCAAGTTAACCTATCCCATGGTCTACCCATTCAAACACATTCACAAGGAAGAATGATGCATGATCCTTTCCTAGGTCTCTAACCTACAACTAGTATCACCTCGTTTAGTAGCCATTTTAAACTTAAAGGTATGTGCATCAGATCACATGGGGCCCTAAATTCATATGTCTCAGTTGGTCTCCAGTGTTTACATCACTTGATAAACTTGACTGAAACTGTTTCCCTACCAACCCATGAAACCTCACCTATTCCTAACACCATACTATATCCTATCTCTTAACCAGAGCCTCTTATACCAATCTATCACGACCCCCTCCCCATAAGGTGTGCCCCTCTTGGGCTGAAAATGTGAGAAGAGAGATAATGACCCTCGAGTCCCGCCTCCAGTATACCCTGGGTTGGTGACTAGCACCAAGGGTATAGTAAACACAAAAATGGGAGGCAATATCCTCTAAGAGAACACATGTGAAATAGAGATATAAGATAGAAACTGACTAAATCCAACTTATACAACAATATAAAAGAAATACCAAGTACATATATGTAATGTCATGAAAAACTACTACAACTGAAAGGGGAAAACTAAGAGTACCGAAAAGAAAGTGAAAATGAAAGCAACCATGAATCCCAAATAGCTCCTGCAACCCCATGCTCATAGAAACCAGTATGATCTCCATACAGCTCCAAGTGACCTCAAAAAAAGTCTATATATATATAGGGTGAGTATAATAGTATACTCAGTTGGATCCTCCCTGAAGCCTCTCGTGAAAATGTAAAGAAAGCATGATAAAGCACAGTAAACAACTAGTGAAACTAGATCGTCACCAAAATAGGTATACTAAGTTCCCAGCCTCACCATGGATACTCTCACCAAGTATCGCATAAAAGAGTATATAATATAATAAAGAATATCAAGGGTACCCCACTGCTACTTCCCCACTAGTTTTCCCCTTTTCCCTAACGTCACACGTCCTAAGAATATCTCTCCAAAACGTCTTCCCCACTAACACTTGGGCAAAGCCCCACAACATACACCCTCGTGCAACAAAACCACCACATCCACGCAAGAAAAGTAACTAGGTAGTTTTCTAGAGCCACCACATCTTGCATAACATGTATCACATGTCCGACATTAAACCACAAACCATTACAGCCCATACACTGAGTAAGGATCCTTAGGCCATCACAACCTATACACATTACACATACAGTTGTCCATAGAAAAAAATATCTACAATATATGTGTGTGAATAACCACAAGCCATTATATCCCTCTACACACATATATGGGTAAAAATAACCATTGTTCCTACAAACACAAGTAACTACCAAGAGAAGAGAGCGGGGCCAAAGGGGGTAGTAAACAATCCATCCTCCCACGATAATGATTCAAAAAACACCCCAAGGCTCAGAATCCTTGGGGTGTCAGTTGGCCTAACTGACGAGGTGGAGTAGAGTATAGAAAGAAAAAAATTACAGAATATACTATAGCTCACAACCACACTATGGGCATAACCTAGTCTTATACTCAACAGCAGCTAACATCTCTTGGAATCCCGACTGCCACTTCTAAGACTAGGTATCCTATAAGAACACAACCATTTAAAGAGATTTAATACATTACTTAATTCCTCTTTTATCAGTTGAACTTTAAGTTAATTAATTATTTGCACATTAAATAACCATTAATAATTTTTACATTATATTTCATTAGCATCACACCCAAAGTTCAAAATTCCTTTAAATTGAAACCTCATCATTGTGTCCTAGTATGGTCCAACCCCATGGGTTAACATCATTTATTCAAAAATTTATTAACAACATTATTACTTTCCCATATTCCCAAGAATTATAGAAAAATATTCTATGCTACTAAACATAAGGGGATCAACATGGTGAGTAGATAAACTGCCCATCGAGTCCTTTCCAGCTATAACAAGTTCATAGACCCATCCTCCCTCATGGATCTAAACACGAAAAGCATGTGGCCTACCCCACATGTCTTCTCTTATTTTTGAAGGAGGGTAAGAAAACCAGCTACCTTGAGTAGTGGGTAAAGTAAGGAAGATAATCAACCAACAAGAAAAAGCAAGAATCCAAACATTCATATCCAACACATTCCATCATCTCTAGTGTCCTCCCCGACACCCACATGCATAAAATAATGTATCTGACCACTCTAGGCATCAACTGCTGCCATAAAAATAGGCCTCCATGCCCCCACATATCAAAATAGCCTTCCATGCTCACATGAAAACATAAGCAGAAGGAAAATAAACATCATATCAACTGGGCTCTTGGCCCTTAAATAAGAAATATGGTAGCTCAGAACCCTACAAGGGATTATCCTTTCTCAAAAAACCAGTTCTGTGATCCATCTTGACTTAACCAATTTATTTTTTTCTGCTTCTAACTACGGGAAACCTAAATAGAAAGCTATCACAAATAATTAATCATTCTTACTGTATCAATTTTATTAACATCAAAATACAACAAGAAGAACTAGATTCATTTACACGCCTCTTTATCTTTAGCCAAACAATTATCAATTAATTCTGTATTTATGTTCTTTGACAATTTCCTTCAATAACGAAAATACTAACAAAGAAAACATAGATATCACACTATCTAGAAAAAAAAGAGGCAACAAAATATGAACGATATCAATTTATTTATTCGGTTCAAATATTTATTATGTCAATTATATTGTGATCCAGTGGGATAAAACCTGATAACTCTATAGTTTCACGTAAAATAAAAGAGAAGCAACGAATCCCTTACCTGAAACGGTTCTTGACGTTCTTTATATGAGAACGATCCACACAACGGGTTACGATCTCCCCCCCCCCCCCCTCGTGACAACTGTATCCACTCGAGGATGTAGAGACACCACCACACCAGCCAACACCCAAGAAAAGTCCATTAGGAACATGGATATAGCATTCCATAAATGGGAAACGAGAAAAAGAAGGATATGAACCCAAAAGAATGAAGACTGATCATACCTTATATCAAATATTGATTGATACTACTTGGTTGCACCAAAAATAGAGGGTGCACATGCAGTAAGAAGATATTCAATGGGATCCAATCCAAGGAGGAATGTTTTACCACACAACTTCTATGGGAAGGAAAGAAAGGTTTGATCATATCACACCTGAGAAAAAGGAGGAAGAACAAAGGGGGGATATATCATGTCCCTTTAGAAGATTTAACAAAGCAGTGGTTTAAGATACACTAGATTTTTCCATTAAAATTGGATCATATTAAACCTCACAGATCGACCAAAAAAAGCATCTCGATCCTTAAAAAAATTAAATAGGAGTTTTAGCCTTTGAATCGGCCTTAGAGTCCTTAAAGAAAGGCTTTAAATGAATTTTACTTCAAAGGAAACGTCAAAGGGGTGAAATGATAGGAAGCTGGAAACACTATACACCCAAAATGAAATTTGGAAAAGGAAACAGAGGCTATTGTTGGAACCTCACCATTCTGGAAATAGTTTTCATGAACTCAAAATTGGAAAAGGAAATAAAGGGCTACCATTGGAACCTCACCATTTGGAAGCAATGTTCATAAACTCATAATTTGGAAAAGGAAATAGAGGCTACCATTGGAACCTCAACATTCTGGAAACACTGTCATGAACTCAAAGTTTGGAAAAGGAAATAGAGGCTACTTTTGGAACCTCACCATTCAGGAAACACTTTTCATGAACATGAAATTTGTCAATGGAAACAAAGGCTACCATTGGAACCTCGCCATAATGGAAAAAATATTCTTGAACATGAAACTTGGAAAAGGAAATAGAGGTTCAAGTTGGAACCTCACCGTTCTAGAAACACTATTCATGAACTTAAAATTTGAAAAATGAAATAGAGGTTACCGTTGGAACGTAACTGTTCTAGAATCACTATTCATGAACTCAAAATTTGGAAAGGAAAATAGAGGCTACCGTTGGAACCTCTCCATTCTGGAAACACTATTCATGAACACAAAATTCTAGAAATGAAATAGAGGCTGCAATTGGAACCTCACCATTCTGGAAACAGTATTCATATAATGCTATAGTTGGAACTATTCACATAAGCCTACCATTGGAACCGTTCACAAGGCTACCATTGGAACTATTCACATAAGCCTACCATTAGAACTATTCACAAGGCTACACTGGAACTGTTCACATAAGCATACCATTGGAACAGTTCGCAAGGATACCGTTGGAAATGTTCACATAAGCCTACCGTTGGAACTATTCACAAGGCCACCATTGGAACTGTTCACACAAGCCTACCGTTAGAACTGTTCACAAGGCTACTGTTGGAACTGTTCACATAAGACTACTGTTGGAACTATTCACAAGGCTACCGTTGGAACTGTTTACAGCGGTCTACCATTGGAACTGTTCACACCGGTCTACTGGTGAAAGTGTTCATAGAGCTCTCACTGGTGGAACTATCACAGAATTGGAAATTTGGAAAAGTGTTGGGGATAAGTCACCTTGACCTCCCAGAACACCTCAAACACTAGATTTTCATAGAGGAATGGACCAGAGAGTTCTAGGCCATTACAATGGGTATTGGTGAGACACTGGTAGGGGAAGTCTTGCATCGATGAGTCGTGTGCAATAGGTTGAGGGAAGAAGTGAGATTGAGATATCGATAGATGTATCGGTAGTAGGAGGCTGTAAAGCAGCGTAGAAAACTCTCAACACTGGCACTGTGAATGAAGGAGCTGGTGAACAATAGAAGGGATTTGATGTGGCACCGTAACATGGGTAAGACCGTGAGCT